>CM077245.1:552500-690000 GCA_039654775.1 Spinibarbus caldwelli
TTTCGTTTTCAAATGCAACTCTGAAAAATAAAGTTTCTCAATGATGAAAAAAGTAACCAACGATGAACCAATGAGAAATGAAGTCAAAATTCAGAGATTTAAGAGAAAACAAAGATCTCATTTCCATATTTCGAACCCCGGCTGAACGCTGTGTGCATGCTGTGAGAATCTGCATGAAGAAAGCTGATGAAGGCACTGATGATTTCTGTCTGTCTGTGAATCCACAGGAACGGCCGCATGCGAGAGCCAAGCGTTCACAGCTCCAGAAACAGGCTGTTATTTCTGTGTATTGGGATCGTGCGTGCGTCATTCGTGGGTTTCACAGACTCATCAGCGCTCGTGATTTTAATTACGCAACAATAAAACACTTTCACTTCTTCACAGTTTGACTATTTTTACAGCAGCACTGAAGTCTGAACCTGAGAAAGGGAAGACGACTTTCCAGAAATTCACCTTCACTCTTAAAAATAAAGGTGCTTCACGATGCCATAGAAGAACCTTTTTTGTCTAAATGGTTCCATGAAGAACCTTTAACATCTGAAGAACCTTTCTGTTTCACAAAAGGTTCTTTGTGGCGAAAGAAGTTTCTTCAGATTATAAAAAAGGTAAGAAAGAGATGGTTCTTTAAAGAACCTTTGACTGAATGGTTCTTAGTGGAACCAAAAAACCTTTCATCTATGGCATCACTGTGAAGAACCTTTTAAGCACCTTTATTTTTCAGGATGAAACACACAAAAGGCCAGACAGAGGAGAGTGAGAAACAAACTGGGTCAAATCAACATGACCAAAGACTCCAGACAATCCAGCAGACGTCTGATACGACATAAAAGAACACGAGCCGATCTGGAGACACACTTATGATTTCATTCATAATCAACATCTGGATGATTGAAAGACACAAACAAAGCTACCTGAGTACTGAACTCAAACAGAGAGTGTTTGTATCTGTGGGAAGAGTCTTAGATGTTAAACTGGATCAGATCCACAGATTGATGATAAAGCGACTGCTTTACATACATTAATAAAGAACGACAGCAGACTGTGTGACGAAGGAAAGACCTTATAAACAATATCTGTGATGAATCCATGACAACTGAGACTAAATTAGCGCTCAGCCAACGCAGAGACGCCACACACACACACACACACACACACACACTTCTGAGGCATCTGAACAGTCAGACTTCCTCCTCTGCAAGGCATTCTGGGAGCTGGCAGAGCGTCAGTGATGCCACCTCATGCTGCAGGGACATTTCCACTTAATACCCACACACACAACATTTTTATGCATTTTAATATATTAATATATAATAATGCTGCCTTCATGTGATGTTGGAATTATCGTAAACACGAGTTTCCTAGTCGGACATTGGACTAGGAATATACAGGTGCATCTCAATAAATTAGAATGTTGTGGAAAAGTTCATTTATTTCAGTAATTCAACTCAAATTGTGAAACTCGTGTATTAAATAAATTCAATGCACACAGACTGAAGTAGTTTAAGTCTTTGGTTCTTTTAATTGTGATGATTTTGGCTCACATTTAACAAAAACTCACCAATTCACTATCTCAACAAATTAGAATACTTCATAAGACCAATAAAAAAAAAAAAAAAAAAACATTTTTAGTGAATTGTTGGTCTTCTGGAAAGTATATTCATTTACTGTATATGTACTCAATACTTGGTAGGGGCTCCTTTTGCTTTAATTACTGCCTCAATTCGGCGTGGCATGGAGGTGATCAGTTTGTGGCACTGCTGAGGTGGTATGGAAGCCCAGGTTTCTTTGACAGTGGCCTTCAGCTCATCTGCATTTTATGGTCTCTTGTTTCTCATTTTCCTCTTGACAATACCTCATAGATTCTCTATGGGGTTCAGGTCTGGTGAGTTTGCTGGCCAGTCAAGAACACCAACACCATGGTCATTTAACCAACTTTTGGTGCTTTGGCAGTGTGGGCAGGTGCCAAATCCTGCTGGAAAATGAAATCAGCATCTTTATAAAGCTGGTCAGCAGAAGGAAGCATGAAGTGCTCCAAAATTTCTTGGTAAACGGGTGCAGTGACTTTGGTTTTCAAAAAACACAATGGACCAACACCAGCAGATGACATTGCACCCCAAATCATCACAGACTGTGGAAACTTAACACTGGACTTCAAGCAACTTGGGCTATGAGCTTCTCCACCCTTCCTCCAGACTCTAGGACCTTGGTTTCCAAATGAAATACAAAACTTGCTCTCATCTGAAAAGAGGACTTTGGACCACTGGGCAACAGTCCAGTTCTTCTTCTCCTTAGCCCAGATAAGACTCCTCTGACGTTGTCTGTGGTTCAGGAGTGGCTTAACAAGAGGAATACGACAACTGTAGCCAAATTCCTTGACACGTCTGTGTGTGGTGGCTCTTGATGCCTTGACCCCAGCCTCAGTCCATTCCTTGTGAAGTTCACCCAAATTCTTGAATCGATTTTGCTTGACAATCCTCATAAGGCTGCGGTTCTCTCGGTTGGTTGATCAAAGTGACAAAATACATTTATAATGTTACAGTAGATTTCTATTTCCAATAAATGCTGTTCTTTTGAACTTTCTATTCATCTGTGAATCCTGAAAATAAAGTGTATAATGGTTTCCACAAAAATATTGTGCAGCACAATTGTTTTCAACATTGATAATAATCAGAAATGTTTCTTGAGCAGTAAATCAGCATATTAGAATGATTTCTGAAGGATCATGTGACACTGAAGACTGGAGTAATGATGCTGAAAATTCAGCTGTGCATCACAGAAATAAAATACATTTGAACAGATATTCACATAGAAAACAGCTGTTTTAAATTGTAATAATATTTCACTGTTTTTATTATATTTTTGATCAAATAAATGCAGCCTTGGTGAGCAGAAGAAACTTCTTTTAGAAATTCAAAAACATTTGACCAGCAGTGTATATACTTTATTTAAAAGAATACTTAATTTAAATACACTGTCTAAATATCTAAAATTCCCTAAAATATCCTTAATTCTGGATAAGCAGACACACCCATGAAGGTCCTGAAGTGTCTTGAGGTAGTGAAATGTTTCTTCACAGGTTGAGCAGATCAGTGCTGGGATCTTCAACCATTTCTGCTCATTTTTTTGTGAAAGTGTCTCTAGAAGCATCCGCTGTGAGCCGAGGTCACGCTCCAAACCTCAGGAGCCCTTTATCTCACATCTGACCGTCTGTAATCAGCTGTAAATGAGCAGCTGAAATTACCCAGAATAAAGCGTCACGGCTCACATTAGCACAGTATTACTGGGCTTTGTGTGCGGGAGCGAGATGATGAGCCTCTTTGTGCATCTCTCACAGGTCGTGGTGTTGATATTAAAGCGCGCGATCACATCACGGATCTTCTGTGACCGGCGTGACTCCACTGGGGGTTTGTTATGATGCCCACATGTTATTCGGCATCCGTTCAATTCAATTTAATTCAAGTTTTTTTATATAGCCCTTTTCAAGATTCAAGTTTCTACATTACAGTTAGTAGTAGCTAATCAGTGCCCAAGTCAAAAAAGTGCACTTCCATAACATACTTAAAGTGCTTTATTTTTATACTTAATATACTAAAAATGACTCTTTCTTTAGTACTTCTTAAGATAAACTTAAGATCATTTAAGTCGGGGAAGTCGTGGCCTAATGGTTAGAGAGTTGGGCTAATAACCTGAAGGTTGCCGGTTCGATTCTCGCACCGGCAGGAATTGAAGGTGGGGATTGTGAATGAACAGCACTCTCTCTGCCTTTGATACCATGACTGAGGTGCCCTTGAGCAAGGCATCGAACCCCCAACTGCTCCCCGGGCGCTGGAGCAATGGCTGCCCACTGCTCCGGGTGTGTGTTCACGGTGTGTGTGTTTGTTCACTATTCACTGCTGTGTGTGTGCACTTGGATGGGTTAAATGCAGAGCACCAATTTCGAGTATGGGTCACCATACTTCACAAAAAAAAAAAAAAAAAAAAAAAAAAAAAAAAAGTGTACTCAACTGTGCTATTTTGAGACACCATGAATATGAACTAAAATATGTGACCCTGGACCACAAAACCAGTCATAAGGTTCTTTTTAAATTTTTTTTAGCTTTTTAAATCTGAGGGTGCAAAGAAATCTAAATATTGAGAAAATCACCTTTAAAGTTGTCCAAATGAAGTTCTTAGCAATGCATATTAATAAAAAGTTAAGTTTGGATATATTTACGATAGGAAATTCACAAATTATCTTCATGGAACATGATCTTTACTTAATATCCTAATGATTTTTGGCATAAAAGATATATCTTTCATTTTGACCCATACAATGTATTTTTGGCTATTGCTACAAAGATATCTGTGCTACTTATGACTGCTTTTGTGCTGCAGGGTCACATATGCTATCTCTGTATTTAAAAAATGTATTTAGTTACCACTCGTAGTACACTTGAGTGTATTAGTGCGTAAAACATGGGTTCTAGTGTACTACAAGTGCTAACTAAATACATTTTTTTTAAATACAGAGATAGCATATTTTAGTTCATATTCATGATGTCCCAAAACAGCACAGTTGAGTACACTTAGATGATCTTATCTTAAGAAGTACTAAAGAATCATTTAGTATATTAAGTACAAAATTAGTGCATGAAAATAGAGCACTTTAAGTACATTATGGAAGTGCACTTTTTTTTCACCTGTAGTGTGATAGAATACTATAGGTACGCAGGAGCTAAAACATTAAGGGCCTTAAAGGAGTAGTTAACTTTCAGAACAAGAATTTACAGATAATGTACTCACCCCCTTGTCATCCAAGATGTTCATGTCTTTCTTTCTTCAGTCGTAAAGAAATTATGTTTTTTTTGAGGAAAACATTTCAGCATTTCTCTCCATATAATGGACTTCTATGGTGCACTGAGTTTGAACTTCCAAAATGCAGTTTAAATGCAGTTTCAAACAGCTCTAAATGATCCCAGCCGAGGAAGAAGGGTATTATCTAGCCAAACGATTGATAATTTTCAAGTTCAAGACATTAGGGTATGTCTAAAAACTCCCATCTCATTTTCTCCTCCAACTTCAAAATCATCCTAAATTTTTGTGTTAAGGGCGTTTGACCTCCTTTGCATGTTCACTTTGTAAACACTGGGTCAGTACTTCTGCAGCGATGTAGGACACTGCATTTAAACTGCATTTTGGAAGTTCAAACTCATGGGCACCATAGAAGTCCATTATAATAGGAGAAATGCTGATATGTTTTCCTCAAAAAACAGTTTCTTTACAACTGAAGAAAGACATGAATATCTTGGATGACTACATTATGGTGAGTACATTATCTGTACATTTTTGTTCTGAAAGTGAACTACTCCTTTAAAGTAAGTAGTAATATTTTGTAACTGATATGGAACTTCAGTGTAGAGATTGTAAAATTGGGGTAATATAATCATATTTTCTTGATCTGGTAAGGACTCTAGAAGTTGCATTTTGGACTAGCTTGTTTATTGAAGATGCAGGTTCATTTCCTGAATCCTCTGGAAGTTTCTGTCTTCCGGTCTGGAGTCTGTGGGAAGAGCGTGCGTTCTTATTGAGAGTGGGTAATTAAGACTAACGGATCCGTCAGAGACAGAGGAACAGGAAAACATCCGAAGAAAACACCACGCCAGCTTTATTTGTGTCACAAATCATGTCTGTGTCACTGCATGTAAAATAGTTTGCTGGCTTTATGATTATGCTATAAATACAGGTTTCTTTAGGACAACATTATCTAATTCCAGCCGTGACGTCAGCGCGCTGCAGTGGGCCTTGCTGTTTGTGTCTGACAGCGTCGCAAAAACAGCTTCATTCACTGCAAACAATTAAAGATTGTGCTGTGCTCGCTCGTGTTCTGCGCTCAGACAGGAGGAACATCAGCAGATGTTTGAAGGACAGGAGTCACTCAGCAGATGCGTTAACTTCAGTCCATCTGCAAAAAAAAAAACAGTTCAAGCTGAATCTTGTCATTTGTGAGCCGATAACGCAACAATAGTGACTCATGCTCTTCTACACCTGGAGATCAACATATGAAAGATGCCACTGCAACACTGCCAATCCACAGTAAAGCGGAAGAGGAGGATGCAATTAAATGTGTGGACAAAACCACAGACGACTCGAGCACACGTTCAGCTCATTGCTTTGCCACAAAATGCATTCATTGACAACATCTGTCAAATTACATGAATTCATGTATCACTTCAACACAAACACCACCAAAACTTTATGTACTATACAAGCCAATGTTTACATACTGTTTTCCAAACTGTTAAGCCTAAAATGTACTTAGGTACAAAAATGAATGACAGAAATTTGCAACGTCTAAAAATATTCTGAATGTAAAAAAAATCAAATCACATCTTCACAAGTGTTAGTCTTTCAATTTAATTACAATCTATACAAAAGGGGAAAATTTAGGAATAGTTTTTTACTGTAATGGAAACATGGAATATTTAACATACACTGCAGTGAATTATAAACAGTAAAGAGTATTATTCTTGTTTTGTAAAAGACATTTTACAAAAGAAAACATTGTATAATGCTGTATAACGCTAAAAAGTGTAAAAAAGCTTAAAGGTTTAAAGATGGATGGATGGATGGATGGATGGACAGAAAAATATAATGATATAACGATAGATATAACGATATAACGATAGATAGATAGATAGATAGATAGATAGATAGATAGATAGATATATGGTTTTGGGGCACATTTCTTAAATCTATTTTTGGCCAAAACTCATGGTCACATTTTCTTTGACTGCCAGATTTGCAAAATGAATTTCATAAATATTTCAGTTCATAGCAAGAGCTCAAGGTTTGGCTGACTGATGTTAAAAATACATCATTTAGTTCTAAAAATCTCAAATGTCCCTTATACAGTATATCTGTTACAGAACATTTATGCCATGTAGACATTAACACAGTCATCTCTGATAAAGATTACGTTCAGTTTCTGTAAAGCTGCAATGATTTGTGTCATAAAAGACGCTATGCAAAGAAATGTGAACTGAACTGAATAAAAAACATAAGAGATGTTTAGATAGTCCACAAGACAAACTAATGACTGGATTTACACAAATGAACCAGTTCAAAAGTTTTCATACCCTTGAATCTCACACTGAATTCATCCCTTGTGTTCTTGTGGTGTCAACAGTGCTATCACAGTCTATCAGTGCATCATGTTTGGAGCAATCAGTCACATTTACAGCTCAGGTAATCTGCTCAAAACATCAACAAACATGACAGAGCTGTGATTTGTAAGTGTGAAAGAACAGCAGAACTCAAAATGAATTATGTTGAACGTTGAGCTACAGTAGTGATATGAACGTGAATGCTGACTGGTTAAATTAAGTGATGTGTTTGGGATCCTCACTGTATGAAAGCCCGCTTCAGCCACTGAATAAAAAATGTAAAAATGTAGTTGTGACTTTTTCTGACATTTTTTCACGTCTCACAATTCTGACTTTTTTTCTCAGAATTGTGAGATATAAACTCACTATTGCGAACAAGGTCAGAATTGTGAGATATACAGTTGCGATAAACTCGTCGTGACGTATTGTCAAGTATGGTGACCCATACTCGAAATTGGTGCTCTGCATTTAACCCATCCAAGTGCACACACACAGCAGTGGGCTTGCTCAAGGGCACCTCAGTCATGGTATCGAAGGCAGAGAGAGTGCTGTTCATTCACAATCCCCACCTTCAATTCCTGCCGGTGCGAGAATCGAACCGGCAACCTTCAGGTTACAAGCCCGACCCCCTAACCATTAGGCCACGACTTCCCACTCACAATTGTAAGAAAATCTTTTCCCCTCAGAAATGGACTTTATAACTCATAATTGAACGTTTATGTCTCACAATTCTGAGAAAAGTAGTCAGAACTGTGAGAAAAAGTCAGGATAGTGAGATATAAATTTGCAGTATATATATATATATATATTTCGGTCACAAATCTTGGTGTAATCTTTGATGACCAGCTGACCTTCAAAGAGCATATTGCAAAGGCTGCTCGATCTTGCAGGTTTGCACTACACAACATCAGAAAGATCAGGCCCTTTCTGACAGAGCATGGTGCACAACTTCTTGTCCAGGCCCTTGTCATTTCTAGGCTGGACTACTGCAATGCTCTTCTAGCTGGACTTCCATCAAACACAATCAAACCTCTACAAATGATTCAGAATACAGCGGCACGTCTGGTCTTCAACGAGCCCAAAAGAGCCCATGTTACTCCTCTCTTTATCTCCTTGCACTGGCTACCAGTTGCAGCTCGGATCAAGTTCAAGACACTGATGCTTGCATATAGAACAACCACAGGCTCAGCACCCGCCTACTTCCACTCACTATTACGAATCTACACCCCCTCCAGAAGTCTGAGATCTGCTAGTGAGCGACGCCTCGTGGTACAAAATCCCTTTCCAGAACATTTTCATTCTCTGTTCCTGGCTGGTGGAACGATCTTCCCATCCAAATCTGGAATGCTGAATCCCTGACAATTTTCAAGCGACAGCTAAAAACTCATCTCTTTCATTACCATTTGACTTCATCTTACAAAAAAAGAAAAATTTTGCTCGCTCTTTCCTTAAACTTTCCCTGTCTAGCTTGTACTAATCTGAACAATGACTGAAACTTTATATTGCAAGCACTTCCTGTGCTTATTTGCCTCTTTATGATGAATCGCTTATTGTATTCCTTAATTGTAAGTCACTTTGGATAAAAGCATCATAAACTCGCAATTGTAAGAAACTAATATTTTTCCCCCACAGAAATGGTTTTTATAACTCATAATTGCAAGTTCATCTCACTCAATTCTGAGGAAAATAGTCAAATCTGTGAGAAAAAAAAGTCAGAATAGTGAGATATAAAGTTGCAATTATATATAAGTTTATATAAGTTAATATAAGTTTATATCATGCAATTAAGGGGAAAAAAGTGAGAATTGTGAGATATAAACAATTTTTAAAAAGTCAGAATCGTAGAATAAAAAGTCACAATTACATTGTTTTATGTTTTATTCAGTGATGGATTCCATAATACATATTGCTTTGATTTTCAAAAAAGTTTGAAAAATCATTTTGTAAAATGTGGACACTATTTGTGATACGAGTGGAATAACAATCACTGAAGTCTCCCACAAGTAAACATCTCAGGGCAGTAATCCTGAGCTCATGTTTAACGAGTCTCTCTCTAATGTATTACGAGTGTTGACATTTACTTGACCCATCCTGACCCGCGGCCCCAGCGAGGGGCCTTCAGAGCGGCTGTTTTGTTCTCTGGGGCCATGGAGCCACTGTCCTCCGCACCTGTTTAACCTCCTGTCAACATCATTTCCTGCTCTGCTTTCATAATTACCTTCCACACAGACACTCCACATCACTTCTCGTCACCATGGATACAGGAACTTCACTTACAATGGTCCAGGACTTCCACAGACCCCCGACCCAGATAACAAAAACATCATATATATATATATATATATATATACACTCACTCACACTTACACACACACACTGAAATACCTAACACATTCACTCTCTCTCTCACACACACATACACACACACACAGAAATATCTAACACACACACACACACACACACACACACACACACACAGAAATATCTAACACACACACACACACACACACACACACACATTGAAATACCTAACACACACACACACACACACACACACACACAACTCTAAACACATGTCTAATGTGCATGAGACTCAATTAAAGTGCAGCGCTCGCCGTTACTAACAGCACAGAACTGCTGAAGTCACTGCTTCTGAACGGAGGATCGATGCATGAGTCTGTCAACAAGAACACGCTTCAGCAGCTCGCCGTTTCCAAGACAACAGAGTTTGTGCTGAACTCATCTGGAGCTTTACTGCATCCGGACTGAAGTTCAACTCATCAGGAGTGGGATATTCTGCTGTGCAGCTCTTGTTCTTATAGAGAAAATCTAACTCAGTCATGTTTTAAAGCAGCTTAAATGTAATATATGACATATGTTCATATATAGCCAAAAAAGATATAGTCATATATGATACCTATAAGGCCATATGTAATTCTCACATTCATATATTCTCTGGGTTGATAAAAGAGGTGTTTATAACATGTAAAATCCCCATAGTAAAATTTGTATATGTGTAATATCTATATGATGATTTTTATATGCAGCACTCATATTGGTCAACGATATACAATTTATATTTGCAACTTCATTACTGTAAAACAACTTACATACAAACTTCTGTGTAGATTTTTATACTTTAATTATTACATATTTTTAAAATACATCAAAATACATGGTTAAATACATGACGTGTGTGTGTGTGTGTGTATACACACACACACACAAACATACATATAGATATATTTTATAGAAATATTAGTTAATATATGAAATTGTTCAAATTTCTAATAAGTTTCATGATTTCATATGACAATATATTTCTTATGTAAATACAGTATCTCACAAAAGTGAGTACACCCCTCACATTTCGGCAATCATTTTAGTATATCTTTTCAAGGGACAATACTATAGAAATGAAACTTGGATATATTTTAGAGTAGTCAATGTGCAACTTGTATAGCAGTAAAGATTTACTGTCCTCTGAAAATAACTCAACATACAGCCATTACAAAAAAGCTTGCAACAAAAGTGAGTACACCCTAAGTGATAACAGCTATACGTCGTTTAACCATGCAAAGCCACATGTCCTATTCATCATGTTCATGTTTTTGTCTGCTTGACAGGACTATATAAATTTGTGTATCTTGTATTAGAGCAGTTAAAATTTGGTGCTTTGAGTACAATTCTCTCATACTGACCACTGGATGTTCAACATGGCACCTCATGGCAAAGAACTCTCTGAGGACTTGAGAATTAGAATTGTTGCTCTCCACAAAGATGGCCTAGGCTATAAGAAGATCAGTAACACCCTGAAACTGAGTTACAGTACAGTGGTCAGTATCACACAGAGGTTTTCCAAGATGGGTTTCACTCAGAACAGACCTCGCAAGGATCAATCAAAGAAGTTGAGTCCTCGTGGTGTGCGTCAGGTGCAGAAGCTGGCTTCAAAAAACATACGCATGAGTGCTGCCAGCTTTGCTTTAGAGGTTGCAGAAGTGAAAGATCAGCTTGTCAGTGCTCAGACCATACGCCACACACTGCAACAAGTCGGTTTGCATGGCCGTCGTCCCAGAAGGAAGCCTCTTCTGAAGCTGGCTCACAAGAAAGCCTGCAAACAGTTTTCTGAAGACAACCTGTCCAAGAGCATGAATTACTGGAACCATGTCCTGTGGTCT
This sequence comes from Spinibarbus caldwelli, assembly GCA_039654775.1. Lineage (NCBI taxonomy): Eukaryota > Metazoa > Chordata > Actinopteri > Cypriniformes > Cyprinidae > Spinibarbus > Spinibarbus caldwelli. The sequence goes on from CM077245.1 coordinate 563,821, forward strand.
GACGAGACTCAGATAAACTTGTTTGGCTCAGATGGTGTGCAGCATGTGTGGTGACGGTCTGGTGAGGAGTACCAAGAAAATTGTGTCTTGCCTACAGTCAAGCATGGTGGTGGTAGCATCATGGTCTGGGGCTGCATGAGTGCTGCTGGTACTGGAGAGCTGCGGTTCATTGAGGGAAACATGGATGCCAACATGTACTGTGACATTCTGAAGCAGAACATGATGCCCTCGCTTCAGAAACTGGGTTTTCCTACATGATAATGACCCCAAACACACGGCCAAGATGACAACTGCCTTGCTGATGAAGCTGAAGGTGAAGGTGATGGAGTGGCCAAGTATGTCTCCAGACCTGAACCCTGTTGAGCACATGTGGGGCATCCTCAAGCTGAAGGTGGAGAAGCGTCATGTGTCTAACATCCAGCAGCTCCGTGATGTCATTATGGAGGAGTGGAAGAGGATCCCAGCAACAACCTGCAGCTCTGGTCAATTCCAAGCCCAGGAGGATTAAAGCAATGCTAGATAACAGTGGTGCTCACACAAAATATTGACACTTTGGACACAGTTTTGACACTTAGGGTGTACTCACTTTTGTTGCCAGTTATTTGGACAATAATGGCTGTATGTTGAGTTATATTTAGAGGACAGTAAATTTGTACTTCTATACAAGCTGCACATTGACTATTCTAAAATATAACCAAGTTTAATTTGTGTAGTATTGTCCCTTGAGAAGATTTTTGCTGAAGTGTGAGGGGTGTACTTACTTTTGTTAGATACTGTATATATTTCATTTGCATAGAAAATCATGATGTTAATGTATATAATATCTTAATATTTTCATGCCTTATAGTCGCATTTATTAGATTAGTGTTGGGTGATAAAATCTTGCTACAATATAAACGACCAAGGTAAGCAGTTAATATTTGATATATAATACATATCGCTTTATGTGAGTTACTGTAAAATTGGATATACTTGTGTGTGTGTGTATATATATATATAGAGAGAGAGAGAGAGAGAGATAGATAGATAGATAGATGTGAGTTTAGAAGGTTTCATTTATTAACATTAGTTAACTACATTACTTCTAAAACATTTCATTTTAACATTTACTAATGAATTATTAAAATCAAAAGCTGCATCTGTAAATAATATTTAATTGACCTGAGCTAACATGAGCTAACAATGTTTTTATTAAGAAAAACTAAGAAACATTAATAGAAACTAAAACAAATGTATTGCAAATTTTTAGTTAACTAACATAACTTACATTAACAAAGGGGACATTAATTTAAAGATTTACAGTTTAAATGATGTCTCATTATGGAAGTAAAATGGATAGTGAAGCGTTTCATGCCTCTAAAACACTCCTGTAAGAGTGCAGGCTGAACTTGGCTGAATCACACTGATACCACTATAAAAACAGAACACACACACACACACACACACACACACACACACACACACGTATGAGTGGTTTGTGAGGCGTGTGTGGTCAGCCTCCTGAAATGGCTCATCCGGTTGATTCTCCAGGTTTCTCGCCCTCCTCCGTCTGTTGTGTGTCTTTCTCTTCTGCTGTGGATTCATCATCACAGAGATTGTAACGGTTCTAACTTTAACCACTTACACCGAGGTTTCCCTCGCACAGGGGGCGGCCCGCAGATCAGATCAGGAATGAGAATCGGAAGTGTTCTGGTCTGGTCCACGCATGAGCCATCATGACTGATCAAACCCTCAGAAGAACTGAACCTGGAACATGTGTGGATCACCACAAAACATTTAAAGCATCGTCTGAATGAGGACTGCCATCTTCACTTACTGCATGTGTACTCAATGCCTAGGAAAAGAGAAGAGAAGAAAGCGGCGGATGATTCCAGGAGTGTTCAAGGTTACATGACAACTGGATAACCAGGGGTTTCCTGACTCTGTGTGTGTGTGTGTGTGTGTGTGTGTGTGTGTGTGTGTAACCATGGATACAGTGAGCATCATCATTGCTGAAGCTGTGAACGTCACTGTGTCTCACGAGAGTCAACTGAACTTTAAGAAAAAGTGTCCTGAGAACAATAAAAAATGACAGCAAATAGCTGAAATATCAAACTCCACAGTGTGATACATACAGCATCACGTTCCCGAGAAATGACATTAAAATATATGACACACGGGTCATTCGGCTCTCTAGACAGGAAGAGCAGCAGAGGATGATGGGAAAGAACAAATAATATCCAGATAAAAAAACGTCTTGTCAAGACTGGAGGAAGCATCAGCAGAAAGTCGGGAGTAGTTTAAAGGCCAGAAAGATAGAGAAGAATGACAGATGATAGATAGACAGACAGACAGACAGACAGACAGATAGATAGATAGATAGATAGATAGATAGATAGATAGATAGATAGATAGATAGATAAAAATAGATATAACGATAGATAGATAGATAGATAGATAGATAGATAGATAGCTAGATAGATAAATAGATAGACAGATAGATAGATAGATAGATAAATATAACGATACACAGATAAACAGATAGATAGATAGATAGATAGATAGATAGATAGAAATAGATATAACAATAGATAGATAGATAGATAGATAGATAGATAGATATAACGATAGATAGATAGATAAATGGGTAAATGGATAGAACGATAGAATGATGGAACGATAGATAGATAGATGATAGATAGATAGATAGACAGATAGATAGAAATAGATATAATGATAGATAGATAGATAGATAGATAGATGGGTAAATGGATAGAACGATAGAATGATGGAACGATAGATAGATAGATAGATAGATAGATAGATAGATAGATAGATAGATAGATAGATACAGTCAGGTCCATAAATATTGGGACATCGACACAATTCTAACATTTTTGGCTCTATACACCACCACAATGGATTTCAAATGAAACGAACAAGATGTGCTTTAACTGCAGACTGTCAGCTTTAATTTGAGGGTATTTACATCCAAATCAGGTGAACGGTGTAGGAATTACAACAGTTTGCATATGTGCCTCCCACTTGTTAAGGGACCAAAAGTAATGGGACAATTGGCTTCTCAGCTGTTCCATGGCCAGGTGTGTGTTATTCCCTCATTATCCCAATTACAATGAGCAGATAAAAGGTCCAGAGTTCATTTCAAGTGTGCTATTTGCATTTGGAATCTGTTGCTGTCAACTGTCAAGATGAGATCCAAGAGCTGTCACTATCAGTGAAGCAAGCCATCATTAGGCTGAAAAAAACAAAACAAACCCATCAGAGAGATAGCAAAAACATTAGGCGTGGCCAAAACAACTGTTTGGAACATTCTTAAAAAGAAGGAACGCACCGTTGAGCTCAGCAACACCAAAAGACCCGGAAGACCACGGAAAACAACTGTGGTGGATGACCGAAGAATTCTTTCCCTGGTGAAGAAAACACCCTTCACAACAGTTGGCCAGATCAAGAACACTCTCCAGGAGGCAGGTGTATGTGTGTCAAAGTCAACAATCAAGAGAAGACTTCACCAGAGTGAATACAGAGGGTTCACCACAAGATGTAAACCATTGGTGAGCCTCAAAAACAGGAAGGCTAGATTAGAGTTTGCCAAACGACTTCACAGTTCTGGAACAACATCCTATGGACAGATGAGACCAAGATCAACTTGTACCAGAGTGATGGGAAGAGAAGAGTATGGAGAAAGAAAGGAACTGCTCATGATCCTAAGCATACCACCTCATCAGTGAAGCATGGTGGTGGTGGGCATGTATGGCTGCCAGTGGAACTGGTTCTCTTGTATTTATTGATGATGTGACTGCTGACAAAAGCAGCAGGATGAATTCTGAAGTGTTTCGGGCAATATTATCTGCTCCTATTCAGCCAAATGCTTCAGAACTCATTGGACGGCGCTTCACAGTGCAGATGGACAATGACCCAAAGCATACTGCAAAAGCAACCAAAGAGTTTTTGAAGGGAAAGAAGTGGATTGTTATGCAATGGCCAAGTCAATCACCTGACCTGAATCTGATTGAGCATGGATTTCACTTGCTGAAGACAAAACTGAAGGGAAAATGCCCCAAGAACAAGCAGGAACTGAAGACGGTTGCAGTAGAGGCCTGGCAGAGCATCACCAGGGATGAAACCCAGCGTCTGGTGATGTCTATGCGTTCCAGACTTCAGGCTGTAATTGACTGCAAAGGATTTGCAACCAAGTATTAAAACGTGAAAGTTTGATTTATGATTATTATTCTGTCCCATTACTTTTGGTCCCTTAACAAGTGGGAGGCACATATGCAAACTGTTGTAATTCCTACACCGTTCACCTGATTTGGATGTAAATACCCTCAAATTAAAGCTGACAGTCTGCAGTTAAAGCACATCTTGATCGTTTCATTTGAAATCCATTGTGGTGGTGTATAGAGCCAAAAATGTTAGAATTGTGTCGATGTCCCAATATTTATGGATCTGACTGTAGATAGATAGATAGATAGATAGATAGATAAATATAATGATACACAGATAAACAGATAAACAGATAGGTAGATAGATAGATAGATAGATAGATAGATAGATAGATAGATAGATAGATAGATAGATAGAAATAGATATAACGATAGATATAACGATAGATAGATAGATAGATAGACAGATAGATAGAAATAGATATAACGATAGATAGATAGATAGATAAAAATAGATATAACGATAGATAGATAGATAGATAGATAGATTAAAAATTGAGTGTTTACTGTTATATTTTTCATTATTATACACTATTTTTCCCATTTAATCCTGCTGCTTTATTTATATAGTGCTTTGACACATCTGTATTGTTAAAAGGGCTATATAAATAAAGGTGACTTGACTCGTCAGTTTTAAAGCAGCTGCAGAGAAACCAACGTCAGCTCTGCTCTGATCTGCTGTATTTTACAGACTGATATTTACAGATCATAAATCATGTGGATTTTTTAATGAGACACAGCTTTCAGGTGAAACTGCTGCATAACCACTTAGACGAGAACAACTTCACCTCTGCAACGATTCTTAGAGCTGGCGGCACAATTTACCCCGCAAGACTTCTCTCCTGAACACATTACTCACATCTCAGACTCGACCCGATTCGACTGCAGATGCTGAAGTTAAAACACATCTAATTAGACTGTTCTGATCGTCAGATGGCATGGAGATGCATCATTATGCACAGCGAATGAACTAAAGTGCCAAATGAGAGCAAAAAGAGTGAATTAAATGCAATTACTGGCCAGCTGAAACAGCACGAATTACAACTTAATATGCAGTTAAAACTGCAGATGAAGAACAACAGAAGAATCACTCAGCAGAGTCTGGCTCAAGTCCTTCATCTGCTCTCGTCTCTACTCAACTGTCATGCTCGGGAAAGCCAAAAGTGTAACTTACAGCAGACCGAATGTCACCGCATTTTGTGACAAAACACATGCTACCAAAAAATACATTATATAACAGAGATCAACCATGTTCCCAAAGCAGCAGAAGACTGTCTACTTGAGCAGAGGCAATTAAAACCAAACCAGCCTTCAGTCAATACAAATATGAATTTAAGATCACCAGCTGAACTAACATCAACACAGAAGCTCAAACACAAACCAAAGCTACTGATCGCAGACTCGAATGAAAACCCGACTGATGCTTCATTACCGACAACTAATGATTCATTTAGCTGATTAAACCCAACTATTAACCTTAGTTTGCATGACACCATTAGATCTACTAATGAGACCAATCAATCTGACTCACTCAATTATGTTCTCAGTGACATTTGTGTCCTATTTATTTTGTAGAAATGACTGTCTATCAAACACCCTTCATCTGTGACTATAATCATTAACTTAACCTCTCATAGCCAGTGCTGATTACATATAATCAAGATTATGTAATCAGATTCCAAAAATGAAGTACTTGTAATTAGATTACATTACATTTTATAATGATGATGATCAGATTACAGTTACTTTTTTTTGGATTGCATGATTATTCACACAATGGCAGTAAATTATTCATAATTCATTGATTCTCCCTAAGTCTTCTTTTTCTCCTTTAAAGTTTCCTTTCTAAAAATCCTACGGTGTGTCACAGCATTTGGCTTTGACTGTATTCACAGATGTCATGCAAATAACTTTGTGATCCATGCTTCTGAATTTGGGGGAAGAAAACACTATGTATGAAACAAATAATTATGAAATTAATTATTGATTATGAATGGTAAATTTAAAACAAGTTAGATAAAAAGTAATCTATAAGTAATCATAAAAGCATTCCACTGCTAAAACGACATACTACCACAACAAAATTAACATCTGTACTGACTCTCGCTCACTTTTCAAAACTTTCTCTTCTCTTCTCTGTCCTCCTCCCCCTCCTCCTTCATCAACTCTTACATCTGATGACTTTGCAATTTTCTTCACAAATAAAACAAAAACCATCAGTGATCAATTCACCACACCACAAACTGAAGATAACTTCATAACTACAAATACACACTCTCTCTCCTCCTTCTCTCCTCTCTCTGAGACGGACGTTTCCAAACTCACCCTTTCCAATCATCCTACTACCTGTCCACTTGATCCTGTCCCCACTCACCTCCTTCAGGCCATCTCTTCTTCAGTCATACCTGCGCTTACTCACATTATCAACACCTCTCTTCACACTGGTACATTTCCCACAGCATTTAAGCAGGCTCGGGTAATCCCACTGCTTAAAAAACCCTCTCTAAATCCAGCACTTTTAGAAAACTGCAGACCGGTATCCCTTCTTCCATTCATTGCAAAGGCACTTGAGTGAGTTGTGTTCAACCAACTCTCTATGTTTCTTGCACAGAACAACCTCCTAGATAACAACCAATCTGGTTTCAGAAGCGGCCACTCTACCGACACTGCCCTACTCTCGTTTACAGAGGCCCTGAGACTGGCAAGAGCGGCTTCTAAATCCTCTGTACTCATCTTGCTGGATCTGTCTGCTGCTTTTGACACAGTTAACCACCAGATCCTCCTGTCCACCCTCAGAAAGATGGGCATCTCATGAACCGCACTCTTGTGGTTCAAGTCTTACTTCTCAGGTAGGTCCTTCAGGGTGTCTTGAAGGGGTGAGGTTTCTAAGCCACAACTTCTTGCTACAGTGGTTCCTCAAGGCTCAGTACTTAGTTCACTTCTCTTCTCCATCTACATGTCGTCATCAGGATCTGTCATTCAGAAGCATGGCTTTTCTTATCACTGCTATGCTGATGACACTCAGCTCTACTTCTCATTCCATCCAGATGATCCGACGGTAGCTGCTCGCATTGCAGCCTGCCTGAAAGACATTTCTAGCTGGATGAAGGACCATCATCTTCAGCTCAACCTTGCTAAGACAGAACTGCTCGTGGTCTCGGCCAACACATCACTTCACCACAACTTCTCTATACAGCTGGATTCATCAACCATAACTCCTTCCAGGACAGCCAGGAACCTTGAAGTTGTGATCAATGATCAGTTAAGCTTCACAGACCATATTGCTACAACAGCCCGGTCCTGCAGATTTGCCTTATACAACATTAGGAAGATTAGACCCTTCCTGTCAGAGCAAGCCACACAACTCCTTGTCCAAGCTCTTGTTCTCTCCAGACTGGACTATTGTAATGCTTTCTTGGCGGGCCTCCCCACATGTACTATCAAGCCTCTGCAACTAATCCAGAATGCAGCAGCGAGAGTGGTCTTTAATGAGCCGAAAAAGCTCACGTTACTCCTCTCTTCATCAGGTTACACTGGCTACCAATTGCCGCTCGCATCAAATTCAAGGTACTGGAGTTTGCCTACAAGACAACAACTGGCGCTGCACCAATATACTTAAACTCACTAGTTCAAACTTATGCGCCCTCCAGAAGTTTGCATTCTGCAAGTGAACGACGCCTTGTGGTGCTATCCCAAAGAGGCACCAAATCACTCTCTCGGACCTTCTCCTGGACCATGTCCAGCTGCTGGAATGACCTCCCGATCTCAATTCGTCAGCTGAGTCTTTAGCCATTTTCAAAAAACATCTAAAGACACATCTTTTTCGCCAGCACCTGACCAACTAATACTAGCACTTACCTATTCTGTTCTATAAAAAAACAACAAAAAACAAACAAACAATCAAACAAAAAAAAAAAAACCTAGCTATGTGTACTGTGCTAGACTAACTGAGACGTGTCATGGGACTTGTTTACTGTTGCTCTCTCGTTGGTCTGATTGCTTCTATTTTTCTCCACATTTGTAAGTCGCTTTGGATAAAAGTGTCTGCTAAATGATTAAATATAAATGTAAATGTAAAAAGTACTCAGGATACATTACCTAAAATGAGTAAGCTAGATTAAGTTACTAAATACAATTTTCATCATATGTGACCCTGGACCACAAAACCAGTCATGAGTAGCATGGGTATATTTGTAGCACTACATTGTATGGGTCAAAATTATCGATTTTTCTTTTATGCCAAAAATCATTAGGATATTAAATAAAGATCTTAATAGATGATGTTCTATGAAGATATTTTGGAAATTTCCTACTGTAAATATATCAAAACTTAATTTTTTGATTAGTAATATGCAATGGTCCAGGAGAAGGTCCGAGAGGTAATCCCACTGCTTAAAAAACCCTCTCTAAATCCAGCACTTTTAGAAAACTGCAGACCGGTATCCATTCTTCCATTCATTGCAAAGGCACTTGAGTGAGTTGTGTTCAACCAACTCTCTATGTTTCTTGCACAGAACAACCTCCTAGATAACAACCAATCTGGTTTCAGAAGCGGCCACTCTACCGACACTGCCCTACTCTCGTTTACAGAGGCCCTGAGACTGGCAAGAGCGGCTTCTAAATCCTCTGTACTCATCTTGCTGGATCTGTCTGCTGCTTTTGACACAGTTAACCACCAGATCCTCCTGTCCACCCTCAGAAAGATGGGCATCTCATGAACCGCACTCTTGTGGTTCAAGTCTTACTTCTCAGGTAGGTCCTTCAGGGTGTCTTGAAGGGGTGAGGTTTCTAAGCCACAACTTCTTGCTACAGTGGTTCCTCAAGGCTCAGTACTTAGTTCACTTCTCTTCTCCATCTACATGTCGTCATCAGGATCTGTCATTCAGAAGCATGGCTTTTCTTATCACTGCTATGCTGATGACACTCAGCTCTACTTCTCATTCCATCCAGATGATCCGACGGTAGCTGCTCGCATTGCAGCCTGCCTGAAAGACATTTCTAGCTGGATGAAGGACCATCATCTTCAGCTCAACCTTGCTAAGACAGAACTGCTCGTGGTCTCGGCCAACACATCACTTCACCACAACTTCTCTATACAGCTGGATTCATCAACCATAACTCCTTCCAGGACAGCCAGGAACCTTGAAGTTGTGATCAATGATCAGTTAAGCTTCACAGACCATATTGCTACAACAGCCCGGTCCTGCAGATTTGCCTTATACAACATTAGGAAGATTAGACCCTTCCTGTCAGAGCAAGCCACACAACTCCTTGTCCAAGCTCTTGTTCTCTCCAGACTGGACTATTGTAATGCTTTCTTGGCGGGCCTCCCCACATGTACTATCAAGCCTCTGCAACTAATCCAGAATGCAGCAGCGAGAGTGGTCTTTAATGAGCCGAAAAAGCTCACGTTACTCCTCTCTTCATCAGGTTACACTGGCTACCAATTGCCGCTCGCATCAAATTCAAGGTACTGGAGTTTGCCTACAAGACAACAACTGGCGCTGCACCAATATACTTAAACTCACTAGTTCAAACTTATGCGCCCTCCAGAAGTTTGCATTCTGCAAGTGAACGACGCCTTGTGGTGCTATCCCAAAGAGGCACCAAATCACTCTCTCGGACCTTCTCCTGGACCATGTCCAGCTGCTGGAATGACCTCCCGATCTCAATTCGTCAGCTGAGTCTTTAGCCATTTTCAAAAAACATCTAAAGACACATCTTTTTCGCCAGCACCTGACCAACTAATACTAGCACTTACCTATTCTGTTCTATAAAAAAACAACAAAAAACAAACAAACAATCAAACAAAAAAAAAAAAACCTAGCTATGTGTACTGTGCTAGACTAACTGAGACGTGTCATGGGACTTGTTTACTGTTGCTCTCTCGTTGGTCTGATTGCTTCTATTTTTCTCCACATTTGTAAGTCGCTTTGGATAAAAGTGTCTGCTAAATGATTAAATATAAATGTAAATGTAAAAAGTACTCAGGATACATTACCTAAAATGAGTAAGCTAGATTAAGTTACTAAATACAATTTTCATCATATGTGACCCTGGACCACAAAACCAGTCATGAGTAGCATGGGTATATTTGTAGCACTACATTGTATGGGTCAAAATTATCGATTTTTCTTTTATGCCAAAAATCATTAGGATATTAAATAAAGATCTTAATAGATGATGTTCTATGAAGATATTTTGGAAATTTCCTACTGTAAATATATCAAAACTTAATTTTTTGATTAGTAATATGCATTGCTAAGAACTTTAAATGGACAACTTTTCTCAATATTTAGATTTTTTTGCACCTTCAGATTCCAGATTTTCAAATAGTTGTATCTCAGCCAAATGATACAACTCAGATGTATAAATCTCAATTAAAAAAAAAAATAAAATTGACCATTATGACTGGTTTTGTGGTCCAGGGTCACAAATAATCTGTAATCAGTAATGGTCTACAATCTGTAATTGTGCTCATAGCCAACAAACAGTTTTTGATTACGACAGATCAAGTTCATTCACATGGCACTTTGTGAAAGTTTTCGAAATTATTTCAAAGCAGCTATACAGAAAATCATGATGCTAATGTTTATAATATCTTAGTATTTTCATGCTTTGTAGTTGCATTTAGATTTGGGCAATAATATAGTTACATTATGTGATGCTTTAATGTTTTTAAAGGTTTGCCAGGAAAGTTTTCGAGGAGCACATAACAATCTTTTTAGGTTTACAGAATGTTCCCTTAACGTTCCCCTAACCCCGTTATTCTTACATGCTGTACCCAGCTGTACGTCAAGAATTAATTAATAATTCAATAATTAACAATTACCAAATTTCATTTTAAAGTGAACAATAATCCCCATCAATGATAAGCGGCAGAGCTGGAGTTGACTGATGTGCTCTAGAGAACATAGACGAGTGTAAATGGAGGAGACGTGATTCTCCCTCATTAACGACATCAGGATCATCGTTACAGTGACAGTGTGGAATGTGTCACTATGGTGTGAATGATCCTGACAGGTGTGTGTGTGTGTGTGTGTGTGTGTGAGTGTGAGTGTGATTATAATGGAGATGATCTACTGTGTCTCTGAGGAACACAATAGCGCTCTCGTCTCTCGCTCTTGTCCTTTTACTTTGAAGTACAGCAGAAACTCCCACATGTCATTAGCGATTAGCTATTAGCTGGGCTGAGTGCTGGTGAAAATGGGGAGAAATGGGATACCTGTCGACCTGGATCAGATCAGACAGTGAATTAATCAGAATCTTACATGATGAGAATATGGTGCGATGTGGCACGTGTGTTCATTAACACAGAAAGGCCTCAGATGATCATCCAGCAGGAACGGTCAGCAGTATATTCACCCCTTCATCATCCTCATCATCCTCACCAGCTGCTGCTCAAATCAAGCATCTCATTTTCACGGGCAGGAATCCCAAGTTCCAGACTGTTTGAGTTTCCTAATCCTGGATTAGAAGAGCTGGAACAAACTCACAGTCAGGACTCAACACTGCACTCGCTCACTCTTTCTGAGAGGAGCTCAGTTATGACCTTCCATTTGTGCCAGAAAGGAGTCGACTGTCCATAATCCATAATAACGCTTCTTCCAGTGAAAAAGTGTTCTGGTCTGAATCAGGAGACAAATCTGCACAGATCAAGCAGTGTTTACAAGCCAAAACAGCTCTAAACAAATATGTGACTGGATTTTGATGTGAGAGACAACAGCAGATGCACTTTTTCACTGGAGGAAGAGTTATTAGAATGCAAAAAATGATTTTCTTCCTTAGTGTTTTTGTCTTGGTTTCGAGTATAAATATCTACAAATTCTTGAATCAGGATGCATTTACTTGACATGTAAAATGACGTAAGATATTATGTCTTGTTTTCTGAAAAAAATATCTTAATTTTGTTAGTTTTTGCTTAAAACAAACAAAAATGTCTGCCAATGGGGTAAGAAAAATTATCTTGTTTATCTTTTGAATTAAGATTATTTTTCTTACCCCATTTAAGCAAAAACTAACAAAATTTGTATATATATATATATATATATATATATATATATTAGTGCTGTCAATCCATTAAAAAATTTAATCGCGTTAATCACAGTCATGGACTGTAATTAATCATGATTAATCGCAAATTTAAAATACTAGGATTTACCTGTAAATGTGTTGAAATGAAATGCATGACAAACTAGTTTAAGGAAACAGAACCTTTCACATCTCCGCCAGGTATGAGACATAATCCTTATTATTCTTTTATCATTATTCGTTTTTATTCAGCCATTATCAGTCTTTAAACTGGCAATAAAACGTTTACCAAGCCACATCACTTCAATCCCAGTATACATTTACTCAACTATTATCAAAAGTATTTCTAAATAAATACAACAAAACATTTTCTTGCGACCTTACGTGAAGTATTATGACAAAATGCATTATGAAGAAGAATCGGACCTGTTCTGCAGCTGCATTAGAGCTAATATTAGCATCATGCTACATAAGACAATTTATGAGATGAATAGTACACTTTTACTCAGAACTCACTTTAAACCACCATCGAGTGTTTGTAATAACTTCCTTTTGCGATCACATGTGGAATTTGGTCGTTTACTGTTGTTAAAATATGCTATTTATAGCCTTTTATATCGCTGCACAAATTAGCATTTCAGATGTACACATTCATCTCAAGAAAATCACATACAAACCATATCCTATCGTAATCATGTGTTTATTATTTTATATAATCTATAGTGGCTGTTGTCATGTTTATTTCTGCTGTGTAAAAGCCTTAACATGTGCTCTGCTGAAACTCACGTTGTTTGTGATGTTACAGCCGCCTCTCCGTTCTTAAGTTGCCAGGGATACATTCCAACTATAATACACATTAGAAAAAGGATCTATTTTAATTTTTATTTGTCTATATACACTTTGGGCGGCCGCGGTACATTATAAAAATAGCCCAAAAAAACGCAACCCGCGGCTCTGTAATTTTTCCCGCGACTGTATTTTCAAAATAACCCACTAGTGCCGTTACCCTGGCAACACTGGTTCACTGCTGTAGCCTCATCACACACTGATAGATAACCTTCCGCGCTGCGATGACGGGAAGAAGTTGGGGTCAAACCTTATCACATGATTAATTTGCGTTAAAAAAATATTAACGCGTTAATTTTTTTTTGATTAATCGCATGCGTTAACGCGTTAATGTTGACACCCCTAATATATATATATATATATCTTACTTGTCAAGTAAATGCATCTTGATTCAAGCGTTTTTAGATATTTATACTGGAAAACAAGACAAAAATATATTTTTGCAGTGGATTATGGACTCATATTTTAGTTATAAACATCTTAATGCTGGATTTGTTTCAGCTTTTGTCTTCTCCAGATGTTAACTGATGGACTGGAGTGGTGTGGATTACTTGTGGATTATTGTGATGTTTTTATCAGCTGTTTGGACTCTCATTCTGACGGCACCCATTCACTGCAGAGCATCCATTGCTGAGACACTGATGCAGAGACACATTTCTACAAATCTGTTCCTATCTGGTTCTCATCATGACAGCTATGATTGGGCCACAGGTGATCACTACTCTTCGAAGTTTATATTGAGTAAAGGTGGGCAATATGACCAAAATCATATATTATGATATGAATAGTTTTATTTCATAATAACAAATAAATCAGTATAGTTGTTTTAATGGAACTAAGGTCATTATGATACCAAAACTTTAGAATCAACTGCAATTTCAAAACCATATTCAGTACAACAGCAAGCACTAATACTAGCCTGAAGTAAAACAAGCAATTATCTTCTGTAACTCCAACCCAACAGATCAATAAAGAAGAGGAATTTACAGTAACTTTATGTATTTTTACTCCACTAACAACAGTATGAAGCCACAGTATCAATATGGAAAAGAACAGCATTAAAATCTTTAGTTTTCTGAAGAATTAAAGTCAAGAATAATTCATGAATTATTTCCGTGTTGTGCATTACTGAAAGGACTTTTGCACAATTAACGCATCTTTATATTTATAAAGCACTTGTCAACACTGATTTTAAGCAAGCCAAAGCTATAATTAATGTTCATTGTTGTTATTCACACAATATCACACAATCTTCACAGGAAAAGAGAGTGCGTGTTTGTGGTTGTATGTAGATTTGTCCATAAATAGAGACGTGAGAATGACTGTCACACCTCTATTCACTCGCATTCATGGAGCGGCCAGGGATTTTATTTCTGCCACACAGGAATATGAATAAAGCAGCGAATCATCCGCGTCCCCAAACACCTCCAGAGACGCTTTCATTCACAACTCATCTCAGCTATCTTTAACTTCACAACTTTAACAAAAGACTCATTTTTTAGCCTTATTGTGGGACAAAATGACAAAAACAAAAATACATGCTTTCAAACTCACTGCAGTTTTACTTGGTTCACTACAAAAATAAATTATATAATAGTACTGAACGCAGATGTTTTTTTTTAGTCATCTCGCGCACACACACTCGCCTGCTCAGGTCCCGAGGGGTCAGAGGTCATTGAGAGGTCAGGGCTGCCGTCACATGTGATGTCTTAAACACGTTCCTCAAGAATAGAGCGCATCTCTATAGAAACGAGAGAAGTTTCACATATTTAAAATTACATTTATTAAAACTGCTAAAAATATGAGTGTGAAGCAGACAGAAATAGATGGTGAGGAGTTTCACACGCAGATGTTATGAAAAACAACAGCTTGAGAAAATATGATCATCAAAACAAGACCAACACCTGATGCTGATCTGATCTGGCTATAAATATATCTATCCATCTAACTATCTATCTACAGAACTAGGTATTAACTGATTACATATAAACTAGATTATGTAATCAGACTCCAAAAATCAAAGTACCTGTAATTATATTATATTATATTTTATAATGCTCATACTCAGATTAATGTTACTTTTTTATGAATTTAGATGATTACATAATATTCACACAATGGCAGTAAATTATTCAGAATTTACTGATCTTCCCTAATTATTATTATTTTTTTCTTTTAAAGTTACCTTTCTAAAAATTCTACTGTTTGTCATACTATTTAGCTTTGACTATATTCACAATATAGAATGGTCATGTAAATGTCATGCAAATCATTTGTGATCCATGCTTCTGAATTTGGGGGAAAAACACTATGTATGAAACAAATAATTATGAAATGTATTACTGATTATGAATGGTCCTGAACCCCATAGAGAATCTATGGGGTATTGTCAAGAGGAAAATGAGAAACAAGAGACCAAAAAATGCAGATGAGCTGAAGGCCACTGTCAAAGAAACCTGGGCTTCCATACCACCTCAGCAGTGCCACAAACTGATCACCTCCATGCCACGCCGAATTGAGGCAGTAATTAAACCAAAAGGAGCCCCTACCAAGTATTGAGTACATATACAGTAAATGAATATACTTTCCAGAAGGCCAACAATTCACTAAAAATGTTTTTTATTTATTTATTTTTTATTGGTTTTATGAAGTATTCTAATTTGTTGAGATAGTGAATTGGTGGGTTTTTGTTAAATGTGAGCCAAAATCATCACAATTAAAAGAACCAAAGACTTAAACTTCTTCAGTCTTTGTGCACTGAATTTATTTAATACACGAGTTTCACAATTTGAGTTGAATTACAGAAATAAATGAACTTTTCCACGACATTCTAATTTATTGAGATGCACCTGTATTATATAAACAAAAACTTTTATTTTGGATGCGATTAATTCGCGATTAATCTTTTCCCAGCACTAGTAAGAACTAATCTAACAGTAATCTAAAAGAAGTCAGAATACATTACCTAAAATTTATAACCTAGATTAAGTTACTAAATACAATTTTCATCATGTAATCTGTAATCAGTAACTGAATATAATTTGTAATTCGTAAGTAATCTACCCACCACTGTCTGTCTCTATCTATCTATCTATCTATCTATCTATCTATCTATCTATCTATCTATCATCTACTGTTCTATCTATCTATCTATCTATCATTTGCAAATGAAATGAATATGTTCCTGATGGATTACACTCTCCGGATGAGTTTCAAACTGTCAGACATTTCAAACACACACACACACACACACACACACACACACACAAACACACACACACACACACACACACACACACACACACACACACACACACACACACACAAACACACACACACACACACACACACACACACACAAACACACACACACACACACACATCTGCCGTCTGACTGCTAATGATTCATTAGCAAGAATGACTGCAGAACATTTGAACACAGACTTCAATTTACACACGCATTTAAGAAGCACTTTCAATTTCCAAATGCTTCAGATGAATTAAACAGCGCAGCAATAAACGGTCAGATTCATTCGCTTAATTTCCTCACTTGAATTTGGTGCATTAACGCTTTGTAAGAGCATCCAAACAACAGGACCATGAAAGGTGACCTTTGACCCCCAGGCTCACAGAAGATGGGGTCAGATGGACGGGTTTCATGCTCGTCTGTTGTAGTAGTGAGTTTATTCATAGGACGCTTTTAATACTCTATTCTTTCGTTCCCTCTTCCGTTTCTATTCTGATCCACTCGTGTTTGTCACGGCCCTAATGGACCACACGGATCTGATGATGCTCACATTTACAACAAAAAACACTCTCTCTGCTGAAACATGGAGTGGAGGGTATCTGGGTATGTACCCGCAGCATCAATGAGGTCACTTCCTGTCTTTCACACTGTTTTTGTTTGCTTGTGCATTATGTCTTTACTTAACCAAGATGTATTTTTATCCAGATGCGGGTCTTCATGAAATTCTCACCGGCCTGATGAATCAGAGATCAGATAAAGAATACATGCCATTAGAAACACTGCAAAATTGAACTTCAAACATGCAGCCTCTTTTCATTAAGTAACTGTGTTATCGGTGGCGTGTGTATGACTGTGACATGTTTGTTTGTGTTCTGATTCATATAATGTGTGGACGAGGGTGTAGGTTTGGAGTGAAGGTCAGATGGGACGTATTACAGACACTATGACATCTATAACTTTTAAAATACGTGTGTATAATTAGCCATGATTCACGTGACCTTGATCATACTCAGAATGTTCAGTAAATGTCATTGTGTGGAAGTCAGTCTGGTAAGACAGGGAAAGTATCATCACTCCCTCACTTCTTTTACCTGCTGCATCATGTTAAACCCTTGACACTGATATCTGACCTTATCTCACTCTGAATCTCCTCTTAACAGCCAGCAAAAACTTTCACATTTACAGTGAGTTCACATTGCACTCAGACACAGCAACAGTGAAATGAAAGCGAGTGAGAGTTCACAGCTGCAGCAAGCCTTACGGAGCCAGATGGCTGTGGCTGAAGTTAATCTCTTAATTAACAAAACAATACAAACACTCACACACACACACACACACACACACACACGTTCACAGAAGTCTGGATGCAGCTACTGTACTGGATCAGTTAATCTGACTGACCTCATGAGATCCTGCCAGATTCACACTGCCTCGATAGACAGACAGACAAACAGAACAAGAGACAGATGGATGGACAGATTAATGAATAAACATAAATTAGACTGGAAGATAAACAGACAGACAGACAGACAGACAGATAGATAGATAGATAGATAGATAGATAGATAGATAGATAGATAGATAGACAGATAGATAGATAGTGTTTTGTCCATCAGTGGGTGTTTTGACCTGTTGTTGGTTTTGTTGCTAGTGGAAACAGACTTTAATCTCCATTTGAACTTCAGCTGTATGAATGTAGTGACAACACTGAACACACACACACACACACACCTGTGGGCAGAAATGAATAAAAGACACACTATGAGACAGAGAGAGAGAGCGGAAGTGGTGGGACACTGGAGGAAATGGACAAAACAGACAGATGAGAGAGAGAGAGACAGATGTGGGTTAAAGGTGTGATGCCACAGACACTCCACACACACACACACACACACACACACACACACACTGACCAAAGTCTTGTTCTTATTCAGATGGATGTTATGAAAACATTCCTGAAGAGAGACGGATGCTGAATCACACACTGAATCATCACACTGACGAACTGCACAGGAACGTCATGAAGAACATCTCACATGAGCTCCTGGATCAACCATACAACTCTCCCCAGCTATGGTGCTCTGTTAATGCCAAAAAAGTCTTCACTTGTGGATTTGTACAATACATTTGTCTGTGTCTGCTGTTACTGCTGTTATTTTATTAGTGTCATTTTCGCTGACATGCATTCAGCTCAGTTTTATGCTTTATAAGTTACTGCAGTCATTGAACATTCTGCAACGCATCTCAATTTAATTTCACAGATATTTCTATATCAATAACTTCAGCCACGTGAGAGCTTGAGAAATAATAATATTTAAAGAGACTATGCACGTGTGTCCGTTTATACTGCCATGACAAGTCACACGGGAGGACCATTATCTGCACTTATTTTCACAGGCCACTTTACTGAAGGTAAAATATGCTGTAATCTTTAATGGCACTTACTGAGCTGGTCCATTCGGATGGGATTCAGCTGACAGAAAAGCTCAGTAATTGTGACTTTACCTCCCCGTGTAGAACTAAAGCCGTGTGAACAGGAATTTTGTGAAAGACTCGGTAAATGATTGCATTTCTTCTGCAGCACTTCTGAACTGTCTATCATCATGTGTTGAATGTAAGAGGCTGTTTATGTGTGAGTGTTTGATGAAAGCCTCACACACTGAACGTTGCTTGTGTTATCGAGGACATGCTGAGAATGAACACACACAGGAAATGAGCCCTTAAAAGAGTCAGACACACACAGCTCAATTCATGCACACCAGTGAACCTACCAAACACACACACACACACACACACACACACACACACACACACAGATAGAGACATAAACAGACAGACACATCAAAACAAAGCAGCAGAAGGGGAGAAATCCCATAATCCTCACTGGCTGTGTTGCCACAGAAACAGACTTTCCAAACAAACCTGTTGAATAGTCATGTGGTGCGGTCAATCAAACCAGCAGAAGCTCAACAGTTTCTTCAGATCAGAATGGATGCGCTTGTCTTCTGGGTCAAACTATACTAAATCAAATTACAACAAACTAAACTACACCATATATAACTACACTAAACTAAACTACATAAAACTAAACCACACTAAACTACACTTAACTACAACAAAGTAAATTACACCAAACTAAACTACACTAATATTTAGTACACTGAACTACACCAAATTAATCCACGCTAAACTAAACAACTTCACCAAACTAAACATAATTACACCAAACTAAATGAAACAATTACAAACTAACCTACACCAAACTAAACTAACCTAGACCAAATTAAACAAAATTACACCAAACTAAACTTAAGTACACTAAACTACAACAAAATAAACCATGCTAAACTAAATTATACCAAACTAAACCAAACTACACTACACTAAACTACACCAATCTAAACTTAAATACACTAAACAATACAAAACTGAAATACACCATACTAAACTACACTAAACTAACTTAAACTAAACTAAAATACAGTAAACTAAACAATGCCAAACTAACCTACACCAAAATAACTTACACCAAACTAAATTACTCTAAACTAACCTAACCTACACCAAATTAAACCTGCACCATATTAATCCATGCTAAACTAAACACCTTCACCAAACTTAACATAACTAGACCAAACTAAAGAATTACAAACTAACCTACACCAAACTAACCAAATTACAACAAACTAAATTAAATGACACCAAACTAAGCTACACTAAACGTAAGTACACTGAAGTACACCAAATTAATTCATGCTAAACCAAAAAACTGCACCAAACCAAACTAAACAATTGCGAACTAACCTACACCAAATTAAACTAAATTACACCAAACTAAACTTAAATATACTAAACTACAACAAAATAAACCATGCTAAACTAAATTAAACAAAATTAAACCACACTAAACTAAACTACACTAAACTAAATTACACTGCACTAACTTAGACCAAATTAAACTAAACTAAACTACACTAAACATAAGTACACTAAACTACAACAAAACAAACCATGCTAAACTAAACTAAATTATACCAAACTAAACTTAACTACACTAAAATAAACGACACCAATCTAAACTAAACAAAACTGAACTACACTAAACAGTAAACTAAGAAATGCCAAACTAAACTACACCATGCTAAACAACACCAAACTAACTTACACCTAACTAAACTAACCTACTCAAATTAAACTACGCTAAACTAAATTACAACTAAATTAAAATTAAAACTAATTTACACTAAACTTAAGTATACTAAACTACACCAAAATTAACCATGCTAAACTAATGCAAAATAAACCATGAACTAAAATAAAATATACTAAACTACAGTAAACCACACTAAACTAAATTACACCTCACTAAACCTAACTACACTAAAATAAACAACACCAAACAAAACAAAACTGAACTGAACAATACCATGCTAAACTACACTAAACTAACCTAGACCAAATTAAACTACACTAAACTTAACTACAGTAAACTAAACAATGCCAAACTAAATTTCACCATGCTAAACTACACTAAACCAACTTACACCAAACTAAACTAACCTACACCAAATTAACCTAGACCAAACTAAATTACATCAAAGTAAACTGCACTAAACATAAGTACACTAAATGAACCGAAACTAAACAAAGCTAAACTAAAGTAAACTAAACTACAACACAGTGGTTTGTTGTAAGTCTCTTTGTGTTTGTTTCTGTCTTTGACTGAATTGCAGCAGCCTAATGTGCAGTGAAACAGAAACAGTTATTCGTAAATACAAATTTAAAGTCCAAACACCGGCTGATAAAGGCCATTTATCCGAGTTTATATTTTTAGGATACGAGTGAGCCAGTCTAGATGAACGATACGTAACATAATGAAAGATCACAGAGTGCAAATTAATGCCACAAACAAACACTGAGAATAGAGCAGCGCTCATCAGAGCACAAAAACACCAATAAAAAGCCAATCTAATGTCTGTCAGAGCCTCAAAACACGGCTAAAATAAGACGCCATATGACTTCAAATTACTGACCATCACAGCAGAAATGCTGTAAATATCATCTTAATTGAGGCAGACAAATAAAGCGCGAGACAGAGGGTGTTTTTGGTGTCAAATGAGTGTTCTGAAGCGAAGCCTCTCATAATTGATTCCTGCAGCGGCTCTGATCAATACACTATTTTGGTTTGATGAGTCAAATACAAGAATATAAAAACAACACAAGAAAATTGGCTGCAATTTGCAATTTCTGTGAAATCTATTTCACACTCCCCCATTACACTGCGTGTGTTATTTATGCAGAAACGGCCTGGTTATATGTCATTACAGACATTATGGAGTTATTTTAATCAGATTTGGGCTGGTGTTTCCTTTGGGAAATTCGGTTACTTGCTACCTACTTTTCCTGAGGTTATACCCATGTAGCTTTGCTCAGCTCATATTTGTTCTATAAATCTTGATCTGTTTCAGCAGATTTGACCTTTTCAAGTGTTTTCTGAAGACGTTTGTTGAGCTCAACCCTCCCACCAATCAGAAGACAGCTCACTGTAATTCATGAATAATGCATGAGCTCCTGTGTGAGAATAACATAGCATTCAGGGTTATTATCGTCAACTAAAACCATAAAAAAACATTTTTGTTACTTGAAACAAAATAAATGTTAACTAAAATTATATACATAAAAAAAACTTATTTTATTCACTTTAAATTGAAGTACTTAACTAGAAATAAACTAAAATTATTAAATAAAAATGAATAAAAACTATTTTATAATAAACTAAAAGTCATAACAATTACAAATATATATTAAAAAAAAACTAAAATTAAAGTGAAAACAAAATATTTAAAAAATCTCAACCAAAATATTAACAATAGCTATAATATTATAGTAAAAATGATTTCATTCACACTTCTGCATATTAATTCACAACAGATCAGATCAAAATATGTAAATACTGTTATCACCAGTTTGTGCACAGCAACCAAATTTAGCAAATATGCATAAAACAAGATTAATTTACATGCTGGAATCAATTATGAATTAAATTAATGCATTTTTAAATAAGAGTCACAAGTTAAATGCCAAAAAAAAAAATTAAAAATAAATAAATAAATAGCTTACAAACAAAATCAAGATGAAAAGTGACATAAGTAGTCTTGTTTTCTGAGAAACTGATCGATATTATCAAACATATCTGCCAATGGGGTCAGAAAAATCATCTTAATGCAAATGACAAACAAGTTTGTTTTTCTGACCCCATTTGTAGATATTTGGTCTCATTTTAAACATAAACCCACTTCATTTTGATGAATTTCTCAGAAAACCAGACTTAATATCTTATCTCATGGTGCATTTCCATTAAAAGCATCTTGGTTTAAGAATCTTCAGATATTTGCACTGAAAAACAAGAAATAAATTCTGAGAAAGAACAGCACTTTATGCAGTGATTAACTTCTCGTCGAATACGTGGTTTTATGAATGAAACGGGTCAGTTCCAGCTGAGCTAATCAACAGTCTCCTGAAGAACATCTGAGGTAATAAATAACATCTGACTCACAGATTTCTGAGCATTTGAGAATAAGACGTCCAGAGAATCCCCCTCATGCCAGCAGATGGCTGAAGAAGAGGTTGGAGGTGGTTTCCATTAGCGTCTTTGAGATCTCAGCGCTCAAACTGACTCACTGAACTTCAGTCCTGTGAATGTCACATGACTCCTGTGAACATACATGACACATCCAGCATTGCACATGAAAACGGTGTGAAAGCACAGCTTCATCACTGCGAACAATGAGCTGGAGTCGCTCACAAAGACCTGCGGCCTTTACTGCTGTCTGTCATTCTGACACGACGCCTCCGTTTGACATTTGACTGCATGAATGGCAGATGTTTGAGCATCTGTTGACCTCTGAGAACCCACGCAACATCTGCCCGCTTACCCACAATCCCCTCAGAACGTCCTCTTTAACAGAGTTGGGAAGGTTACTTTGGAAACGTAATAGGTTACAGATTACAAGTTACCCAATTTAAAATGGAATAAGTAGTGTAACTATTTCAATTACTTTATTACAGTAATGTAACTGATTACATTTGATTACTTTTCTAAATTTCTAATGTTTTCAACTGTTAATAATTTTCAAACATGAAAACCAGGCAGGTTAACCTTACAGTAAAACTCAACACTGATTACTGTCAGACTTACAAAATACTTCATCACTTGCATTAAGATTATAATAATTTAATTTGAAAGCACAGCCACCCCAAAATCAGACTTACAATCATTCTGAGGTTAAATACAGATTTAAAACCATAACAAGAAATAGTTTAGTAGCTATGATACTGTTTTTGAAATCAAATATTTGCAGAGCTATGACTGGAAACACTGGCATCTAACAATGGCTTATAGAAAAAACAGTTAAACTTAAAAAAATAAAGCATATACATAAACCCAACTAGAAATAAAACAGTTATCAAATAAGCATATGTCCTATTTTGTCTCCTAAACTCCTGAAACATTGGTGTCTCATATTTTAGAGAAGTCAATGCAATTTATGAAAGAAATCAATTAAATCTGTATGTGGGGGTGTGTGAAAAAAATCAGATGTAACCCTCTTTGTAATCTTTAACATTTTCATAAGTAACCGTAATTTAATTAAACATTTTTTTTCTCAGTAACTGTAACTGATTACATTTATTTTGTAATTACTCCCCAACACTGCTCTTTAATTATGATTCATCTTGATAAGTCAGTCAACACTTTTGGGTCAGTGGTCCACACTCCAAAATAAAGGTGCTTAAAATCTTCTTCATCGCGATGCCATAGAAGAAACTAGATGTGTTGTACCATGCAGCAATTAAATTGATTGCTAATGCACCTTACAGTACACATCATTGTGAAATATACTCTCTTCTGAATTGGACATCATTGCATACGAGACGGGAAATTCACTGGTATTTTTTTTTTTTCATAAAGTTCTGCTAGGTTTATTACCTGAATATCTTCAAAAGTTGCTGAAACCTCATATTAATACATATATAACAAGATCATCTAATTATATATTCCTGACTATCCCTAACAAGAAAACTACTTATGGTTGATCTGCTTTTGAATTTGCTGCCCCAAATGATTGGAATGTGCTACAAAAGCTATTGAAACTAGAGCCAAATATTCCAGTATGTGCATTTAAAAATTACTAGTGAGTGTTTTTACCTCAACCTGTAAATGTTTTAAGTGAGTATTTTTTTTTCACTAAACAGCGCGACAAAACATTGAGAAAAACACTTAAAGTGCCTTAATGTATTTAAAACAGTAATATTAAAATAACAAGTTCAGTACACACCTTACTGATTATGCCTACTTTATATAGGCAAGCAGATGAGCCCGGAATATGAACGCAATGCGCTAAATGGCTCTGTGTTTTCTTTATAATGGTTTTCCGGAAACTTTGCACGTTGCATTTATATTCTGGCTTCATCTGCTTGCCTGTACAAAATATGCATCATCAGTATAAGGTGAGTACTGAATGTTGCCTTTTAATATCAGCATTTTACTACATTACTACTTAATGCAAACTGTGTAAAAATAACTGGCGGTCAGTGGAGCAATGCCTCATTTTGCCCTTCAGGTGGATGTTCCTATAAGGGTTTGAAGTCACGTGAAAACTATCAATTGTTTTTGAGTGATCTTCAGTACTTTAAACCTCATTGACAAGCAGAAGCTATTGCATGTCAGTTATAAACATAATTGCAGTAAAATACTGTTCATTTTTATTATTTGTAATGGTACATCTGTTCATGTCAAAGTAGGCTTTTCACCAGATTCTACTAGCTCTACTTCTGTAACCAGTGGAATCTCAAACTCAAGATTTGCACAGCTGAATGCTGCTGTAGAGGACTTAAATCTGTGAGAATTTCAACTTCCAATCTGCTCCCGCTCCAGAGATAATCAACCTGAAAGTGAGGGAAATGCTTTTAAAAAATTGCTCACTCTCCAACATTCTCATGCCCATAAAATAATAATGAAGATTAGCCTCAGAGCTGCAATGTTCTACATGCGCTCTATACTTAACTAGGTACTAACTACAAAAGATTTAGAACTGAGACTTTAACCCTTCCCATTATAAACTGACCCTAAATGTGGAACTTTGAGCAATTTTGATCTTTACATTCAGACTTCAGATTTCAATGAGGAACAAGAATGTGCAAAATGTTTATTTTGTTTATGTAAATGTATTTTATAATAAAAAAGATGGTTTTGCAATACCAATACAAAGAGGTAATCACCCAAAAAACTAAGTAGGAAAATTAAAATCAACTTTTGGTCAACTTTACAGTTTTTGCATCACTTGAGGTGGAATGATCCATGATGAAGAATGGGGTTCAAACAACATTGGAGCCCACTGACTTCCATTATATGGACAAAAAACACTGAGATATTTATCAAAATATCTTCCACAGAAGATATAAACTCATACAGGTTTGGAACAACATGAGGAGAGTAAATTATAATTTCTGGGACGTTTAATGGAAATGCTGCTATGTAACTACTGTGGCAGTTTCTCCAAACCCTGACTGGACGAGAGGATTGTGTTGGGCAGGAATGGGTCCAAAGCATCATTGAAATGAGCTGAAGTGTGTTTTAACATGTCTTAAACAACAGCAGCATCGGCTGTGTGCGTCAGTGCTGAGGAGAGAGCTGGAGTGGATGTTCAGAGCTCCAGCAGATCAAAGCTTCTCCTCCACACGCACACACAGACACACACACACACACACACACACACACACAGACACACACACACACACACACGCACACACACACACACTCACACACACACACACTGATGAGGATGTTTGATTGTTTGTGTGAGAAACAATCAAACATCCTCATCAGATCAGAGCAGGACAAACCTTCAGCTCACTGACAGATGTTACGTCAGGATAAAGGAGAATCAGACATGTACTGAAACATCAGTATTTCACTGATTACTTCTGTTATTTCTGTCTGAGGGTTAATACTGTTAACTAAAACCATTAAAAAACAAAACAAACAAACAAAAAAAACTTTCATTACTTGTACAATACAAATTTTAAATTACAATTACATATATATATATATATATATATATATATGCAAAATAATTCTTGTGACAGTAATGCATTGGAATGTTTTGCTTCTTCTCAGTGGTGATTCTCATTAGATTTATCTAAAATAAAATAAATCTGAAATATGCTGTGTTTATTTAACAGTTGCATAACAGTAATTCTAACATCAAGGAAAAAAAAATCGCATAACTTTTTATGGAGAATAATGCATTATGATACTTTTGCGTTACTTATTGTCACCAGAGCTGGGCTTGCTTATTTATTTTTAATAAAAAAAAAAAAAAACCATAAAAAAAAAGTACTATTTTTGCCAAGGCCCCTCTTTTTGCATTACAGCAATGAGAATTTCAAGAGTAAATGTGCTTAATTGCCATGAAAACAACGTAACACTTACCGGTCATAAAACAAGCTCCAATCTGTATACGCAAAATCTAAACTCTTACTTTTTTTGACAGGATTCATGAGTTGCACATACACACATAAGATGCTTTTACACTCAAAAAAAAAAAAAATAATAATAATGTTCTTTCTCAGTATTTTGTCTTGTTTTCCAGGACAAATATCTAAACAATCTTAAATCAAGATGCACTTACTTGAAAAGCAAAATGATTTAAGCTATTAAGTCTTGCTTTTTTAAAAATGTATGAAAATTAAATGTGTTTTTGCTTAAAACAAGAAAAAATAAATATCTGCCAATGGAGTCAGAAAAACCAACCAAAAAATTCACAGAGAATCAAGATTATTTCAGGAAACAAGACTTATATCTTAAGCAAATGCATCTTGATTTAGGAATGTTTAGATATATATGAACCTGGAGCACAAAAGCAGTCATAAGCAGCACAGGTATATTTGTAGCATTAACCAACAATACATTGTATGGGTCAAAATTATCCATTTTTCTTTTATGCCAAAAATCATTAGGATATTAAGATCATGTTCCATGAAGATATTTTGTAAATTTCCTACCGTAAATATATCAAAACTTAATTTTTGATTAGTAATATGCATTGCTGAGAACTTCATTTGAACAACTTTAAAGGCAATTTTCTCAATATTTAGATTTTTTTGCACCCTCAGATTCCAGATTTTCAAATAGTTGTATTTCAGCCAAATATTGTCCTATCCTAACAAACCATACAGATGATGTATACATCTCAATTTCAAAAAATTGACCCTTATGACTGGCTTGGGTCACATTTGTATAGGAAAACAATCATTGGTTGCAGTGCAAAGGCCAAAAGTCACCTATCTCTGTTTACAATTCCAGTGCATCAAGGGTCAAAGACTAACAGAATGAATCGGTGAACTAGTGAGGGTCAAAAGCAAGGTCACAATCACATCTGCTGTGCTGACGGTCAAAAACATCTTCAGATGAAGGACACTGAAGCTCATATGTAATGCAGTGAATGTTGAGATGATTTGAGTGATGATGAGTGGGAAACACACAGCTGCCATCGTCATTACTGTACAAATATGACATTAAGCACCCTGCAGAGTGTGCATGATGTCTCTAGTGACGCGTCTGAGCGCAGCAGTGTCTTCATGCATGGAGGCGTCTTATAACATACGTGTGCTCACCAACACGCACACCAGAATCAAACACAGATGCATCATCAGTATGACAGATGCAGTCACTGCACTGGACGCACTGTACATCGTGTGTGTGTGTGTGATACGGTAAGAACAAGCGCGTTCAAACATCATTAATGTTTTAAGTAGCCTGATGGTGTTGGCTTTTAAGAGAGCTGTAATTAATGAATCTAGACAAACCTGGAGCAAATGGAAAAATACCACAGTAAAAACACTCTTCAGCACCACATAAGTGTGTTATGCAAAAGACGGACTCATTGAACTCATCGCATTAGTTGGGTTATTTATCTATTAAATGAATTATCTGCTGAATCCATCCAGTGGAAATGAGGCCAGAGTCTCTGTGATGGAGATACAGCAGGCCAATCACGTGACTGCTGGAGCACAAGCCCCGCCCACTGCCACTGATTGACAGGAGCCTCAAATTACACATTAAAACTAAAACATAAATAAATAAAAACATTTTTAAAATGTTGTTATTTGAAATAAATGTTAACTGAAATAAAACATAGAAAACTTATATTTATTTGAACATTCGATAAACATTTTTGTTCCAACGTTTTATGAAGACCAGATCATTTTGAACGTTCTTTATATCTTTGAGAGAAACTTGCCAGAACATTCCCTGTTAGCTTCAAACCACACATGTAATCAGTTCACATGTTCACTAGCTAGCATGCTTGCTGTTCAGTTTATAACTATAAGATGCAAATTTAACATTTGAGCTGAACCACAACATCCATTGAGTTTGGCTATGGTCTTGTGTTAGCATTAGCAATTAGCTTCAGTTCACTGCTTATAAACTGAGTTTGTCTCATCTTAAAACTTCGTCATCATAGTTACTCTGAAAATGGCAAGAAATCAATCAAGCTTTGTCAATATTAGTGTAGTACATTGGAGTAACAGGAATATGAGCAGTGCCATCTCCACATGTACTGCTGCCACATCCACAAATCAACCCAATATTCACTAGAATCCAGCACTACTGGCTAAATGATGGAACTTACTTACTGTGTCTTCATTGGCCTGGAGTTTCCAGAGTTTTTTTTTTTTTTTTTTAATTAAATTTATTTAAATTTTGAATTAAATAAATGTGTATATTCCAGAACTTCAGCAGATCTGAACACCACTGATTATTTCAGACGGCTGACTAGAATAATTCCCCTTTTATGAAATATATGGTGTAGTTTTAAGTGAATTGGATGCAAACATTGTGTGCAAATTTGAGCTGAGCTAACATGAGTTTCTGCATCACTAGTGGCTCTAAAGGGAACTGCAGACTGTTTTCAAACAGGTTCCATGAACCTCTGTCATTGGACACACAGAGAGTGTCCCATCCCAAACTCACACCTGATCCGGTCCAGTTAAACCCGCTGGTAAATACTCTAACTGCACCATTTTATTTCAGAAATTGACACTTTTCAAAGTGCTCACAACTTTACAGTCATATAAATGTTAGGACAAAACATTCTTAAACCAATGTTTATGGAACAAGTCTCAGGACTTTATTAATATTTGATGTACATTCTGAACGTTGAGAGAAAAACATTTTCTGAACATCCTTATAATGTTATTTGTGCTTTTGAACATTCTAAGAAACGTTTTTGAATATTCTTAAAGAAAACGTTCAAATGACGTTATATTTTGGGTGAAAATAAAGTTAGTAGAACGTTGCAAGAAATGTTTTTGTAACCTTTAAATAATGTTCTAACATTTTAACATTTAGAATATAAAAAAAAATGCTCTATTAACATAGTTTGTGTAAAAATTACATTTGTAGAATATTTAAGAAATGTTTCTGTAACCTGTCTAATTGCAAAAAGAAAACTGAACATTTGGACGTTTTCGAAACATTTCAAACAATGTTCCCACATTTTTATAACCTAAATGTGTTACCTGTGCTGGGAGGAATTCAAATCCCATTTGCACGTAAAATTCTATTCAGCTTCATCGTCAATATTCATCTACAAGAAGCAATTTCACAGTTGGCAGCTTGAAGAACATGTTTCATTAACACCAGCTGAGAAAAGAAACATTCACATGAATAAAAAGTGTCTTCAATTCATAAAATGCAATTCCAGTATCAATAAAATCATATTTTTATCTGTTGCACACAATAAAGCATCAAGACAACAATCAATATTATGATTAATCTGTGGTTGGATGGGGTACGTTGTCACATTTGTTTTACACACAATTCACGGAGGTTCCCATTGTGATGACTTACCCCACACCTCCTGTAAATGCTACTATTAATACTAAAGTACAGTGAATTGATCAAATGAATAAATCTAGTCAGAATATACCAGATTACAGTTGTGACCCCCCCACATTAAATTTGGGTCACAAGTATTTTGTGGTATTTGTACATACTGTATATTAGTTGTTGTTTGCACGTGCATTGCACTGCATTAACAGCAAACCCTTGTCTCTCTCACTTTTTTATTGAAAAAGGTTAGTTAAATTGATTACATTTCAAAGAAAACCTGTAATTCAAATGTTTAATGTCTAACGAATGTGTTTTTTTCTTGAATAGTAACTTTTTTAAATGGATGTTATGCCATAGAGGAGTTCGCTAGTGAGTGGTTTACAATTTAAGAGTTCTAGTCTATTAGTGAATGACAATGAATTGAGCAGATTAGTCAAGTTCATAAAAAATTTAGAAAGTATTTTTCTATATGTATTGACATTATTGTCAATGTAAGAGTGTAAAAAGGTTACCTGTTGTTTTGTGATTGCAGATGATGTGTGTTTGACTTACCCGAGTTATACTCACCTGAGTAACGATACATTTGAGATTTGAGTACGTTTTTTTTTTTTTTTTCAGGATTTATTTATGTGTGTATTTATTTATATGTATATTATATACATTTATTCTTGTTGCTGCATTTGTTTTATGGCTTTGAATGCTATGGTCTTATTAAAGACAGCACAGAGGACTGCCTGCATTAACAGCAAACTCTTGTCTCTCTCACTTTTTTATTGAAAAAGAGAATTTCTCATCTGTTGAGTGGACCTCCAGGGCGGGGTCTGCAACACAGTAGTTTATTGGTCGCTGAAACTGTACTGTATTTATGAGTTAAATGTGGAAAGCCATGTGTGTGTGTTGTTCTGGCAGACTGAGTAAGTGTGTGTGTTGTTGTTTCAGTCACACAGACTTACAGTAGGAAGTGACTTTCATTCATAAATCTGCGAGTGTCCCATGGCGTCGCCCACTGGAGGCCCTGATCCACCGTCAGCGCGTGTGTGTGTGTCGTCACTCTGTGTGTGTGTGTGTGAATCACAGAGTTATTTACAGATACTGTCTTAATTTAAACACAATAGAAGCATCATGACAAACTGAAGCTGCGAAACACACACACACACACACACACACACAGAGAATCACACACACACATAGAGAGAGAGAGAGAATCACACACACACACACACACAAACGTTTGTTTCTGTGAATTGTGGGGACTTTCCATAGACTTCTATTACTTTTATACTGACCAAACGATACTTTTTATCCCCTAACCCTAAACCTACCCCTTACAGAAAACCTGTTCGCATTGTTACACATTCAGATAAACACCATTTAGTTTAATCATCATTTAGGCTCAAGGTGATATCATTTTATACTGAGCTGATGAAGTTTTCTGTCCTCTAAACTCTCACATAAACAATTCTACCCTTCATTCTCAGTTCATTTTCATTCATCTAAGTCTTTGTTTATTCATTTATCTTTATTAAGCCGCTGGAGACTATGATGACGCATTTCTGCAGTAATTAACTCACCTTAATGTCTGTTTTGGAGAATTTTGTGCATCATTTCTGAGCGTGTAGGGTTACTAATTCTAATGAAAATCCCATTCATTTCATGCATTCACAGGGAATCGAACCTGTGACCTTGGTGTTGCTAGCGCTGTGATCAACAGGAATTGATATACATTCACACAGAGACAGTGAACGTTTCCGTTGTGTAACCTTCATGTCTGTGACGTTCTAACCGGATCTATTCAAACACATAAGTGATATGAACTTGTGTGAACTGATCCTGGATATAAATATGTGATGGAACATGAAGCGCATGAACACCCCGTTAATCTCAGGAGACGTCATGGCAGTAATGTCTTCTGAGAACAGACTAAATATATGAGCAGAGACGTGAGACTTATCAGATGAGCTTTAAAGAGAATAACTGAGATCAGAGTCAACACTCACACCATAATACAACTACAGATGAACTGAGATCAACAGTTTTCCTCTAACAGATGAAAGTGTACATGCGGACTGTCAGTCTGCATCCTGGCTAACAGGGAATGTTCTTGTAACATTCACTGATGTTTTTCAAGTCATATAAATGTTAGGACAAAATGTAACTTTTGTCTAACTTAATAATCTAACTTAATAGTAATATTTATGGAATGTTCTTATAACTTTATTAACCATTCTCATAACGATGAGTGAAAATGTTCTGAGAACACTTTTGGAAAGTCATCATGATGTTATTTATACTTGATGAACGTTCTCTTAATGTCTCATAAACATTCAAATAACACTATATTAAGGGGAAAAACAGCATTTGTAGAATGATGTAAAATGTTACATACTTATACACTACCAGTCAACAGTTTCTGAACAGTAAGATTTAGTAAGTCTCAGTAAGTCTCTTCTTCTCACCAAGCCTGCATTTATTTGATCCAAAGTACAGCATAAACAGTAACATTTTGAAATATTTGTACTTTTTAAAATAACTGTTTTCTATTTGAATATATTTTAAAATGTAATTTATTTCTGTGATGCGCAGCTGAATTTTCAGCATCATTACTCCAGTCTTCAGTGTCACATGATCCTTCAGAAATCATTCTAATATGCTGATTTGCTGCTCAAGAAACTTTTATTATTATTATCAATATTTAAAACAGTTGAGTACTTTTTTTTCAGGATTCTTTGATGAATAGAAAGATCCAAAGATCAGCATTTATCTGAAATAAAAAGATTTTGTAGCATTATACACTATACCATTCAAAAGCCTAGAGTCAGTATATATATATATATATATATATATATTTTTTTTTTTGGTAGTGTAAATATTTACATACTTTATTCTACAACATAAAATACAACAGTAAAACCACCTTGTGAATATTTAAGCTTTTGCTTGTCTTGAAAAGTGTCTAAATGTGACTGCGGAGGTTGTCAGACATTAATCATGATCACAACGAATAGTTAAAATCATCTAATCACTAGTCGCTTTGTGTTTATAATCGCAGTTGTGTAAACTATTCTAACTCAAACTTCCAGGAATAATGTGTTTAAATAAAGACTGAAAGAGTTCTCAAAGTTTAAAATCGGTGAGTTTGAAGTCATGTTACTGTAGTATAGTTCATTCATAGCCTACGTTCAGTTTTTTTCTTCTTCCAATTGCTTCAAAATTCATAAAAGTTGTGTTCATTTGTCAAGATTTTCATGATGAACAAAACATGTAAGAATCATTCACTTTTGCTGGTCACAAAGTTTATTTTCTGCAATAATCCAGCAGCCAATGGAAAAAATCCTATTGGGCTTATCATCAGGATGATGATGATAATGTCCAGTTGACCTACAAAAATCCACAATCACTGCAGAGCTCTATAGACTGCAAAAAGATTCTTCTGGAGAAAATATATTTCAAATACATGCAGAATTCATGAAGCTTCATGAAATATATTTCTTTCCTGTCTCTGTAGAGTGAATTGCTTGTGTTTCTCTCATTTGTAAGTCACTTTAGATAAAAGCTTCTGCTAAATGAATAAATGTAAATGTGACACACACACACACACACACACACACACACACACACACACACACACAACACACACACACACACACACACTGTCTCTCTCTCTTGCTTTTATAAGTGCAGTAATTACAGCTCCTCTCTAGGTGAAATCAGGCCAGTTAAGCACCTAACTGCGACACACACACACACACACACACACACACACACACACACACACAAAGACAGACAGACAGACACTTCATTGGCCGTCTGTCCTCGCTTCTGTGTGTCTCTCCACAGTCTCAGTTCATCATTAACATAAACCCAAGAATTTGGCAAAGCTCTGCATTAATAATCATCTAACGAAGGCCTGTTTAATTGCCAGGGTGCAGTGTTTATGTGCATGCAGATGAGCTGTTGAATATTCATGAGGGTTGTCAGGGAAAGCCTGGGCGTCATGTTCAGATGTGCTGAAGGGTAAAGCGCTGTGAATGCCCACCGCAGTCACCTGACCTCTGGATCCACGTCAGCAACACAAACAAACGGACAAACACAAGCTCCCGCGGCACGCACACACACACACACACACGCAACACTAAACAAAACACACGCACACTCACACGCCCACACACACACACACACTGATGACTTCTACACAAGTGCACTACAGTACACACCAGCACAACGGTGGGATGATGTTTGATGATGATTTGATATTATTCCCTCACAGAGCTTCTGTAAAGTGAAATGAGCCTTAATGAGGCCTGCAAATCGGTATTTACTATTGAGCTCATTTATCTGATTCATTTGTCTTTCACTTTGCAGATCATGAAGCTGTGATCAGCGTAAGTAACGGGTTATTATAGTTCACTAAAACTTAAACTAAAACCATTATGCACTAAAATAACAAAAACAAAATAAAAATGAATAAAACCTATATAAACACATCAAAAATAAATAATAATAAATGCACAACAAAATTACAAAAACTTTAACTTAAATTAAGATTCAAAAATCAAAGTCAAAATATTAACAAAAACAATAATAGCATCTCAAGGATATTAAAATAACATTTTTTTTTCGGTATTATGATGTATATTCAAGTGTATCAGATTGTCAAAAAAAACAAACAAACAAAAAAAAAAAAACCTGTAGTTCAAGAACATGCATTTGGAGAACAGAATAGTTTAAATGCATAATTCAGGCACAAATGAAGTTCTGTCATCATTTACTCAATTTCAAAGCCATCAAAGCATCATAACAGCACTTCATATGACTCATGTGCACTATACTCAAATCTTCTGAAGTCACATGAGGAACAGAGCCATAATTTATGATTTACTGCAAATCTTCCTCTTAGAACTCAATCGCACATCCACTTATTTAAACGTGCCGCATTACATTCAGTCGTGACGTCAAACCTTCACAGCTTCAATCCAGTTCAGATATTTTTCATCTTCATTATTCCTCCTGAGAACAAAAGCCATGAACTGATCAGAAGTACAGCTGAAAGCAGCGAGAGTCACTTTGGATAAAAGCATCTGCCAAATGCATGAATGTGAACTCAGCAGGACAACAGCCATTCAGTTTCACAGGTCGCACCTTCAGGAAGAGTGTGTGTGTTCAATGAGTCTCTGATGTAACTGAAGATCTTCAGTGTTTCACACTCATTCATGACATTTGCCTTCATTAACTCTGGATTACAGCAGACACTTAAAATAACAGCTGATTTTAATAATATCAGACAAGTTTAATAAATTCTTGGATTCCTTCAGGTCACGTGATCAAACACCAGAGAATGGAACCAGAAAAGAATCAGATGTTGAAGATCATTCATGTGAAAATCTATAAATCAAGTAGTTCAACTACAGTCAAAGCACCTAACTGAAAAAGTCAGTGAGTCTTTTTGGGAAGAAATAATACTTTTATTCATCAAGGATGCATTAAACTGATCAAAAGTGAAAGTAAACATTTATAATGTTACATTAATGCTGTTCTTTTGAACTTTCTTTTCATCTGTGAATCCTGAAAAATAAAATGTATCACGGTTTCCACAAAAATATTGTGCAGCACAACTGTTCTCAACATTGATAATAATCATAAATGTTTCTTGAACAGCAAATCAGCATATTAGAATGATTTCTGAAGGATCATGTGACACTGAAGACTGGAGTAATGATGCTGAAAATTCAGCTGCGCATCACAGCATTTTAACAGATATTCACATAGAAAACAGCTGCATAAAACTGTAATATTTCACAGCTTTTACAATGTTTATGATCAAATAAATGCAGCCTTGCTGAGCGGAAGAGTCTCTTTCAGAAACTTCTTATTGACCCCAAGCAGTAGTGCACTTATATTATTTTATACTGTCAAATAAAACAATAATAACAAATAAACAGACTGTGGTGTTCGGCTGTATGTGAAGAGCTTCTCCAGTGTCACACAATGACATCAAAGCCTCGTCCTCCTCCGTCTGCCACACAAGAACCAGCTTCCTGCTGCTGATCTGGATTCAGATGAGTGCGACAGATGAATATTCATACACATGTACCTGCTGAAACACACACACACAAAACATCAGCTACTCACTGATGACTGTTCACTTTATAAACAACGGCAAAATAACACAGGATTTAACTCATTCACTGATTCAAATCACAGCTTCACATGTCAACCTCACTTCAGCAGTCTTGTTAGTTTGGGGGGGATTATCTGTTTATCTGACCAATGATAGAGAAAGTTCAATAGCATTACACACATGACATGAAATAACACACAAAAAATGAAACTGAAAATGAAACTTTATTGTGTGTAGACGCATGTTCATGTCACTGACCTGATAATTGACAAGAAATAAAACAGCTATAAATGATATAAATAATCATATATATTATTTATATGAAATGTATTCTATAAGGAAACAAACACATATAATTTCATGGCTATTATAAAATATTTATGGTCAGTGTAAGTGTGTAAAATGAATCCAACATATTGGATCCAAAAGTCATATGATTAGTGTGTGTGATTTTGTTTGTGTGAGTGAGTGAGTGAGTGAGTGTGTGTGTGTGTGTGTGTGTGTGTGTGTGTGTGAGAAAGAGAGAGAGAGAGAAAGTGTGTGTGATTGTGTGAGTAAGTCTGTGTGTGTGAGTTTGATTGTAATTGTGAGTGTGTGAGTGATTGTGAGTGAGTGTGTGTGTATGTGTGTGTGTCTGTATGTGAGTGTGTGTTAGTGATTGTCTGTGTCTGTGTGTGTGAGTGAGTGAGTGAGAGTGATTGTGTCTATATGTGAGTGTGAGTGAGTGTGTGTGTGAGTGAGTGAGTAAGTGATTGTGTGAGTGTATGAGTGAGTGTGAGTGTGAGTGTATGAGTGAGTGTGCTTGTGAGTAAGTGAGTGTGTGTGTGTGTGTGAGTGTATGAGTGAGTGAGTGTGATTGTGACTGAGTGTGTGTGTGTGTGATTGTGAGCGAGTGTGTCTGTATGTGAGTGTGTGTTAGTGATTGTGTGTGTGTGTGTGTGTGTGTGAGTGTGTGAGTGTGAGTGAGTGAGTGAGTGAGTGAGTGAGTGAGTGATTGTGTGAGTGTATGAGTGAGTGAGTGTGATTGTGAGTGAGTGTGTGTGAGTAAGTGATTGTGTGTGTGTGTGTGTGTGTGTGTGAGTGATTGTGAGTGTGATTGTGAGTGAGTGACTGTGTGTGTGTGTGTGTGTGTGTGATTGTGAGTGAGTGTGTGAGTGAGTGAGTGAGTGATTGTGATTGTGAGTGAGTGTGTGTGTGTGAGTGTGTGTTAGTGATTGTCTGTGTGTGAGTGAGTGTGTGTGTGTGTGTGTGTGTGTGTGTGTGTGAGTGAGTGAGTGTGATTGTGTCTGTATGTGAGTGTGTTAGTGATTGTGCGTGTGTGTGTGTGTGTGTGTGTGAGTGAGAGTGATTGTGTCTGTATGTGAGTGTGTGTTAGTGATTGTCTGTGTGTGTGTGAGTGAGTTGATTGTGTCTGTATGTGAGTGTGTTAGTGATTGTGCGTGCGTGTGCGTGCGTGTGTGTGTGTGTGAGAGAGTGATTGTGTCTGTATGTGAGTGTGTTAGTGATTATGAGTGAGTGAGTGAGTGTGTGTGCGTGTGTGTGTGAGTGATTGTGAGTGTGTGTATGAGTGAGTGAGTGTGTGTGTGTGTGTGTGTGTGTGTGAGTGAGTGATTGTGTGAGTGTATGAGTGAGTGTGATTGTGACTGAGTGTGTGTGTGTGTGTGATTGTGAGTGAGTGTGTCTGTATGTGAGTGTGAGTGAGTGATTGTGTGTGTGTGTGTGTGTGTGTGTGAGTGATTGTAAGTGTGTGAGTGTGTGATTGTGAATGAGTGTGTGAGTGATTGTGTGAGTGTATGAGTGAGTGAGTGTGAGTGTGTGTGTGTGAGTGACTGATTGTGTGTGTGAGTGATTGTGAGTGTATGAGTGAGTATTATTGTGAGTGAGTGTGTGTGTGTGTGTGTGTGTGTGTGTGTGTGATTGTGAGTGAGTGAGTGATTGTGTGAGTGTATGAGTGAGTGTGTGATTGAGTGTGTGTGTGTGTGTGTGTGTGTGTGTGTGTGTGTGAGTGATTGTGAGTGTGTGTGTGTATGAGTGAGTGTGTGATTGAGTGCGTATGTGTTTGTGTGTGAGTGTGTGTTAGTGATTGTGAGGGTGTGAAAAGATAAAGTTTGTCAGTATTGAGTTAATCATGTTTAACATCTAACACTGTGAATGGTTAATACATATTTTGCAGCTAGTGCAGCTGTGTTATCATCTTCTCCAAGTAAGAAGGGCATTTTCTCAGTATCATTAAGTTCAGTAAATGATGGGATCAGGGCTTCAAATCTGGGGAGAAATGTTTCCCTCACATTGTGATATTTAGGACAAATCAGCAGAAAGTGTTTCTCGTCCTCTATTTGCTGTAGATCACAGTGTCTACAGATTCTCTGCTCTTGCTCTGTCCATGTTTGTCTATGTCTTCCTCTCTCTATTTCTAAATCATGGTCACTTAATCTGTATTTGGAGAGGATTTGTCTTTCTTTAAATGGTTTAATCAATAAATAATTGGCAAATTTATTAGTTCTGTTTAGGGCTGAGTAGCACTGGAGTTTATTTTGAAGGTCAAAGTGTATTTTTAATGATTCATCATGAGTGTCTTTTAGATTTTTGTGAGTTTCTTTAATAATGGTTTTGGGGTTGAAGCTGTAGTCAGTGAGGAGCTGGGTTTTATGGACGAGCTGAAGAGCGAGTGTGTTTAGAGGATGAGATTCTGCTGAGGTTTCATTGGCGAGGAGGGCTTTATATTGGATTGAATCAGGATCAGATTGATGAGGTGATGCCAGAACTGAACACATCTCTTCTGGATCTCAATCTTCAGTGGGTATAAACTTAATTCAGCTCTGCAGGCATCACTGGACGTACCTCTGTGGACCCCTAAAATGTGTTTGACAATTTCTAGTTGTAGTTTTTCTATTGAAGTTTTATCCCAATTTTTAAAATTTATTACTGGTCCCCAAATTTCACTCCCGTACAGTAGAATTTGTTTAATGATTGCGTGATATAATTTAATCCATGTTTTAATTGGTAATTTTAATTGGCCAAACCGTGATTTGATGGCATAAAATGCCCTCCGGGCCTCTCATTCAAGGCCTTCACAGCCAGACTGAAGCCCCTGATGCAGAGATCTGGATGCCCAGGTAAGTGTAGCTGGAGTGAGACCTGGCCTTCTTCTGGAACACCATGACTCTGGTTTTGTCCAGGTTGACGGTCAGAGCCCATTCCTCACAGTACTGTTCCAGCAGGGCCAGGCTGTGCTGGAGACCCTCGGCAGAAGCAGGTCGTCCGCATACAGCAGGCGTTTGACTTCAGAGTCGTGCAGAGCGAGGCCCGGGATGCTGCCGGAGCGGTCCAGAGCTTCTGCAGCTCGTTGATGTAGATGTTAAACAGGTTTGGGCTCAGACTGCATCCCTGCCTCACTCCACGACCCTGCTGGAAGAACACACTTCTGAGGTTCCCAATTTTGACCGCACATTTACTGTTTTTATACATGGATTGTATTACATCAAATATTTTTCCACCAATGCCAATTTGTAATAATTTGTATAGTAAACCATCATGCCAAATAGAGTCGAAAGCTTTTTAAAAATCAACAAAACATGTAAATATTTTTCTTTGTTTGCCCTTTAGATTTTTGTTAATTAGAGTGTGGAGAGAATAGATGTGGTCGGATGTACGTTGTTTTGGTAAAAAGCCAATTTGTGATTTATTTAGGACGTTGCGTCTCGTAAGGAATGTCACTATGCGGTTGTTTATTATATTGCAGAAAAGCTTTGCTAGATTACTGCCCACACAAATACCACAGTAATTACTGGGATCGAATTTATGATCTCCTTTTGTATATATAGGAGTGATCAGTCCTTCAGACCAGGTCTCAGGGAAGACACCAGAGGATAAGATCAGCTTGAATAATTTTGCCAGAGCTTGAATTGTGTAAGTTCTGCTGAGTTTGAGCATTTCATTACTGATGTTGTCTTGTCCACATGCCTTCTTTAATTTGAGATTTTTAATGTGCTCTGTTATTTCTGATGTTGTTATAATCATGTCCAGTAGGTTTTGGTAATTTTTTATTGTTTTCTTTAAATATTCTAGTTTTCTCTTTGTTTTTGTTTGGGGCTGGTTGAGGTCTGGTTCAAGTTTTTGGTAAAGAGTTTTAAAGTAAGATCTCCAGATTGTGCCGCTCTGGAGTAATGTGTTTGATTTGGGGCTTTAAGATTTTTTAAAGAGATTCCAGAAATTGTTTTGGTCTATTGATTCATCGATTTCATCCATTTTAGCTTCATAATATTGATCTCTTTTGTTGCAAATGAGCTTTTTATAATTTTTCAAACAGTTGGAGTAGGCGAGCCGTTGCGTCTGATTGGCCGGTTCTTTATGCTTTTTGTTAGCAAGTCGTCAAAGCTCTTTTCTGAGACAATTGCATTCATTATCAAACCACATATTCTTTTTTTTTTTTTGTTTGTTTGTTTATTCTATGCTTGTTTGGTTGTTTAGTGTTAGATATAGTGGCCAAAGTTTGAAATATATAATTAAGATTGGATGTTGCTGAGTTTATTCCATTAGTATCTGGAGTGAAATCTGTGGACATAAAGTCGTCCAGTATTGTTAGTACTGCAGAGCTGCTCGTGTTTTCTTTGAATTTTTCAGCATTAGTTTGGTTCCAGCTGAGTTTTGGTTTTAAAGGGAACAGTTTTTCACGTTTGAGGGGAGGAGTTCTGACCCGGTCACATGACTGTTTCAGGTAAAGGTCTGTTTGGCAGTGGTCAGAAATGAGAAGTTGAGGTCTAACTGTAAAGGCCTTAATAAAATTTGGGTCAGTGTCTGTAATTGAATAATCAACTACACTGGGTCCTAATTTGGAGCAGTAAGTAAATCTACCAAAAGAATCTCCCTTAGTTCTGCCATTTATGATATACAACCCTAGACCTTTACAAAGCTTTAACATCTGCTTTCCATTCATGTTGATTACATTGTCACAGCTGGTTCTCGGAGTAATGACTAGTGTTGACTGAGATACGATGTCCCTAAAAATGTGACCATTATCTGTGATATTTACATAATCAGTTTCTCTTCCAGTCCTTGCATTTAGGTCATCACATATGAGAATATTTCCTTTGGATTGAAAGTGTAGGATGTCTCTTTGCAGCTGGAGAAAGCACTCTTCTTGGTAGTAGGGAGAATCATGAGGCGGAATATAAACAGCACAGAGGTAAAGATTACAGGATAGATTTGGCAGGATAGATTTTACTTCAAGCCAAATCAGTGAGTTTTCAGTTTTGACAGTTTTAATCATCAGGTGTTTTAGATGATCTTTGTGCCATATAAGTATGCCACCTGAATCATGACCACATTTAATTTCGGAGTTTTTAGTGAGGACACGGTGATTTATCTGTATCCTCTTGGACAATGCAATGTCTCATTACTCCGACACCATGTTTCATGAAATATAACAATGTCTATGTCTTTTATATTACTAAGTAAGTCTTGGTTTTCAGTCTTGTTCCTAAAAGTTGAAGAATGCAAACCCTGTATATTCCAACAGCTAATTCTAAACGATTTCATAGATAAGATACAGTAAAGTGTGTGTGTACATATTACTCTTGTCCATTATTTGACAAGTTTGGAGCAGATGATGTTGAGCAGGTGTGTTATCTGATTGAGTTCTGTGGCTGCAGGGTTCTGTGGCTGCAGGGTTCTGCGGCGTAGCTCTGTGATGGCGCTCCAGGGGTCGAGTCCTGTCTGGTTCTTGGAGGAGGAGGGTGGCTGTTTCTTGGTGGCTGGGAGCTGGGTTATTTTAGCTTCTGGGAAGCGTTGGGCTCTGATGGCCATCTCTCTGAGCACTGGAACCACGTTGCCCTTCGTTGTTCGTAAGTCATTTGTCCCTGTGTGGATTATGATGTGCTTGTAAATTTCTTTCAGATTTTTATCAGATAAGATCTGAAGAGCCTTGCTTGTATTTGGGCACCACATTTTCTGGGCTTTCATCTTTGGAAACAAGAGTTTCTCATTTACATATTCTCATTACACTCTCTCTCTCTCTCTCTCTCTCTCTCTCTCTCTCTCTCTCTCGCACACACACCTGTAGAATACTGATGAGTCTGATGTAATGAGCTCTGAAACCCTGCAGATAGTCTGATGTAATGAGCTCTGAAACCCTGCAGATCTTCTCTCACATTCGTCTCAGGATGAAGGTTGGTTCACGTCCTGAAGATGAACTGAACTAAACCACATCAGTCAACAAACAGGTCAAATCACAGAATGAGGCGAGTTAACAGTTTGTAACTTGTCATGTAACAATTTTCCTCTAGAATCAGTTGTAAACTTTCACATGATGAGCGTGTTTCTGGGTTGGACACACACACAGAATGAACACAGATCAGCAGCTCCCTCTACAGGAGAACCGTGAGAACTGTCTGTCATCATCATCATCATCATCATCATCATCATCATCTCTGGCGCTTCACAATCATCTCAAGTGTTCCTCTACATGGTGTGATTTTCTACAGTAACTGTTCATAATACAGTAAAACTGCAGTCTCTGGCATGTGAAAACGAAGCCATGAAGATTCCTACACCTTTAAAACACATCACATGGCCGTTTACTATGCTTTCACAGTAGTAAGGTAACTGTACTATAGTCAGTGTTCGTCAGTGTGTGACGCTCAGAGCCTGACATCTGAATAAACTCACAGAGAACATTCAATACGGCTGCAGGAATGATGAATGCCTTGAGAGAGAGAGAGAGAGAGAGAGAGAGAGAGAGAGAGAGACGAGAGAGAGAGAGAGAGACAGAGAGAGAGACAGAGAGAGAGACAGAGAGAGAGAGAGAGAGACAGAGAGAGAGAGAGAGAGAGAGAGAGAGAGACAGAGAGAGAGACAGAGAGAGAGAGAGAGAGACAGAGAGAGAGAGAGAGAGAGACAGAGAGAGAGAGAGAGAGACAGAGAGAGAGAGAGAGAGAGAGAGAGAGACAGAGACAGAGAGAGACAGACAGAGAGAGAGAGAGAGAGAGAGAGAGAGACAGAGACAGAGAGAGACAGACAGAGAGAGAGAGAGAGAGAGAGAGACTGGAGGCTTAAGTGCAGGTCTCTCGCTCTCTGCAGGATGTCCATATATGGTCAGCCAGCACTCACTTCCGGAAGCCTGCTTAAAGTAAGAGGAGAAGAAAAGAGTAGATGAAAGGGGAATAAAGGAGTGTGTGTGTGTGTGTGAGCTTCACCTTGAGCACTGTGAGAAGAGAGAGACAGATGGACCCTGTGAAGGAATGAGTGTGGGGGGTTACAGGGTCCAGAGCGCATGAATGAAAGCAGAAATCATCAGAAGCAAACACAATAAAACTGAGTGAGTGTGTGTTTCAGTGGGGGACTGTTTGACGTCAATACCTGATACACACACACACACACACACACCTGTCCAGTCATTCTATAACATCTGTAACCATGGGCAGCAACAGCCCTGCTGCCACTCATTAGCCTGTGTGTGTGTGTGTGTGTGTGTGTGTGTGTGTGTGTGGCAACCAACGATTTACCTCAGGAGATTGTATTATTTTATATTTTACATACTTCAATATTTTTTTTACAAAATTATTATTACAAATTGTATTACTAATTCAT
This sequence comes from Spinibarbus caldwelli, assembly GCA_039654775.1. Taxonomy (NCBI): domain Eukaryota; kingdom Metazoa; phylum Chordata; class Actinopteri; order Cypriniformes; family Cyprinidae; genus Spinibarbus; species Spinibarbus caldwelli. The sequence goes on from CM077245.1 coordinate 607,770, forward strand.
AATTAATATTTAACACAAATCACAAACATATTAAATTAATATTTCATTTTTTTTTTTTTTTTTGTTGCTCTGATAGTAAATTTCACATGCTGTTTACATGCACTAAACACTTCATCTGCATGGCTTTCTTACTTTCTATCAACATTAAATATACATTTCTATATACATTACATTTAGATGATACAGTCAGAAAAAAAAAATGTGCAAAAATTGTACTTTTGGTGGAGCAACAGGGGTAGTAGCCTTAATAGGTCAACTCTGTACCTTATTTACCCCTCAAAAGTGCATATTAGTAACTTAGAAAAGTGATATGTACCCTTAAGATACTACTATGAACTTTTCAGAGGTAAATAAGATGTCTTTTTCAAAAAATAGTTCAGCTAAAATGAATGTGCTTGAAAATTTGCTCACCCTCGGGCCATCCAAGATTAGGATGAGTTTGTTTCTTCATCAGATTTGGAGAAATGTGTCACTGCATCAGTGTCTCAGCAATGGATGCTCTGCAGTGAATGGGTGCCGTCAGAATGAGAGTCCAAACAGCTGATAAAAACATCACAATAATCCACAAGTAATCCACAGCACTCCAGTCCATCAATCTAGAGAAGACAAAAACTGAAACAAATCCAAAGAGAAATCTTCACAGATCAAGCACCATTTACAGGCCAAAACGGCTCTAAACAAATTTGAGGCTGGATTTTGATGTGAGAGACAACAGGAGATGGACTGGATCAGTGGTGTTGCTCAGTGTGATCAGCACAGGTGTGCAGTGACAGTACGTGGACAGGTGTGTTTAGTCATCATCATGTGTTGTGTTAGCAGTGTGGATCTTACTCCATCTAACAGTCTGATCAGCTCTGATCTCTTTGGTGGAACAACATGTCCAACAAATGAAAGAACAACATGATTCAGATGTTCCTCAGCTGCGCTGAGACACGGTGCAGAAGATCAATATCACACACACTCACAGAGAAACACACATACACATGGATAAACACACACACTCACACACACACTCACACACACACAAGCGCACACACACACGCACACACACACATGTAATGTTATCTGAGGAAGTGTATGTAGGAGTGTGTGTTGCGTGTGTGTAATGTGTCTGTCTGCTGAAAGCACACGGTGCAGATGTACAGCACCCTGATCGATCAATAAACACCAGCAGTAAACAAGAGAAAAACAGACAGACTGACAGACAGGAAAACACAGAAACAGACAGAAAGATCTGGGGTTTCATATATAAAACTTTGCGGAATTTCATCTTAAAGTTGTTCATACCCACAAAAGACAGAGTTTTCAGATTTATGAAATTATCCATACAGTAGAACCTGCACAAACCTCCCTTCAGAAATCCTCGTCAGCAGAAGATGCATATATGCTAGGGCTGTCAAAGTTAATAACGCGTTAACGAAATTCATTTTAAAGGCACTAAATTTATTAACGTGCGATTAACGCAGCGCATTTTCTGTTTGACCATTATCAAAATAATAGTCAGTTGCATTAATCGCCTGAATAGTTAATGATTAATTGCCCAAATAGTCGATTAATCATATTATTGAGCTCACTGTCACATCAGCACAGTAGCTGGCTGCAACTAAAGATTGTGAACTAATATGTGTTAGAATAGTCAGTTAAGAGCAATGATTAATCACCCAAATAGCTGATTAATCGCCCAAATAGTCGATTAATCATATTATTGAGCTCACTGTCACATCAGCACAGTAGGTGGCTGCAACTAACGATTGTGAACTAATATGTGTTCGAATAGTCAGTTAAGAGCTAATGATTAATCACCCAAATAGCTGATTAATCACCTAAATAGTTAATGATTAATCACCCAAATAGTCGATTAATCATATTATTGAGCTCACTGTCACATCAGCACAGTAGCTGGCTGTAGCTAACCATTGTGAACAAATATGTGTTAGAATAGTCAGTTAAGAACTAATGATTAATCACCCAAATAGTTGATTAGTCGCTCTAATAATCACTCAATTAGTTGATTATCAAAATAACGGCTAGCAGCAGCCCTATAATGAACTCATGTGACAGTGTACAGACTCACACTGCATACTGCACACTAAGGGTGGAGGCAGTGAGTCAGACGTGTCTGTTCTGCAGAGTTCCAGCGATTGTTCCAGTGTTCTGTCCTTCATGATGGAGGAATAAAACACAGCAGGATATTTTTACTGCACATTCATCACGGGAACAATAAGAGAAGATTCATTCATCTGATCAACACACACACTCACACACTAACACACACTGAACAGAAATAATACAGTGTGCAGCAGAGAAACATTTCTAGAGAAATAAAGATGATTCATCAGTGAAATGATCAAAAAACAGAGAGAGCAAGTGATCAGGTCTGTATCAGGGTAAAGCAGAACTCTTGGATTATGATAATCTGTCAGGATACGCAGGCGAACACTCGCTGACGTCATCACTTACGTGCAAAGAGAAGCTCACCTCCATACCAATCACACACACACACACACACACACACACACACACACACACACACACACACACACACACTCATAGCCTCCATCCTTGAACCTGCAGGGAGTTTGTGAGACTGTGTGATCAAAGCCACTGTGTGTGTGTGTGTGTGTGTCCTGTGAGAGTGTTACATAGTTTATGAAAGCAGCAATCAGCCGCTGTTGTGCTCTGGACACACACACACACACACACACACACACACAGCGGTGATTATGCTGCAGTGCGGCTCACTGCTGGTCGCTCCACAGGAATGTTCACAGCTGAACATCATGAGAGAAAATCAAGGACAGAGTGAAAGGTCAGAGGTCACAAGAGTGATTCATGAACTAGAAAAACACAGAAACTCCATCAGCAATTTAAACAAATAATTAACTACGATAATGAATATTCATCATTTACTCCCTCAGGATATTCAAAGCCATGTGACTTTAATTCTTATGCAGAACACAAAAGGAAATATTATTATTATGATGATTATTTCCGATTATGAACAGATCAGAGTTACCCTGACTGACAAAAACTCATAACAGTAGGTAATGAGACTGTATTTTATATCTTCTGAAGCTTTATATGAGGAAAAGAATGAATTTAACTTCGATTAAATTCACAATTCAAACTGCTTTATTGGCATTACAGAAGTACATAAGAACATTTTAAATTGCCAACAGAAAATATAGATTAATGTGTAATATATCTATCTATATCTATATCTATATCTATATCTATCTTTCTATCTATCTATCTATCTATCTAATATTGTGAATATTATAAATATTAGTACAAATTAAAATAACTATTTTCCATCTGAATATTATTTAAAATTAATGCTGTCAAATGATTAATCATGATTAATCACATCCAAAATAAAAGTTTTTGTTCACAAAATATATGCGTGTGTATGGTGTATATTTGTTATGTATAAATGAATACATACACATACAGTATACAGGTGCATCTCAATAAATTAGAAATGTCGTGGAAAAGTTAATTTATTTCAGTAATTCAACTCAAATTGTGAAACTCGTGTATTAAATAAATTCAATGCACACAGACTGAAGTAGTTTAAGTCTTTGGTTCTTTTAATTGTGATGATTTTGGCTCACATTTAACAAAAACCCACCAATTCACTATCTCAACCAATTAAAATACTTCACAAGACCAATAAAAAAAAACACTTTAGTGAATTGTTGGCCTTCTGGAAAGTATGTTCATTTACTGTATATGTACTCAATACTTGGTAGGGGCTCCTTTTGTTTTAATTACTGCCTCAATTCGGTGTGGCATGGAGGTGATCAGTTTGTGGCACTGCTGAGGTGGTATGGAAGCCCAGGATGCTTTGAAAGTGGTCTTCAGCTCATCTGCATTGTTGGGTCTGGTGTCTCTCATCTTCCTCTTGACAATACCCCGTAGATTCTCTATGGGGTTCAGGTCTGGTGAGTTTGCTGGCCAGTCAAGCACACCAACACCATGGTCACTGAACCATTTTTTGGTACCTTTGGCAGTGTGGGCAGGTGCCAAGTCCTGCTAGAAAATGAAATCAGCATCTCCATAAAGCTTGTCAGCAGAAGGAAGCATGAAGTGCTCTAAAATGTCCTGGTAGATGGCTGCGTTGACTGTGGCCTTCAGAAAACACAGTGGACCAACACCAGCAGATGTCGCGGCACCCCAAATCATCACAGACTGTGGAAACACACACTGGGCTTCAAGCAGCTTGGATTCTGTGCCTCTCCACTCTTCCTCCAGACTCTGGGACCTTGATTTCCAAATGAAATGCAAAATTTACTTTCATCTGAAAAGAGGACTTTGGACCACTGAGCAACAGTCCAGTTATTTTTCTCCACAGCCCAGGTAAGACACTTCTGACGTTGTCTCTGATTCAGAAGTGGCTTGGTAGCCCTTTTCCTGAAGACGTCTGAGCGTGGTGACTCTTGATGCACTGACTCCAACTTCAGTCCACTCCTTCTGAAGCTCTCACAAGTGTTTGAATCAGCTTTGCTTGACAGTATTCTCAAGCTTGCAGTCATCCCTGTTGCTTGTGCACCTTTTCCTACCCAAATTCTTCCTTCCAGTCAACTTTGCATTTAATTTGCTTTGATACAGCACTCTGTAAACAGCCACATCTTTCAGTAATGACCCTCTGTGATTTACCCTCTTTGTGGAGGGCGTCAATGTTCGTCTTCTGGATCATTGCCAAGTCAGCAGTCTTCTCCATTATTGTGGTTTCAAAGAACAAGAGATACCCGGATACTTTATACTGTAGGGATGGTCATTAATTGAAACTCAAATGTAAATATTCTAATATTTTGAGATACTGATTTTTGACTTTCATGAGCTGTAAGCTCTAATCATCAAAATTGAAACAAAAAAAAAAACTTTTGAAATGTTTTACTTTACATGCAATAAATCTAAAATATATGAAAGTTTCACTTTTTGAAATAATTTACAAGAAAAAATGAACTTTTTTCACGACATTCTAATTTATTGAGATGCACCTGCATGTCTTATTGTATGTGTGTGTTTTTATAAAGGTCTCTAGAGTTTTATTACATTTTTTATTTTATTTCAGTATTTTATTTCATTTTCAGTTAATATTTTTATTTAAAAAAATGTTTTATTTATTTATTTTATTGATTTATTTCTAGTTTTAGATAACTAACATAGCTGGTATATAACTCACATTCACAGGTTTGACACAGAGATGCTGAGGGTCAGAGGTCACCTGTGCTCATCTTCACTGAGTCTCTGAGAGTGTGTGTGAGTCTGTGCTCACTGAATGCTAATGAGCTCATTACACACACGGCCGACCAGAAACCCACTGTCCTCCAGCACAACCCGGAGTGACCCTGCATTCATGAGACATCCTGCTGACCGCAGACTGAATTACACAATGACCCGCCGCTTTATCATTCATTAGAGCTCAGTTTCAGATGAGCAGCGACACACGGACAGACAGACAGACTCATCAGTCACTTGTTACTGAAGAAACAGCACAAGATCACTGTTCAACATCACGTTCAGAAGGATTCAAAACATGAAGCAAACAGTTAGGGGTCAGTAGGATTTTGTAATGTTTTTGAAAGAATCTCTTCTGCTCAACAAAGCTGCATTTATTAGATTGTGCATTTGCATTTATTTGCATATTTGAATTTATATTATTTGCATTTATTTATTAGATTTATTTATTTGATTATTTGACTGCATTTATTTACTGTATTCAAAAATACAGTAAAACAGTGAAATATTATTACCATTTAAAAAACTGTTTTCTATGTGAATATCTGTTAAAATGTAATTTATTTCTGTGATGCGCAGCTGAATTTTCAGCATCATTACTCCAGTCTTCAGTGTCACATGATCCTTCAGAAATCATTCTAATATGCTGATTTGCTGCTCAAGACACATTTCTAATTATTATCATCAATGCTGAAAACAGTTGTGCTCCCCAATATTTTTGTTGAAACTGATACATTTTATTTTTCAGGATTCACAGATGAATAGAAAGTTCAAAAGAACCGCATTTATTTGAAACAGAAATCTTCTGTAACATTATAAATGTCTTTACTGTCACTTTTGATCAATTTAATGCAGCCTTGATGAATAAAAGTATTACTTTCTTTAAATAAATTGGTAGTGTATATTGTTCAATATCACATTAGTGTAATGAAGAGACAGTGTCGTTGGGATCTATATGCAGCTTTATTAATACACAGCAGAAGTCAGACAGGCAAAGTTCAATCAACAGTATCAAGAGCAACGTAGACAAGGCAGATTCATAAACAGAGTCAATGCTAAAGGTCGGGGCAGGCGGCAGACAGAGAACAGAGTAAATCCACAAGGCAGCAGGGTCGATAAGGCTGGCAGCAAACGATCAGATGAGAATAAACAATCCAGGTAGTCAACAGGAAAACACACACGGGAAAACCGCTCAGAAATGTCAGCAGTAGCAAAACAAGACTTCACAAAGAGGGAATGGAAAGCACTGCTTAAATAGTCTAGGTGATGACTGACACCTGGGTAGCTGATCAGTCTCAGGCACGGGGTCATGGGAAATGAAGTCCGAAAGAACCGGTTAGTACTCCGGTGATGGTTCCCTCGGAGGGAGCCACAGAGGCTGGATTTGTGACAATTAGGTCTTTATAAGTGAATAAGTTGTAAGTCAGAGTGTCCAAACACTGTTCGAGTCGCTGTATGTCAGATTCATTTAATCAGCCATTAATTACATGATTGAATCCAGAGATCCAGAGCTGAACTGTAACACAGGTTGTCTAATAAGACCTTGATTAATTCATTGAGAATCGCAGACCTTCACACAATCAGACAGAGATATTCTAACCATCTGACTCATGAAGAGTGACATCACTTCCTGCTGAAACAAACAGGAAGCAAAACACCAACAGAGAGGAAGAGAGAGGGAGAAAATAACTGGATGCAGATTTCCAATTATGACAATTACTGACCCACGAGAGTAAAAGCGGCAGATAATCACATGAATCACAAAAGACTTGAGACAAAAACACACAAATCTTACATCATCAATGGGTGAGTCACTTTCTACGGTAGGAATATATTTCATGTTAGAGAGTTTTCTATTAGAAAGGGAAAAAATTTTGAATAAATGAAATACTTCAGTGGCAATGCCAGAAACACTGGACAAACCAGTGTTTGCATATATATTTTGAAAATATTTATACATACACACACACACACACACACATATACATATATATATATATATATATATATATATATATATATACACACTATATTGCCAAAAGTATTGGGTCACCCCCTTCTAATGAACAAGTTTGACTACTTTAGTAATTTCCATGAGTACAAATCTTAATGTTTAAGCATATAATGATATTCTAGGGAATTGTGTGCTTCTAATTTTAAAGCAACAGTTTGGACAGGACCCTTTTCTATTCTAACATGACAATGCCTCTGTGTATAAGGCAAGGTTCAAAAAGAAATGATTGATTGAGTCAGTGTGGAAGAACTTGACTGGTCTGCAGAAAGCCAAGTCCTAATCCAAGCTGAACACCTCTGGTGTGACTTTAAATGCAGACCTTGAGCCAAAAACTCATCACCAAACACCAATGACTTGTACATATGGGTACAGTCATTTTAGACACTTCCAAAACTGTTACAACAGAGATGGAAATACAATTTTTAAATACATGCATTATGTTTCCATCTCTGTTGCAACAGTTTTGGAAGTGTCTAAAATGACTGTACCCATATGTACAAGTCATTGGTGTTTGGTGATGAGTTTTTGGCTCAAGACAACAATACTTCAGATATTAAAAGCAGGGAATGTGTCGTATCAGTTATATCCATTACTTCTGCATTCTGAATCGTGCATTCGATGATGACACACACAAACCAGGATGAAGATGAGGGAGCTGACTTTGAGAGAAAAGCAAGCAATTTGGATGCTAAAAGAAAAGAGGAAGTCAATTAGAGCTATAGCAAAAACAAAGGGCATGGAGAAATCAAGAGTTTGGAAACCACCAGCGACACCAGCAATCAACAACTACCTGATCGGCTGAGAAAACAACAGTAGTTGATGACAGACAAATCATAAAAGCTGTGAAAATGAACCCTAAAAGACGTGTCTGTAAAATCACCAACAACTTCCAGAAAGCTGGGGTGATGCTCTGACAATCTACTGTCCTCAGGAGACTTTGACACAGAATTACAGATGCTACACAGCAAGATGCAAACCTCTGACCAGCATCAAAAATAGAAAGGCAAGATTAGAGTTCGCAAAAAAGCACAAAGGTGAGCCAGAAGAGTTTTGGAACTGTGTTTATGGACAGATGAGACAAAGATGAACCTTTATCTAATGATCAAATGATCCCAAACATACAGCCTCATCTGTAAAGCATGGTGGAGGTGGTGTCATGGCATGGGCATGTATGGCTGTCTCTGGAACAGGCCCTCTCAACTTTACTGATGACTTAATGTATGATGACAGTACCAGAATGAATTTGGAAGGGTACAAAACCATCTTGCCTACCAATATTCAAGAAAATGCCACCAAACTCATTAGAAAGCACTTCATATTGGATCAGGACAATGACCCAAAACACCCTGCTAGTTCAGTCAAGGAGTTTATCAGGGCAAAGAAATGGAAAGTCTTAGATTGCCCAAATCAATCTCCAGATTTAAATCCGACTGAACATTAATTTCACCAGCTGAAGAGGAGACCAAAGACAGAAACTCCCCAAAACAAGCAACAGTTGGAATTGGCTGCATTAAAGCCTGGGAAAAAGCATTTCAAAGCATAAGACCAAGAGTCTGGTGATGTCTATGGGTTGCAGACTCACTGCTCTGACTGCGTGCAAGGGATCTGCAACAAAATATTAGCTTTTAATCTTTTACATCTGCCTTAAATTCAACTGTTCCAATACTTATGCTCACATCAAATAGTAGGATGAACTCTAAAAGTGCTGTCCTTTTTATTTGGTAAAACATGTATGTGTCGAAAGACCTAATAATAAAATGTGATGTTTTGTCTCATATTCATCTTTTAATCATATTTGCAAATGTCTTGACTCCACAGCAGAGAAAGCAATTTTGTCTTTACTGTTCCAATACTTATGGAGGGCACTGTATATATACACATTATAAATATACACAGCACACACACATATATTAATGTAATCAAAAAACTTTTATTTTGGATGTGTTTAATCACAATTAATCGTTTGACAGCACTAAAAATAATACATCCCATAAAAAGCAGCAGTTGCTCCTCTCAGCTGGTTTGGGCTGTGTTCTGCTCTTCATGGTTCTCTGGTGTTAGTACTGTAAATCAGCATTATCTGTGTGGCAGTCTGCGCTGAACGCTGATGATCATCAGTCAAAAACACGTCAAACAGCAGCAGGACTGAAGCTGGAAGCGTTCGACTAGAAGCTCATTAGAGGACGAACAGCAGCAGCAGAAATCAAACCTGAGGCGTTTCTGAGCTGAACGTGAGTGTGGGACTCAAATTCGCTTTGAATCAAAAACTTTAAATACCAAAAAAATCATAAAAAGGTTGCTCATTTGCATTCTGTACAAGTGACATTTTTTGTTTTATAATGTACATATTTAATTGAGTTGGAGAGATTCTGTGTGTAATAAAATCCACACATTCCTGCTACACATCAAAGAGTCATCCTAGGATGGAACTGCAACAGTGTAACATTTTAACACAAAGTGGTTACATTATGATTACAGATTAAGATTATTTAAATAAAAGGTAATGAAACAATTTGATTAACAACTAATTCATTTTTTCAATTTATTAAAAATTATTCAGTCATTTATTTATTTAAAAATTATATAACTGAACTATGTACAATTTAATTAAATTGTTAAAAATTAATATTTGATTATATATATTTTTATATTTAAAAGTGGTGTCTCCCACCTTCATTCTCTTTTAATTTTCAGAACCTTTGCCAAATTTTTGAATGTTTCGTGTATCTGACTTTATTACAGTCTGTGGTGTTATGCCGATAACTTGCAGATTTTACAAATTTGAATCTAAATTTTGATAATTCACTCTTATTAATTCCAAAATGTTCTGTGATCATGAAGGCAGCCCACATTTTAGAAAAGTCTGGAAGTGTTTTTATTTGTATGTGACATTACTGTCAGTATTTCACGAAATTAAAAATCAAAATGTCCTCAAGTTTCCATTCGACCACTTTCCATAACAGCAAAAAAAAAAAATATATATATATATATATTTCAGCAATCATATTGAGTGTTTTCCAGAACCAGCAATGCCAGATTTGCAAAAGATTCACGAAAAGTTCTGAAATGATTCATGATTCAGTATGATTCATTCAGAGAGTTGACTCACAGCGGTTTCCCAGTGGATACTTTATAAAAACAAAAAAACCCAATGGATGTTCAATGATGAGTTCAAGAGTCTGCCGCAGGTGTTTTCTGAGCGGGTTTGGTCAGAGGTGTATGATGGTCACATGAGATGTGAATGAGGTGTATGATGGTCACATGAGATGTGAATGAGGTGTATGATGGTCACATGAGATGTGAATGAAGGTGAGTTTGTGACTCACGTCCGCTATAAATGAGACTCACGTCAGCCGAGTTTCCAGTGAAACCGTTTGACACCATCTGTGAGCCGTGAGTCACGAAAAGGGAACAACGCTGGACTCTTCGTCATTATCGCAGACACACCGCAGGTACGCCAGAGACACACGGACATAAAAATGACATCAGATCGTGAGTCACGAGAATAGCAGATGCTACAATTCACTATTACAACTTATGATGATCAACGGCGGCTCTAAACGAAGATGAGTCCTGAAGGCATCGTTCATCCAAAACCGACTTCATTAACTCGCCTGCATGACTCTCTTTCTTCAGTGGAACTCTAAAGCAGATGTCTTGAAGACCGCTGGGAACCAAACAACAGTGAAGCTTCAAAAAACCCTGAGATATTGCTCAGAATATCTTCAGACAGGTCTGAAGGACAAATGATGACAGATGTGTGTGAGAGACACAGTGTGTTCGTTCATCTGCAGGAACAGAATCAATCTGCTCAAGAGACTCTGAGTCACATGATGCTTGCAGAGTTTACACTTATTTAGACAATCTGCTTCTACATGGAATAAACTGTAGGAGTAAATTAAATGAACGAACGAATGAATGAATGAATGAACAAACAAACGAATGAACACAAATGAATGGATAAATAAACATGAATGAATGAATGAATGAACAAATGAATGAATGAAAAAAAACAAATGAATGAACGAATAAACAAATGAATGAACGAATGAAAACAAATGAATGAATGAACATATGAATGAATGGATGGATGAACACGAACGAATGAACAAGAATGAACAAATGAACGAATGTATACATTAATGAAATAATAAATAAAAACAAATGATCAAATGAATGACAGAATGAACAAATGAATGAATGATTGAATGAATAAATCAGTCAATCAATCAATTGATCAAATTAAACACACAAATGACTAAATATATCAGAAAGATCCAATGAATGAATGAACACATGAATTAACACATAAATAAATGAATGAATCAATCAACAAACACTCAAACAATTGATCAAATGAATAAATAAATAAAATAAATAAATAAAAAACACAAATGACTAAATATGAGAGAAAATCCAATAAATAGATGAACATGAATGAATGAATGAATGAATGAATGATCACTCAAAACATGCTAGAAACAGCATAGCAACACATCAACCACTAATAACACCCTAGCAACAGCATAGCAACAAACTAACAACTGAAAGCAACCTAGCACTGCTGAAGGTGCTGAGGACGAAGTGTTCAGGACTGAATCACGACATTTCCCATGAATTCCTGCATGCTCCGGATAATTAGATATATGGAACTGAACGGAGTCATCTTGGTATTTAAATGAGTGTAGAGTGAGATGTTACGGTGACAGACTCTTGTATACGTATCATATCGTTTATTCACATTATAATGTCAACAATAAATACACCTATATGAATGCAGAAGAGCTCAGTCTGGAGTCTGCCACAGTTACAATCTCATTGAACAGGGCTGAAGATATATGCGGGTCATCAGGGGTCACTGACACTACAGTCGTTCTCATTCACTGTCTCTTTTAACTCTTGTGCATGCTTATGGACATTTTTGTCTTCTTCAGCTTTTTTATTTTTGATAATTTTGCCCGAATTAATGCCAACTGCATACATTTGGGCACAAGTGTGTATTCCTATTAGAATCTTAATATTTCACCTGCATTTCCTTTAATAAATTTATTTTACACTAGGTATGCAAAATAGTTACACTCAGGACCTTAAGGACAAAAATGTCCCCAATGAATCCCATTAAAACTGCAATTTTTAATCCGAGGGCTATTTAACTATAAAATGATGCAGTCTTCATTAATAGGCTTTCATTCTGCTGGCAAGGCTTCAAAAATATTATTATTATTTATTTATTTATTTATTTTTTTACCAGATGGTGCCATTTTCTCAGATTTGTCCTATAAAACAAATACTCAAATTTTTCCTGTTTTCTGCTATTGCTGTATTATAAAATCAATTGGATAAATTATGCAGCTATGTCAGAGTGTGGTTTGTATGTGTATCGTAAAAATGTGTGTGTTTGTGTGTGCACCTGTAATGTTTGAGAGAGAGAAATTATACTGTACTGTGAATCCCAAATCCCAACACTGTGTATGCCAGCGGAGCTTTGCTGGAATCTAATGGGAAAAGTTTGCTACTGCACCCAAACAAAATTTTACTAAAAGCTCATTTTTTGAGATATCATCCTCAAATTTGGAACACAACTTTAGATTTATGGCTTTGATTTTCTAGCAATTATTGACTTCAACATGTTTTATAAAATATATGTTTTATATAAAATATTGCTCATAAATCATTTTCATAGACTAAAACATCTATAACTTTTTTGCTTTAATTTTGTACAACTTTTTTAACTTCAACAATAATCTGGGTCTTCTTTAAAATGAGACCAAACCTAAGTCTGTACTCCCAAGCTTCAAATTTTTATGACAATTTTTTGACATGGACATTTTTGTCCTCTAAGGTCCTCAGAGTAACTTTTTTAAATTGACGCACAAAGTTAGTTAATGTCTAGCATTACTGTCGTGGAGAACAGAGCATTAATCAGTGTGAGGGTGTTTATTCAGACTGCCACTGCAGGGGCGTGTTCTCATGAATATTCATCCTCCTCTCGCTGTGATTGGCAGATGACAGTGATGGAGTGAAATGTCAGTGAGTCAGTTTGACGGGCGTTTGAGTGCTTCATTGTGTTTGTCTGCCAGATTTAGACACAAGACCTTTCCTTTCCAGCCCCAGGAGGTGAGATTCAGAATGAATAAATGAATAAATGAGTAAAAAAAAAGAAAAATGAATAGATGTAACACGACTAAATAAATGAACAAATGATTGAATTAATGAAAAACTACGTAAATAAATAAATGAAAAATTAAACAACTAATTGAATGAACAAATAAGTACAGAAATAAAACAATGAACATGACGAAAATAAAATAAATAAATGAACAAACAAATGACTAAATAAATGAATAAGTAAATAAATACATTAAACAAATGAACAAATTAATGAATAAGTAAATAAGTGAACAAAACAAATGACTGAGTGATGAATACTTAAATAAAAATAAACCAGTTTCGGTTTGCTAAGTAGTAAGGCGTGGTCAAAGCCAGTAAAAGTACTTATTTACCTGATTCGGAAGCACTTGTCAGAAGAAGCAGTCAAACAGCTGAAGAGGACAGCAGTTTGTAAGTGTTTTGTCTTGTTTTCTCATTAGATTTCAGCGCAGTTGTTGTTGCTAGGAAACTTTGTTTTGCATACTGTGTTGTACCGTGGTAAACGCGTTCTCAAGTCGCATTTGTTCTTGTGCGTATCGCGGGAATTTCCCAGTTTTGGTTTGCCAAGTAGTAAGGCTAGGTCTGCTGACTTCAATTACGAATAATTAGGCAAGTATAAAACTGGATTGTATACCGCGGCAGCGGTCGCAGCAGCCCTCGTGTGAAGTCCTCCTCGTGTGAAGACCGACAAGTGTAAAGACGATCGACTCTACCTTGCGCGACTCCACCGAGCAAGGACACCGACAAGGCTCTTGAGTATTGCTTTCTCCCCTTTCTTTAGTTTTTGTACAACTTGTTCTCATCTACTTGTTTAGTCAATTGTACTAACTATGTGCTTTCAAATCTCTACTATTAATACTAACACTCGGAAAGCACGCACTGTACGTTGGAGGCAGGCCAATCCTAATAATCTACGGCCTGTCCCTCTGTCCTCTACTACTTTACTCTCTATTCCAATTGGTCTCTGGAACTGCCAGTCTGCTGTAAACAAAGCAGACTTTATTCCTTCTATTGCTACTCATTCCGGTCTCAACCTCATGGCCCTAACTGAGACTTGGATCAAACCGGAGGACACTGCCACTCCTGCAGCCCTCTCCACTAATTTCACTTTTTCCCACACCCCTCGCACGGTTGGGAGGGGTGGAGGTACAGGTCTCCTTATTTCAAATGAATGGAAATTCGATCTTCTACCATCTCTTACAGGCAACAGTTCATTTGAATCTCATGCAATTACTATTATCCACCCTGTTAAAATCCACTTTGTAGTTGTGTATCGTCCCCCAGGTCAACTAGGTAACTTCTTGGAGGAGTTGGATGTATTACTGTCAAACTTTCCTGAGGATGGTACTCCTCTGGTACTGCTCGGTGACTTCAACATCCACCTAGAAAAACCCCAGGCTGCTGACTTCAACACTCTTCTCACATCATTTGACCTCAAATGAGTGTCTACTATGGCTACTTACAAATCAGGTAACCAATTGGACCTCATCTACACACGCTACTGCTCCACTGACAACACATTAGTTACTCCACTGCACACCTCAAACCACCTCCTCATCACTTCTAACCTCACACTAACTCCTGACACAGCACACACTCCTCCGCAGGTCACCTTTCGCCGTAACCTACGCTCACTCTCTCCCTCTTGCCTATCCTCAATGCTTTCATCCGCACTTTCTTCACACTCTCAGTTTTCAGCACTGGACACAAACAGTGCTAGTGACACTCTTTTCTCCACTCTAAAATCTTGCTTAGACAACTTTTGCCCCCTTTCATCCAGACCAGCACGCACTACCCCCTCTGCTCCCTGGCTGTCCAATGTTCTCCGTGAACATCGCGCTAAACTAAGGGCTGCAGAGAGGAAGTGGCACAAATCAAAAAACTCTACTGACCTTTGTGCGTATCAGTCACTCCTTTCTTCCTTCTCTGCAAATGTCTCCACTGCTAAAATGACATACTACCACAACAAAATTAACAACTGTTCTGACTCTCGCACACTTTTCAAAACTTTCTCTTCTCTGTTCTCCTCCCCCTCTATCAACTCTTACAGCTGATGACTTTGCAATTTTCTTCACAAATAAAACAAGAACCATCAGTGACCAATTCCTCACACCACTAACTAATGATAACTTCATAACGACAAATACACACTCTCTCACCTCCTTCTCTCCTCTCTCGGACACGGAAGTTTCCAAACTCACCCTTTCCAATCATCCCACTATTTGTCCATTAGATCCTATCCCCATTCACCTCCTTCAGGCCATTTCTTCTTCAGTCATACCTGCGCTTACTCACATTATCAACACCTCTCTTCACAATGGTACATTTCCCACAGCATTTAAGCAGGCTCGGGTAACCCCACTGCCCAGCACTTTTAGAAAACTACAGACCGGTATCCCTTCTTCCATTCATTGCAAAGACACTTGAGTGAGTTGTGTTCAATCAACTCTCTTTGTTTCTTGCACAGAACAAACTTCTGGACAACAACCAATCTGGCTTCAGAAGCGGCCACTCAACTGAGACTGCCCTACTCTCGGTTACAGAGGCCCTGAGACTGGCAAGAGCGGCTTCCAAATCCTCTGTACTCATCTTGCTGGACCTGTCTGCTGCTTTTGACACAGTTAACCACCAGATCCTCTTGTCCACCCTCAGAAAGATGGGCATCTCAGGGGCACTTTTGCCCTTCAGGGTGTCTTGGAGGGGTGAGGTTTCGAAGTCACAACTTCTTGCTACTGGAGTTCCTCAAGGCTCAGTGCTTGGACCACTTCTCTTCTCCATCTACATGTCGTCATTAGGATCGGTCATTCAGAAGCATGGCATTTCTTATCACTGCTATGCTGATGACACTCAACTCTACTTCTCATTCCAACCAGATGATCCGACGGTAGCTGCTCGCAGCCTGCCTGAAAGACATTTCTAGCTGGATGAAGCATCATCACCTTCAGCTCAACCTTGCTAAGACAGAACTGCTCGTGGTCTCAGCCAACCCATCACTTCACCACAACTTCTCTATACAGCTGGATTCGTCAACCATAACTCCTTCCAGGACAGCCAGGAACCTTGGAGTTGTGATTGATGATCAGTTAAGCATCACAGACCATATTGCTACAACAGCCCGGTCCTGCAGATTTGCCTTATACAACATTAGGAAGATTAGACCCTTCCTGTCAGAGCAAACCGCACAACTCCTTGTCCAAGCTCTTGTTCTCTCCAGACTGGACTATTGTAATGCTTTCTTGGCGGGCCTCCCCACATGTACTATCAAGCCTCTGCAACTGAATGCAGAATGCAGCAGCGAGAGTGGTCTTTAATGAGCCGAAAAAAGCTCACGTCACCACTCTCTTCATTGGGTTACACTGGCTACCAATAGCCACTCGCATCAAATTCAAGGTACTGATGTTTGCCTACAAGACAACAACTAGCGCTGCACCAACGTATCTAAACTCACTAGTTCAAACTTATGCACCCTTCAGAAGCTTACGCTCTGCAAGTGAACGACGCCTTGTGGTCCCATCCCAAAGAGGTACCAAATCTCTCTCGCGGACCTTCTCCTGGACTGTGTCCAGCTGGTGGAATGACCTCCCGATCTCAATTCGAACAGCTGAGTCTTTAACCATTTTCAAAAATCATCTAAAGACGCATCTTTTTCGAATATGTATGTCTAGGTCTGAAGTGCAGTGGGTTCAGAGATGTGTTCGGCTTTTCTCAGCTGTGATGTTCAGATGTTGTTCATCATCAGCTCATGTCTCTCTGGACCATCTTTCACTCCTCTGATTGTTGTTTGGTAGCCTCTGAGAGAGAAACGCTGATTGAAAACAGCTCTCTCTTTTACACAAACAGCTGCTCTTATGGTCTGTGTGTGATTTCTGCTGTTTGTTCCATTTACTTCAATGAAATGATCTGAAGCAGCACAGTTCTTCAACATCTCAAGCTCTTACGGGGTTGACCACATCGATGTCTTTATCTCATGGTGCACAAGAGATTTGGTGTTTCTTTTTGTGTTTTGTGTGATAACATGAATAGTTTTTCTTGTATAAACTAAATCTGGACAGTGGGTTTGTAGTTCCCAGCATGCTTTGCATGAAAACTGGACATGGAGAGTAAAAGTTGAAGAGTTGTTTAAGTTCTGTTGCAGTTTTTGTGATTCTTATTGTGCTGAAAACTGGAGCTTGTGTTTATGTGATCGCATTTAATTAAAAAAAATTAATAAAAATGTTCTGTAAAACTGCTGTTCATTTGAATTGACTCAATGAAACTGATGTATTTGGAACGAAAGATGTTGAATTATGTGTAAAACATTCTATACTTGATTTAGTTAATTAGTTTTTTGAGACTTTTTTAATGGGTGTTATGTTAGGGTTAGTCAAAAACATCTGCTGACTGAATGAATGCATGTGATGGAAATTAATCTGTAAATGCTCATTTATTTTTATAGCACTCTATACAATACAGATTGTTTTAAAGCAGCTTCACAGTAAACAGGAAAATAACAGTGTTAATGTTGCAAAATTCATCAGTTGAGCAGCAACTTCAGTTTCAGCTGTAAGCAGCTCTACAGAAGACAGTAGAATCATTCTGTCAAATAAACAATATTTTATAAACTTCCCTGGGTAAATTGTTTTATTTTATTTATTTATTTATTTATTTATTTCTGAAGAAAGACAAACATAAATAGTGTTGAAAGCTAAAACACTAAATGCAGTGGATGTAAATTTACTGAGTAATGTGCTATTATGTAGAGGAGGGTCAAAATGACAATTTTCATCTGAGATTCAGAGCCAAATTACAGGAGGGTAAAATGACTTCAGAAAGATGGCAGCATCATCATGTTATTTTTTACACAGAGATTGGTAGCTCAATTAGTCAAATATATTGACTTTAGCAATCTGTGTTGCATTATGACAATGGTAACACTTCAAAAATGGAAAAAAAAAAACAAAAACTCTTTTTCTAGGTTTTTTCCAAAGTTTGTATGCATGTAACTCAAGAAGTATTGAAGATATCTTAATGTCCTTTTAGATTCTAATTATTATTAAAAATTTCTTTTGGTGTCTCCATTTTTAAGACTTTATTTGGTTCATTTCCAGATATATTAGGATCTCAATGTGGCTCCATGAGTAAATTGTTAAATTGTACACATTTTCAATGGTCAAAAGCCAAATATGGGTCACTTTACATTCAGCTGATACTTACTGTATTTAAAGAAGAATGTAGAAAATATTCAAATAAGAAATCTCATTTCCCTCTATCAAAACAATTGCATAGAACACACCTAGTGCCAGGGATAACCTTATGTCCCCATTGACACATAATGCAACAAAGATTACTAAGGTCAATCGCTATTTTACTAAGCTGAAGCAGAAATTAATACCCAACAGTTGTTCTGTAATGAAGTTGTTTCATCATCTCAAGAGTGGGTTAATCTCAATATCAGCTGTGTTTTGACCAGCGGGTCACTGAAGGTCAGCGTCACATGTGAAGGTCATGAAGCTCTTTTCTCATGTCAAACAATCATACTGCAATCTGTAGCAGTGCAGTATTTTTAGCATCGCCCGTCACATGAGCTGCGAATAGCGCAGTGGGCGAATGGATGCCCCGCTTGCATCTTGGCAAAGGAGGAACTGATGCTATAATGGAGAAGACAGAGTGGCCTGAATTAAACCCACTCATTAGAGAGATGCTGGCCCATACCAGAGATGCATCTGATGCCTTAATTTAGATCTGCGTTGGAGCCAAAGTTAATTTATAGAGTTCATGAAGCTGATCTTCATAGCCTTTAATTACAGCTGTAAACACAGAAATGGATCATGTGTTTAGGTGAGTCAGTTTTCTTCTGAATCACTGTGGCAGAAGAGTGACGTTCACACGCTTCCCACACAATCACGTATGGATGCATATGAAGCTCCTCTGAGATTCAAACATTAGCGTATCTTCAAATTCTTCAGCATCATGTTCAGTCTTAGACATTTAATCATTCATCTGTGTGTTTATTTACTTATCTACTTATTTATTCATTCGTTCATTCATTTAGTCATTTGTTTAATGTATTTATTGTTATTCATTCATTCATTTGTTTAGTAACATGTTTGTTCATTTAGTTATTTTTACCTATTTATTAATTCATTGATTCATTCATTTATTGATTTTAGTCAATTGTTTGTTCATTTATTTTTTATGTATTTATCCATTATTTTGTTCACTTATTTACTTATTCATTACTTCATTAATTTGTTTAATGTGTTTATTATTCACTCATTCATTTAGTCATTTGCTTGTTTATTTTTTATTCATTTAGTCATTAGTTTAATGTATTTATTGTTATTCATTCATTCGTTTAGTCATATGTTCATTTAGTTATTTTTACCTATTTATTAATTCATGGGTTCATTCATTTAGTCATTAGTTTGTTCATATATATATTGTATTTATTCATTAATTTAATCATTAATTTATTTTTTTAAGTATTCACTCATTCATTTAATCATTTGCTTGTTTAGTGTTTATTCATTTAGTCATTAATGTATTTATTGCTATTATGCATTAATTCATTTGTTTAGTCATATGTTCATTTAGTTATTTTTACTTATTTATTAATTCATTGATTCATTCATTGATTTTAGTCATTTGTTTGCTTATTTATTTACTCATTTATTCGTTTATTTACTTATTTATTAATGAATTCATTCTTTTGTTCATTCATGTAGTCATTTGTTTACTCATTTATTTTATGTATTTATTCATTAATTCATTCTTTTATCTGTTCATTTAGTCATTTGTTTCATTTATTTTTATTTATGCATTTATTTGTTTATTTGGTCATTTAGTCATTTGTTTTGTTCACTTATTTGCTTACTCATTACTTACATTTACATTTAATCATTTAGCAGACACTTTTATCCAAAACGACGTACAAATGACAACAATAGAAGCAATCAGACCATCGAGAGTGCAGCAGTATACAAGTGCCATGACAAGTCTCAGTTAGTCTAGCACAGTACATGTAGCAAGATTTTTATTTTTTTATTATTATGTTATTATGGACTCGGATTTGAGTTATAAACATCTTAATGCTGGATTTGTTTCAGCTTTTGTCTTCTCCAGATGTTAACTGATGGACTGGAGTGATGTGGATTACTTGTGGATTATTGTGATGTTTTTATGAGCTGTTTGGACTCTCATTCTGACGGCACCCATTCACTGCAGAGCATCCATTGAGGATGAGCATTTTCAGCAAATTTTCATTTTTGGCTGAACTATTGCTTTAATATTGTTTGCAGTCACTGTATGCAGCGTCGAGAGCATCATCATCCTCATCTTCATCTGAGCAGCGCTTGGCTTGTGTGTTTCTAGATAAAAGCATTTGCTAGATGAATCAATATCTGCTGCATATGAACACGTCTCACCTGCTCTACAACACTCTCTCTGTCTTTCCATCAGACCTTCATTATGTCAAGTGCTCTTCAAATCAGCCGTCTCATATTTACATCTCCAGAGAGAGACGGAGGAATAAAGAGCGTCTTTTTCACTCACAGGAAGTCCATAGCAGGCTGTTGCCATGGGGACAGATGTCTGTCTGCTCTGACTGTGTGCCACAGCCCAAACTCTCTGTCTGTGTCTGTGTGTGTGTGTGTGTGTGTGTGTGTGTGTGTGTGACGCACACACTGGCCTGCAGAGGGGAAGTTCTGATCCGACTCTAAAAGACAGACATGAACATCAGCCGGAACTGAGCTGCACTGCTGCATTACAACACACACTAAACACACATCTGCAGAAACACACTAAACACACAGCTGCAGAAACACACTAAACACACAGCTGCAGAAACACACTAAACACACAGCTGCAGAAACACACTAAACACACATCTGCAGAAACACACTAAACACACAGCTGCAGAAACACACTAAACACACAGCTGCAGAAACACACTAAACACACAGCTGCAGAAACACACTAAACACACAGCTGCAGAAACACACTAAACACACAGCTGCAGAAACACACTAAACACACATCTGCAGAAACACACTAAACACACAGCTGCAGAAACACACTAAACACACAGCTGCAGAAACACACTAAACACACAGCTGCAGAAACACACTAAACACACATCTGCAGAAACACACTAAACACACAGCTGCAGAAACACACTAAACACACAGCTGCAGAAACACACTAAACACACAGCTGCAGAAACACACAGCTGCAGAAACACACACACACACAGCTACAGAAACACACACACACACACACACACCTGCTGAAACACATACCAAACACATAAACACCTGCAGAAACACACTAAACACACACACCTGCAGAAACACCCACATGCATGCATGCATGCGCACACACACAAAATATATATATATATATATATATATATATATATATATATATATATATATATATATATATGCATGCACTGTACATATTGTTGCTGCACTTTAACTATCATTTACTGTTATTTGTTAAGTATTTTCTAATATCTTATGTATGTATGCATGTATGTGTTAGTATATTTGGGTTTGCACTGCAAATATTGTTATGTGAGTATTGTGATGTTCTTCATTTGCAAGTCACTCTGAATAAAATCGTTGCTGAAATGCATGAATGCAAATGCACTCTCACTCTCACTCTCTCACACACACACACACACACACACACACACACACACACACACACACACACACACACACACACACCTGCGGTCTGTGCTCACCTGTGCTCATCTTCTAGCCGTCAGTAAAGCACGTGTGTGATACTGTAGATCTGTCTGTGCTGCAGGAGGGTTTAAAGTGCAGGAGTGAATCTAATGACCCGCTGAACTCCACTGAGTCACAACTTCTGCAAACTCAACTCAACTCAAACTCACTTCCGGTGCGCGAGCGCGGAGCAGCGGCGCCTCCTGCAGGAAGCGCGAGGAACAGCCGGAAACACGAGCCATAAGAAGAGAACAACCTGCACCTGTCTGTCTCACACTGCTCTCACTCAGAGCTGCTCGACTATACACTGCAATCTATTCATGTGTGCAGAGATGAACTCCTCTGCAGATTCTGAAATGATTTCAGTGAATTATCAGGTGATCATATAAAGATTTCTGGGCATCAGTAGCATTCAATTAAAGACAAAGACTAAGAAATACCTGCATGCTTAGTGTAGTAAATGAATATGAGATGCATTAACCGCGTGCATATGCATTAATGAGATGAATGCATGAGTGAATCAGCTGCATGTGTCAAACTCACAGATATGATCCACAAAACAGGTGATTTATTGTCATTTTCATGTGTTCGTCTTATCATTGATTATTTCTTCTCCGTTCATGTTTAATTTGCTGAATTCTTGCTCTCAAAGTTGACAATACATGTTCTAAGAATGCTTTCCTAACGTTTCCTTAAAGTTA
Source organism: Spinibarbus caldwelli (assembly GCA_039654775.1). Classification (NCBI taxonomy): domain Eukaryota; kingdom Metazoa; phylum Chordata; class Actinopteri; order Cypriniformes; family Cyprinidae; genus Spinibarbus; species Spinibarbus caldwelli. The sequence continues at coordinate 630,587 of CM077245.1, forward strand.
TAAAAACGTTTTGTTAACTGTTCTCTGAAAGTTCAAATCATACAATTTTTTAATTGTTTTAAGCTTTTTTGTTCGTTGAGGGAATGTTCAATTTTGTCATTTTTGCAAACATAATGGGAACGTTACTGTTCTCTGAACTCTCTGAAACAAGCTGTAACTTAAAAAAAATAAAATATATATATTTTTAAAAGTTATTCAAACAAACAACTAAAACATTACAGACAAAAAGAGTTCCATGAACAATGTATAAATATTTCTTGTGCAGCACTTTTAAAACACCCCTCCTTTTTTTTGTTGTTGTTGTTATGCAAATGTTAAGGATACATTATGGAACATTTCTTTTGAATGTTCTCCGAACCTTCTGAAACAATTAGTAACATTTAAAAGTGTTACATGTTTCATAAACTGTTTCATGAATGTTGTATACATTTTTTTGTGCAGCACTTTTAATGTTTTTGTTTTTGTTTTTGTTTTTTTTTAATGCAAATGTTAAGGTTACATTATGGAACGTTACTTTTGAATGTTCTTTGAGTGTTCTGAAACAGGTAGTGGCATTTAAAAAATATGTCAGAAAAATGTTTCAGAAATAAAAACATTCCATGAATGATGTATAAATAACATTTTTGTGCTTACATTTTGAGAGCGGTATTAGAGACCTGATAACCATGAATGAACATTCTATTAATGTTACTGGAAGAGCGTTTGAGAGCATTCTCTGTTAGCTGTTCTGTCATTTGGCATGGTTTGCTTTATCACAGCAGTGCAGCAGGTCTGAATCAAAGGCTGTGATAAATGTACTGCCCATCAGTGTCTCTCTCTGCAGCTCTGCAGTGGGACGTTGTTTTCAGCAGGTTCACATCTCTCTGTCATCAGAAGGTTCCGGACAGCCGCTGTGTGTGCAGGAGCACAGTCAGTGAATCAGAGCTGAGAGAACGTGCCATCATTCAGAGGGTTTCCCAGCGTTCCTCAGGTCTGACACACATGCGCTTAAAGACACAGACAACCAGCTCTAAACCAACAAACTTCCAACCAACAAATCTGCATTAAAAGTAATCATATTTTGCACTTTTTGGTTTGGTAGCATGTGTGTTGTGTCTCTCAGATCAGTCACTTGTGTGTGTTGTATTCTCATTTGTAAGTGGCAAAGATGGCAGCTTTATAATCATATTCTTCAGGCATCTCACTCACTCAACTGAACAACATTTGCTTTATCTTTGTGACCAAGAATCCAGGACAAGACTGAGTGCTACAGTGTTGGCGAAAGTTACTTGTAAATGTAATGCACTGCAATATTGTGTTACTCCATAAAAAAAAAAGTAACTAATTGCATTACTTAGTTACTCTTTATGGAAAGTAATGCATTACAATACTTTTGCATTACTTTTTGTCACCTGAGCTGGGCTTGCTTATTTATATTTAATAACAAAAAACCCAAGAAAAATAATATATATATATATATATATATATATATATACATATATATATACACTGCAATATTGTGTTACTCCATAAAAAAGTAACTAATTGCATTACTGAGTTACTCTTTTTCAAAAGTAATGCATTACATTACTTTTGTGTTACTTTTTGTCACCTGAGCTGGGCTTGCTTATTTATTTTTAATAACAAAAACAACAACACAAAGGATATGTTTTTGGCAACTGTAAAATCCCTTTCACATCAAACGTGATATGAATAATCATCAGGCTGAAGGAAGAGTCTCTGTCTCTGCACTTACTCCTGATTTCTCTCAACATGGAGACAGGAGAGCTGTCAGTCAATACATGGGAAAACAATGCAACTTGAGTTACTTATCTGAAAAAGTAACACCCATATTTTGTAGTACATTTACAAGTAATGCATTACTTTAACTTGACGTTACTTGAAAATGCAATCTGATTCTCCAACTTGTGTTAATTGTAATGCCTTACCCCAGTGCTGGTGTTGTAAGTGTGCATGTAGTGTGTGATTAGCATTTGTTTGGACTGAAGGCTGGGTTGATATCAGCTTTGGATGAATATTTTTCTAGGTGATTCTGTCTGTGTTTCTGTCCCTTGGTGCTGTAAGTAAGAGCAACATCTCCATCTGCTGTTCACAAGCATGAAAAGCATCTGGAGCCCGTGCCATGAAATCAGAAGGCAGTTCAGTGAATCTTCCACAATCTCTTGTGTTACAGATGGACATCAGACAGCTTTTAACAATCACTTTGGCACTAATATCACAACCTTGATAACATTTTTTTCAGAACTCACAAAACTCACAACCAATGATCAAAGTGTACTTTTTTCTTTTTTTTTTTTTTTTTTCAAAACTTTTCCAATTGTTTGGAGACAATAAAAATGAACCTAAGATCATTTGTGCATGGAACTAACATCACCTGTTCAAAATGGCACGTCATTCATATTACAGTAGTCCATTGGCATTTTACATTATACAGTAAATATACTTCACAGCTTTTCTCAGTTGCTATTGCTCAATTCTCGAACTAGAAACTCGAGTTTTTTTTTTTTTTCTCTAAACGATAAGTTCAGATGTCTGAACAATTCCTTTTTTGTTCACATCAGATTTGAATTTCTTATTGATTTAAGCAAATTGCCTGTGTTTTGGCACATGTGCAAAAGAGTAAGTGCAATTGTCTACAATCTGCACAGTAACTGAATGCACGGCTTGATTCTCAGTGAAACTGTCAAACGCTTCACAAACTCTAAGTGTGGAAAAATGAATAAGCAATGCTGAAGCTTCAGTTGACGTAACATATTTCTACAAAAATAATGGACTGTATAAATAAATATAAAAAATGTATAAAAAACGTTCATTTTCTTTTTGTGTACTACAATATTTTCCCAATATCTAAAACACTGACAAAACTGACATTATTCTATAGTATAGAATGCAGTCTGTCAACAAAAAAAGTAGAAAGAAAAATGCATATAACAAATATGAAATGCAGTTGCATGTAACACAATGAAATTTGCATATACCATGAAATGAAATGTGTATATAACAAATATTTCTATGGTGAAAAAAACATCTGAACGTTTTGAGCAGTGTGGCTCAGACGATAACAAACACATTTTTTTATTTTATTTTTGTCACTGACACTGACACAAGACTAGGTTTTGAAGCAAAATTCAATGTTTTTGGTGAGTTACTGTATTTTGCAGACATGCAGAAAATGTTAAGAAATGTTAATGTTAAGAAAAATGTGCCCAAGGATTCAGGATTCTTTGAAAAATAGAAAGATCCAAAGATTAGCATTTATCTGAAATAAAAACCGTTTACACTATACCTTTCAAAAGCTTGGAGTCTTTGGGAAAGAAATTAAAAGTGAAAGTAAAAATTGATTAAAAGTGATGATAAAGACATTTATAATGTTACAAATTATTTCCACTTCAAATAAATGCTGCTCTTCTGAACTTTCTATTCATCAAAGAAACCTGAAAAAAAATTCTGTTTTCTACTACTACTAAATTCTACTACTGTTTTCAACATAATAATAATAATAATAATAATAATAATAATAATAATAATAAATGTTTTTTAGCAGTAAATCAGAATATTAGAATGATTTCTGAAGGATTGTGTGACTGGAGTAATGATGCTGAAAATTCAGCTTTGAAATCACATAAATTACATTTTAATATATATTCAAATAGAAAAGAGTTATTTTAAATAGTAAAAATATTTCAAAATTTGACTGTTTTGCTGTACTTTGGATCAAATAAATGCAGGCTTGGTGAGCAGAAGAGACTTCTTTAAAAAAACATTAAAAATCTTACTGTTCAAAAACTTTTGACTGGTATATATATCACATACAGTGATGTGTACAGGTGTATTATTGATATATCATACAGGAAAAGTGCATTTGTGCTGTCAGAGTTCACTGTTGAGTTTGACAGCTGTGCTTTTGAGAATTTTGACCATCTTGTTGGTGATCAATGACACAAGCACTTGCCATTCTGATGCCACTGATATGTTCATTAACATAAATACTCATTTCTGACAGATGAACTGAGGATTCTGAGCAAGTTCCAGGCTTTTGCAGGTAATTGTGTGTTGCTGTTTGTACAAATTGTTCTGAGAAATGCACATATTGGTTTGCAAATATTAAAAATGATTCAAGAAATGTACCAACACGACTTAGAAAATCTGTACAAAATCAACCAAAAACACTTACATTTTTAAGGCGAAACAAGAAGTTGTTACTTATTCTAATGTTGGATTTTAAGTTAATAACTAATCAAAGCAACCATTTTTTTTTTACAGTGTATCATTTCAAAATGCAATTCATACATTACATCTGACATGACAGACAGACAGACAGACAGACAGAAAGAAAGAAAGAAAGAAAGAAAGAAAGAAAGAAAGAAAGAAAGAAAGAAAGATTGATAGACAGATAGACAAATAGATTGACAGACCTGTCTATCAGTCTGCGCGTGAACTGAGAGCCACACCTTCTCTCTCTTTCTTTCGGTTTCACAGAACTGTAGAGCTGATCTTTCTTCAATCTTTCGATGGCACTCAAACTAGAGTTCAGAAGCTGTCTGCTAATGTGCACATGTAAGTGTGGTTTGTTTTCTCACGCAGTTGGTGAAGCTTTTTACGAACTCACATCTGGAGTTCATTTTAAAAGTGAAAGTGAATGAAAAAGTTTTCTAAAGCTAAACTTCCTGCTCATTGCTAGCTTATTGTTAGCATGGATATTCATGCTGGGTCATTCATGGTTTTCTTTTTCGACAATTAAAAGCCAAACTCACACTCTCATCGTGGCTCACAGTCTTTAATGAGCGTCTGAGATCTTCTCTGATGATCTTCTTTATCAGATCATGATAGTATTCCTGTAGCTCATGGCGCTCGCAACACCAGCGTGACGGGTTTGATTCCCAGGGGATGCATGAACTGATTGGACATATACTTTGAATGCAGTGTAAGTTGCTTTGGATAAAAGCGTCTGCCAAATGCATATGCAAATGTTTACCGGACAACAACTAAGAAACCCAGAGGCATCTTACTCAGACAAAGATGTGCATGAGCCGCATGTGGTGAATGTATTTCGTCATACAGGAACACTTTACACAACACTATCACTGTGAGTGGCTGTTAAACCACAGTGAGATAAAAGTGTACAGATTACCGAGTGTATGCAGTGCCATTGCTGTAATCACTGTATAAATTAGTACAGCAACTAGTAGCCAGAAATATACTGTGAAATCAGACTTAAAGAGTGAAGCATGTGAGTGCTACAGTTTCAGAAAATGACATGTGGCTCAAACCCACCAGAAACTCAAACATCCTTTAACTCATGGAAGGAGTTTCCTGAATTACAGCTGGAGGTTTTCATGGTTATGATGTGGTTTCCTGCAGATCTGCTGGTGATGCCGTCTGGACGGGATGCTCTCTCATGCTGCAGAAGAGATTTCACCAACGGATCGTCCTCCTTTGACCTGAGTGAGCGTCCAGACCCGAGCTGTGACACACACTGGAGCGCTGACGTGAGTCTGACCCTCATGAGAGGAGGCCCATTCCTCCACATGAGAAGAAAATTATGATATACATAATTATGAGATTCAAAAGTCAAAATTATGAGATAAAAACTTGTATTTATGAGATATAAAGTCAAAATGATATATAAAGTCATAATTATGAGATAAAGTCAAAATTGTGAGATAAAAAGTCGTATTTATGATATAAAGTCAAAATGATGACATACAAAGTCATAATTATGAGACTAAAAAGTCAAAATTAAGAGACAAAAAGTCATATTTATGAGATATAAAGTCAAAATGATGACATACAAAGTCATAATTATGAGATAAAAAGTCAAAATTATGAGATAAAAAGTATTTATGAGATATAAAGTCAAAACAATGATATACAAAGTCATAATTATGAGATATAGTCAAAATTATAAGATAAAAAAAGATATGAGATAAAAAAGTCAAAATTATGAGATAAGAAGTCATATTTATGAGATATAAAGTCAACATGATGACATACAAAGTCGTAAGACTAAAAAGTCAGTTACAAGATAAAAAGTTGAAATTATGGCATACTAAGTCACAATTGTGTTATAAAAAGTTGAAATTATGAGATAAAATGTCATAAGTATGGCATAAAAAGTCCTACTTATGACATAAAAAGTCTAAATTATGACATACTAAGTCATAATTATCAGATAAAAAGTTGAAAGTATGACATACAAGTCATAATTATGAAAAAAAATCTAATTTATTACACAAGGTCATAATTATGACAAAAAAGGCTGACATTCTGACATTACATCACAATTATGAGGAGAAAAAAAGTTAAAATTATGACATAAGTCAGTTATGGGATAAAAAGTTGAAAGCATGACATACTGTGTCAATTATGATTGAAATTATGACACACTCAATTTTTAGATTAAAAAACAATCATAATTGACAAAAAGAGACAATTACAGCTTAGTAAATTCCTGCTTTTTTCCTTTACTTTTTTAAAATTAAATTTTATGTCATAATTTCACATTTTTTGTCATGATTATGATTCACCAAAGCATGATTTTTTAATTTATTTTTTTTCTTGGAGATGCGCTCCCATTGTTAGTGTCTTCATCATGGGTTTCTGATGTTTTATTCATTGTTTATCAGTGTTTAACAATCATGAAATAAAAATGACAAACTCTACTCAGGCCTGAAGCTGTATATGTGAAGGCTTTATGATCTGTAGGGTATAGCGGTGGTTGATGTGTCTGGAGGGGTGGATGAGAGCAGAGTTCTTCATGCAGGATTTCAGAGCATCATTCTAAAAGGAAAACACACTGATGTGATCTTCCGGATGGACTGTGATCCACCGAAGGTCAGGAGTTCTGTTCAGTCCATCAAATCAATGATGTATTATAAACACCGTCATGAAATGCAGTGGTGTTAATATATAAAACAGCATGTGTTTCTCATGTCTTCTCACCTGTGTCTCTCTGCAGAAGTCTGTGGAACTGTATTGTGATGGTGAGTGCAAAAATAATTCACTGTATGAAAGTCAAAGTGCTACTTCATTTTCCAGATTTCTGTATTAAATATGTAATTTGGGGGTTGGTAAGATTTTTTTAAAATAAGTTTCTTCTGTTCAACAAGGTTGCATTTATTTGATCAAAAATACAGTGAAAACAGTTGTTCTGCACCATATTTTTGTGGAAACTGAGATACATTTTATTTTTCAGGATTCACAGATGAATAGAAAGTTCAAAAGAACAGCATTTATTTCAAATATAAATCTTTTGTTACATTATAAATGTATTCACTGGCACTTTTGATCAGTTTAATGCATCCTTGATGAATAAAAGTGTTCATTTACCATTTACTGAATGATAGTGTATATCATTAAGCTTAAAGTGTATTATGGGTATTTAATTTGATAACATCATTGTTAATTGTTAATTCCATCAGATCTCTGTCAGACTCCAAATGAATTCAGCCCAGCTCCAGGTGAGTGTGACGATAAAGTTATAATTATGACACAGCTCTATGAAAAAAAAAATATCTGAATACTTAATTCACACTTAAAAATGTAATTTGTTCTAAAGATGCAACAAGGTATGAAATGCTAAAACAATACATGTTTTTTTTTTTTTTTTTCAGAACAATCGCAGCACACACGCCGTCCGAAAAACTCTGCAAACTGGAGCACTTATGATGGCATCTTCATTTTCTTGTCCATCTTCATCTTCATTTTTATCACCTAGTTTTATTGGGTGAGAGTAAAATAAGAGAAAATGAAAGTGTTTTTATATAACAGTAACAACATTCAGTGATGTAATAGTGAGTTATTTCGCCTCTCGCTGCTCATTTCAGGTTGTTTCTGTTGGTTTTGTGGTGATGACTTTGGATTCTGCGTCGTGAAGACCAAACCCAGAGATGAACCGCAATAACACCGCAGAGATCACAACAGATCATGCTAGAAAAATATCTGTCTATATCTTACATGAAACTATAATCTAGTGAAGAAAATTATTAATAATTCCTATGTTAAAACATTATTATTATTATTATTATTATTACTATTATTACTATATTCATTATTATTATTATTATTATTATTATTATTATTATTATTATTATTATTATTATCATTATATTATATTGTATTATATTATATATTTTAACCAATTATATATAGTTTTTACATTTGAGAGAAACATTTATATATTTGATGACAAATTGAATGTAAAACGAAAAAAATTATTTCTCATTTGTATTAAATGCTAAAACTAATATTATATTATATTATATATTTTAACTAATTGTATATAGTTTTTAAATTTGAGAGAAACATTTATATATTTGATGACAAATTGAATGTAAAATTAAGAAAATTATTTCTCATTTGTATTAAACGCTAAAACTATATTATATTATACATTAATTATATTATACATTAATTTTGATTATACACAGTTTTTACATATGATATTTTACATTTGATGCCAAATTGAATGCAAAAAATAAAACATTTTGAAAGTAAATAAGGATTTTAATGTGTTCACTCTCTTTTCTCCTGGGAAAATTCCTCTAATCTATAAATCGGTTTTTCTGTCTCATGTATTGTCTTTTTTCTGTTTTCTCTGTTGTTTCTATTTTTCTCTTTACTCCCGTTTTAATGCTAAATTTAAAAACTGATGCCGATTTCATCAGACATTAAAAGTCTTTATTGCTTCAGATTGCTGTCTGTGTCTGAATAATTATAAACCTTAGATGCCATATTTGATTTATTCATGAATAATGGTATGGCTTACAGCATCAGTTAGATTAGATGGCACACTCACTTGTGCTCTCTCCGCCTCCTAGAGATTCACTGGACGAGTGACACAGAATCTCCCGGCCTTGACCTCAGAGGTCATAAGGTCAGCATCAGCTGCAGATAGGGCATCTGGCCAACACACACACAGAAACTTAACCTCCATCTCCTGAAGAATCCTCCTGAGGCTGCTCATGAAATAACAGAGATCTACCCACCGCTGATCTCTCTGCTGAGTTCAGAGATGCGCTCACAGACGTTCCTGGTGAGTCTCTCCATGATGTCTAACATAAAGCTGAAATCAGCCACTTTATACACGTGTTTAACCTCCGGTGGGGAGACGATGGCTCTCAGCTCTTTCTTATTGGCGTTATTCACTCCTGCAGATTCACACAGTCCGAAAACTATTAACTTACAGTTTTTTTTTTCAACTGCTTAAATACATTTTCAAAACTTTGCCCCTTTTTTTCAAAACTTTACACACAAATCCAAGAATTGCACACACAGAATGCAAAATGCCTCACATCTCTTGCAAAATGAAGCACTGCATTCAAAATATCACAAACACATCTCAAAAGCAAACATTTGCAAACACCTTTGCCATAATATTAATTCCTGTTAGATTTTTGTGTATTACTTAGAGAATTGTGTGTTGTGTTTTGCAAAAAGTGTTTCATGAAATTGAAAACTGAGTGAAAGGCTGAGACTTAGTTTATGGTTTTACAGATTTGGTGTGTGCTTCTGCTGTTTGAGTGTCAGGTTTCAGAAAGTGTGTGACAAGTAAAGATTTTGTGTGTAAACAGTTGAAAGAAAAAAAAAAAAAAAAAAAAAAAAAAAAAAAAGTATTTACAAGACTGTATTTAAGTGAGAGCTGGTTATGTTCTGGTACCGATAGCAAAGAGCTCAATCCCAGCGTCTCTGAGTCTCTGAGCAGGAGAAAGAACATCGTCCCGTGATACCCCATCCGTGATCAGAATCACAATCTTAGGGACGTCAGGTCTGGATCCAGATTCAGCCTTGAAGCTGTTCTCCAGAATATATGTCAGAGCAAGACCTGGAAACACACACACACACATATGAACAGATGCGTTACAGTGAGAATGAAGTCATTCAGATCTAAGCTTTGTGTGTGTGTGTGTGTGTGTGTGAACCTGTGACTGCGTTTCCTCCTTTATAAGGCAGATTCTTCACAGCGTCGATCACGGCTCCTTTAGTGCTGTGAGTGTTCAGATGCCACTCAATCCATGAATCCTTACTGTACAGCACCAAACCTGAACACACACACTTGTATATGTGACCCAGTTTTTCTCAAAATTGTCTTTGCTGACTCTATCAACTTCAAGCAGGTATAACTCAGTCATTTTTTTGTCTGATTCCAACCAATCATACATTTTAAAGGAGAATTTTTAATAGAGAATGTGAAAATAAAAATAACTCATTTTTTAAAATTTGCTCATTGTGACTTATTTTGCTAGCACAGGTCACATATGTCGTATATGGGGACTCTCCATAGGCGTAATCAAACTGTATTTTCTATCCCTGTACCCTAACCCTACACTCATTTGGTTTACAGGGACACAGGAAGTGTAAACCTCATCAACTGTCACACTACGCTGCCGGAAGGAATGATGGAGACGTGAAGTGGTATTGACAATCTTTAATAATAGAAACACAGGGGATAATCCACATTAGGAAAACGAGTAGACACGTAGATCACAAAGTAGACCCGACAGAGACAGAATGCACAGACCAAGACTTAAATACATGACATAACAACAGGAACACAGGTGAGCAGAATGGCTACTCAGATGAAACGAGACAGGAACAAAACCAAATATGGGCATGACACACACAAGGGAAAACTAGGTCCAGGAGCACACTGGGAGGAAAACAAACACAAAACAATCCATAATCCTGACATTACTCCCCCCTCCCGGAAGGCGCGTCCCACGCCGTAACAGTTATACCGGGGGGGGTTGGTTTGCCCTGGAGGCTGGTGCAGGAAGGAGACAAGGAAGGCCTCTAGGGCAGATCCGGCAGTTCAGGGGGCCATGGCGGAGCAGGCAGTCCAGGGAGCAAGGGAGACGACAGGAGAAGCCAGGGCGGACCAGACGAAGACAGGAGGGAATTGGAGCATGCAGCATGAGATGGGACCCAGGCCACAGCCATGATGACGACCCACGGTGAAGCCGACGGAGTTAGGAGCCATGGAGGAGGAAGGGCTGACGACTCCAGGGGGCCGACCAGCAGCAGCAGAGCAGGTGGCGGAGGAGCCCAAGGCGGAGACAGAGAGCTGATGAGCCAGGGGAGGATCCAGAGGACCAAGGCTTGAGCAGATGGCGCTGGCGACCGGTGCGGAGGCGTGGATCCAAAAGGCCGCATTGGAGTCGGAGTGACAGAGGACCACGGTGGAGCCGAGGGGATGAAGGAGTCTGATGGAGCCGGACGGACGAAGGGACGAGGCGCAGTCAGAGGAGTGGAGTCCCGAGGCGCAGGATGGTCGACACCAGACCAAGGAGGAGCCGGAGGAACGAGGGAGCCCGGCGGAGCCAGTGGACAGATGGGCCATGGCGGAGAGGAGGGAGCTAGGAGCCACAGTGGAGCCGCTGGGTCGACGGGCCGAGGCGGAGTCCGGGGCTTAGAGGCGGAGGCAAGGGATTCTCCAGCCACGGTGATGATGGAGGATAGCAGACCTGTGGAGCTCAAACTGTACTGATGTTGGGCTGAGGGCGAGCAGAGGGGCTGCCAGACGACAGCGGAGGAGCAGGTAGGAGAGGGTGGGAGGGCGGGCATTTGTGAGCCTCTGTCTCTCAGTGCTGCCCTTGGGAACAGAAACCCTCTCTTGACTGGACATGGGAACCGGAGCCCTCTCTGGGCTGGACGTGCGAACAGGGGTGATAGAGGGCTCCGAAGAAAGAGGGAGAAAAGGGGCCAGATCAGCATCGCAGTCTATTAAGTCCCCATCTATAAACTCTCCCTTGAAGTCCAGCAGTTCCAGAAGTAGTCCAGAATCCCAGCTGGCTGAACTCAACCGCATACTCCAATAGGGAAAGGCCTTTGCGGGCTAGGGCGGTGAACTTGGTGGTGAGGGAATCCATAAGGAAAATGGGGAAAACAAAACACTGAAAAAACACAGAAAACAAATGGAGGGAAATACGCAAATTGAACTGTATTTGGTTGGGTCTTCTGTCACGCTACGCTGCCGGAAGGAACAATGGAGACGCGAAGTGGCATTAACAGTCTTTAATAATAGAAACACAGGGGATAATCCACATCAGGAAATGGAGCAGACACACGTAGATCACAAAGTAGACCCGACAGAGACAGAGGCTGTTTCTCAATATGCATTTTTCAGCGATTTTGCATCCTTGTGGTCTCGTTCTACGTCATCATTAACTGTCGAAGTTCAGTTCCTATTCTCAAGAATGCAAGTACAGAGGACACATGAAAGTGCCCAGATGTGTTCTTGATATCGAGGATGCATCGAGTGCAGATTTGAGAGAATCGAGCCATTAGAAATCCCAGAAGGCGCTGTGGGTGACTGGTGTACGAAAGCCTGTAAGCTTTAAACTCACTCTCGCAAATACTTGACGGCTCTTGAAAGTAAACATTTATCGTTTTGTTTTGCTTAATTTTAATAAAGTTATAAGACCCGGAGAAAGTCTGCAGTATTTTTATTGGCAATTAAAATTAATCTTAACATAGTTATAGTTAAACATAACGCTGTAAAATAAAACGATATACAATTATATGAAAATAATATCTATAATATTATGAAATGTTTTAATAAGTTATGACATTTGTTTGTAATGTTATGTTATATTTATTGTTCATTGGCCGCTGCTCATGCTGAGATGCTATGAGGTCAGTTAAGCAAGAAAGCAGTACATCTCAATTCTCACAAGGATGCGTTCTGTGTCCTCGCGTCCTTCCGAGTTCATTCTTCCAAGAAAGCTTGGCAAGACCGGTCTCCACGAGAATGCAAGTCTGTTCTCTGTGTTCTTGGAATTTAGAAACAGCCACCATGTACAGACCAGGACTTAAATACATGACATAATGAGGTAATTAGGAGGAACACAGGTGAACAGAATGGCTACTCAGATGAAATGAGAACAGGAACAAAACCAAATATGGGCAAGACACACGAGGGAAAACTAGGTCCAGGAGCACATTGGGAGGAAAACAAACACAAAACAGTCCATAATCCTGACATAAACCATGTTCACATTGTAGTACTCATGTCATTTATACACATTTGTGTACAATATGACATGTATTCAAAGAACACACAAACAGTGAATCTAATCCAATCCAATCTAATCTAATCTAATCTAATCTAATCTAATCTAATCTAATACAGCACAAACACAGTGAAACTGCTGCTCTTCTCCTGTTGATCTACTTGCATGTAAATGTACTGTGTGTTGGATCTAAAGACACCTCAGACATACCAATGCGTGTTTGTTCTGATCCGACAGTGAAGGCCCTGGCAAACATTCCCAGAAAGCTCCTCACAGTTTTGAAGTTCAAACGGCTGATCCTCCAAGATCCATCCACCAGAATCACAACATCAGCAATGGCTGGAGTTTTACATGTGTGGATGTTCACTATAGAGACAGACAGATTTTAGTACTCGTCAGATATTTTATTCACTTCTCAGTCTTTTTTTCCATCCAGTATCACAGAATATGCACAAAAATGTATTTATGGAAACCTGGCTACTTGCTGGTTACAAATATAAACATAAAATATGAAATGAAATTAGTCTTCAATATTACAGTTTTTTTCTTACAATCACTAGACTTCCACACAAACACCACCAAAACGTTGTATTATACAAGCCAATTTGCACATGTTTACATACTGTTTTCAAAACTGTTCAAAACGTAGCACAGTACAAAAATGAATGACAGAAATCTGCAACATTTCTACAGTAATATCATATAGAAAAATATTCTTAATGTAAAAAATCAAACACTATCAAAGCAGCTGCATGTAGCTGTACATTTTCCTGTTGTTAGTGTTTTTAGGTCTTTGTGTTATGAGTGATAAAGTGTGTTTGTTTGCTAGAGTTATGGAAGAATGAGTTGATTTGATACATTAATGAAGTGTTTTGGTAGTTTTAGTTCATTTTGAACTGAGCAGCTTTGCTGAAGAAAATGTTAAAAATTCAATTATTTTTAGCCTTGTCAGAAGGAGAAAATGTCTATCAGAAAGCAGACTGGTCAAGCTCAGACTAGTATAAGCTAATAATCCTGAGATCTCAGAAACCCACCGCTGATCTCTCTGCTGAGTTCAGAGATGCGCTCACAGACGCTCCTGTTGACTTCTTGGACGATGTCTAACATAAAGCTGAAATCAGTCACGTAATGCACGTGTGTTTCCTCCGGTGGGGAGGCGATGGCTCTCAGATCTTTCGGATTGACGTTATTCACTCCTGCAGATTCACACAGTCAGAAAACTATTAACTAAAGTATTTATAAGACTGTATTTAAGTGAGAGCTGGTTATGTTCTGGTACCGATAACAAAGAGCTCAATCCCAGCGTCTCTGAGTCTCTGAGCAGGAGAAAGAACATCGTCCCGTGATACCCCATCCGTGATCAGAATCACAATCTTAGGGACGTCAGGTCTGGATCCAGATTCAGCCTTGAAGCTGTTCTCCAGAATATACGTCAGAGCAAGACCTGGAAACACACACACATACACACACACACTCAGACACACATATAAGCAGATGCGTTACAGTGAGAATGAAGTCATTCAGATCTAAGATTTGTGTGTGTAGGGACATTGTTTTGGTCCCCATGAGGAAACAAGCTTATAAATCACACAGAATGAAGTGTTTTTAGAATGTAAAAATGCCTGTAGTTTTGTGTGAGGGGTAGGTTTAGGGAAAGAGGATAGAAAATACAGTTTGTACAGTAGAAAAAAAAAACATTATGCCTATGGAATAAACCTATAAATCATGGAAACTGTGTTTCCGGGGCATGACCCAGTGCTTCCCTTGTGAATACTCGTCTGTTTTTTGTGTTGTTTTGCGTTATTTGTTTATTTTATTTTATTTTTTCTTGTTAAGCTACTACATTCAATACAAAAATGAGATGCTTCACTTATGCTTCACATCTATTAGTGGCGTTTTTTTTTTTGGTTTTTTTTTGGGAGGTGAATGCCCTAAGTGGAGCCCATGTGTATACTCTGGAGGATCTTCTGCTATTAATCCCCCATTTACAGAACAACTGTCCACAAGTGCAACTGCCTGAAGATTGTAAAGAGCTCTTAAGGAATTCCAGGACAAGGAGTCAAGTCAAGTCAAGTTGAGCTTTATTGTCATTCCGCTACATGCGGGGGCATACAGTGGAACGAAATGTCATGCCTCACAGGACCACGGTGCTACATAAATACAGGCATACAGCAATGAAGTAAAACAATATAAACCTATACACAAACTATCCTACTGATAGATTTTGACTATAAATATACTATCTATATAAAAAATTTACCTATACATAAACTAAAAAATACAAACTATACAAACTATGCAAACTATACGAATGCTTCAGATAAATACTGTACATGTGCAAGAGAGACAATGTGAGTTCAAGCAGCTGGCTGGGGAACAGTGCAGGATGATTTGTAGTGCATGAGCATGTAAACATACATATATTACTGATATTGCTGAGTCTTTTTGTGGGATTTGTGTACTCACAGCAGTGTGTGTGAAAAGTGACTAGTGCGCATAGAGGAAGAGAGTATGCTACTATAGGTGGTTTGTATAGGCCCACTCACCTGTAGCACCCTTCGATTGCACAAACAAAGTTCCATAAGTTCCAGATGGTCCATGTTTCAGGATGTAGGGGGTTTGTATGGGGTTTCAGAGAGGGGCGGCGTGATTTGAGTTCAGGGCTCTCACAGCCTGGGGGAAAAAGCTGTTGAGCAGTCTGGCAGAGCGGGCTCTGATGCTCCGGTACCGTCTACCTGATGGTAGGAGCTGGAAGAGACTGTGGGAGGGGTGTGTGGAGTCCTTTACGATACTGTTGGCTTTGCTGGAGCATCGTGTGAGGAAAATGTCCAGGATGGAGGGGAGAGGGGCACCGATGATCCTTGCAGCTGTGTTCACTGTCCGCTGGAGGGTCTTGCGGTCTGCTGCAGTACAGTTCCCGTACCAGACAGTGATGCAGCTGGTCAGCACACTCTCAATGGTGCCCCTGTAGAAAGTGGTGAGGATGGGTGGAGGGAGACTTGCTCTTTTCAGCCGGCGGAGGAAGTGTAGGCGCTGTTGTGCCTTCTTGGAGAGTGACATGGTGTTGGTGGTCCAGGTGAGGTCCTCTGTGATGTGCACCCCCAGGAATTTTGTGCTGCTGACTCTCTCCACAGGCGAGCTGACGATGGTCAGTGGGGGGTGATCAGCGGAGTTTCTCCTGAAGTCCATCACAACCTCTTTTGTCTTACTCACATTGAGGGACAGGTTGTTAGCACCACACCATTCAGCCAGCTGTGCCACTTCCTCTCTGTAGTGCGTTTCATCGTTGTTGCTGATGAGACCTACCACTGTTGTGTCATCAGCAAACTTGATGATGTGGTTGGAGCTGAACTTGGCAGTGCAGTCGTGGGTCAGCAGCGTGAAGAGCAGCGGGTTGAGCACACAGCCTTGTGGGGCACCTGTGCTCAGTGTGGTAGTGCTCGAGGTGTTGTGGCTGACACGGACTGACTGAGGTCTTCCGGTTAGAAAGTCCAGAATCCAATTACAGAGGGAATTGTTAAGGCCCAGTAGGTTTAGTTTATTTGTGAGCTGTTGTGGGATTATTGTGTTGAATGCTGAGCTGAAGTCAATGAACAGCATTCTAACATAAGAGTCTTTATTTTCTAGGTGGGTAAGAGCCAGGTGGAGGGTGAAGGAAATTGCATCGTCTGTGGAGCGGTTTGGACGGTATGCAAACTGGAGCGGATCGAGTGTG
This sequence comes from Spinibarbus caldwelli, assembly GCA_039654775.1. Lineage (NCBI taxonomy): Eukaryota > Metazoa > Chordata > Actinopteri > Cypriniformes > Cyprinidae > Spinibarbus > Spinibarbus caldwelli. The sequence continues at coordinate 647,312 of CM077245.1, forward strand.
TTGGGGAGGCTGGTTTTGATGTTGTGCATGACTAACCTCTCAAAGCACTTCATTATGATTGGAGTCAGTGCTATGGGACGGTAGTCATTTAGACAGGACACAGGTGATTTCTTTGGTACCGGTATGATTGTTGTGGATTTGAGACATGTGGGGACGACTGCCTGGCTCAGCGAGGTGTTGAAGATATCTGTTAGGACATCTGTCAGCTGTACAGCACAGTCTTTCAGTACACGGCCAGGTATGTTGTCGGGACCCGCAGCCTTGCGTGGGTTAATCCTAGATAGGGTCTTCCTTACGTCGGCTGGAGACAGACAGAGCGCCTGGTCGTTGGGAGGTGTGGGCAGTTTTTGTGCAGGTGTGTCATTCTGCATTTCAAACCGTGAATAAAAGTGGTTGAGTGTATCTGGGAGGGATGTGTCATCATCACAGGCCTGTGGCGGGGGCTTGTAGTCTGTGATGGTCTGAATGGCTTGCCACAGACTCCGTGTATCTCTGCTGTCTGTGAAGTGATTGTTGATTTTTTGAGCATATGACCATTTTGCATTTTTGATGCTGCGGGACAGATTGGCTCTTGCTGTTTTGAGGGCTGCTTTATCTCCTGATCTGAAAGCTTCATCTCTGGTCTTTAGCAGCCCACGAACCTCTGCTGTCATCCATGGCTTCTGGTTGGCGCGTGTGGTGATGGTCTTTGTGACTGTCACATCATCTGTACACTTTTTGATGTAAGCAGTCACAGTTTCAGTGTACTCCTGTAGGTCTGTGTGGTTGTTGTAAGTGGCTGCCTCTTTAAACATGTTCCAGTCTGTGTCCTGGAAGCAGTCCTGCAGTGCAGAGGTAGCATTTTCTGGCCATACCGTGATCTGCTTTAGAACCGGTTTGGCAAGTTTGAGAAGTGGGCTATATGCTGGGATTAGCATAACAGAGATGTGGTCCGAGTACCCGAGGTGGGGGCGGGGTTCGGCTTTGTATGCGTTCTTAACTGTTGTGTAAACAAAGTCCAGTGTGTTGTTTCCCCTTGTTGCAAAGTTCACATGTTGGTAGAACTTTGGCAAAACTGTCTTTAAGTTTGCGTGGTTGAAGTCACCGGCTATGATGAAAAAGCCGTCGGGGTTATTTGTTTGTTGTTCGCTGATGGCGCTGTACAGTTCACGAAGCGCGTCCTTAGCGTTTGCACACAGAGGAATGTAAACCGCGACAATAACAATGGCCGTGAACTCCCGCGGCAAATAGAACGGTCGACACTTCACAACCATAAACTCCACCAGTGATGAACAGTGTTTAGATGCTACCGCAGCATTGTTACACCATTTTTTGTTGACGTAAACACACAAGCCACCCCCGCGAGTCTTACCAGACAGTGATGAATCTCTATCCGCTCGGTAGCAGGTTAGGCCGTGCAGCTGAATGGCGGAGTCCGGGATGTTGTCGTTTAGCCATGTTTCAGTGAAAACAAACACACAACAATCCCTTGCCTCATGCTGTGTAGATCGACTGAGTTGAATTAAGTCCAGTTTGTTTTCCAGAGAGCGAACGTTTGAGAGCATGAGTGTTGGAAGAGCCGGTCTTGTGGGGTTAGCCCTCAGCCTAGCTCGTATACCTCCACGCTTACCGCGCTTCCGTCCTCTCTCACACCGCTTGCGACGCCGCCTTGTGCGGGTAACATCAGTAGGCGAGGCCGCGGTCTCGAGGTCCGGCTCCAGCAGTAAACAAAGGCCTCGTAGCTTCTCAGTAGCCGCCGGCGAGAGTTTGTGTTTGTATGTGTTGTCGATATCCAAAAGGCTTTGGCGATCATAGATGTATCCCGGAGTGATCTCCCGATGAGTTAGCGGTAAATTGACACTATTTGGAGACGAACAGACGACATTAAAAGACATAAAAGCACCGTCTTTGGGATCCGGAGAAGCCGCTGCGTCTGATCGCGCCGCCATCTTGGATTTTAATAGGACTTCACTGAGGAAATGAAGATCTAGAGGTGGGATGCGACAAAGACTAGAAAGAAGAGGCTGCAGATCTCCTTTACATGAAAAAGTAAGAAGTAAAATGGATGAACTGTTATTGAAAGTTAAGTATAATAGTGATTTTAGACAAAGTAATTTATTATGTTTTACTGAGACCTGGTAAAAAGATGAAATCCAGGATATTGACGTAAGTGGATATACAACCATAAGAGCAGACAGATGAAGCCGCATCTCACAAAGCTATTGGAGGAGGTTTGTGTATCTATGTGGATAGCAGATGGGCTACTCAATTCCGAATATGTGAACAAGTGTGCACCCCAGATTATGAACTCTTGTCAGTGCCTTTCAGAACTTTTTATCTCCCTAGGGAGTTTGGACAAAGAACAATTATTTTAGTATATGTTCCTGGACTGGATTATGAAAAAGTCAGGAATAAAATAGCAGAATGTTTTAGTGACACGCAGGCCTGTACGGCTGAACAACCAGTATTAATTCTGGGGGATGTGAACTCTTGCGATTTATCAACTTTCTTGCCTGCTTTACACCAATATGTGGTCTGTTGCACATCTTGGATAAATGTTATGGCAATATTCTTGATGCCGCCCTTTGAGGAACCATTACCAAAAACAAGTATACTTCAAGTTTATTCTATTAAGTATACTCAAGTAAAGTTCAAGTATATTTTTAAGTATACTTTATGCAGTAAGTATACAAATATCAGTGTACTAGTAGTATACTTGTAAGTGTACTATTTCAGTAAAGTGAAAGTGAAGTGAAAGTCGTGACGTATTGTCAAGTATGGTGACCCATACTCGAAATTGGTGCTCTGCATTTAACCCATCCAAGTGCACACACACAGCAGTGAATAGTGAACAAACGCACACACACACCATGAACACACACCCGGAGCAGTGGGCAGCCATTGCTCCAGCGCCCGGGGAGCAATTGAGGGTTCGATGCCTTGCTCAAGGGCACCTCAGTCATGGTATCGAAGGCAGAGAGAGTGCTTCTTGGGACTAAATTGGCCCACATTATAGTATATAAAAGTATAATTTTAAGTATACTTTAAGTATAGTAGTAGTAAACTTTGAATACACAACTAGTTTACATTTATGTTTTTAGTTTGTACTGCAACTATACTAAAAGGGAACTTATAGGTATACTGATAGTTTACTAATTAAATACTTGTAGCAGTTCTAGTACACTTTGAACTATAGTCTTTGTAAACAACTAGTTAAGCAGTTTTATACTGCAAGTATAGGCTACTCGTAAGTTTTTTTTAAGTGAACTTTACATCATACTTTAAGTATACTACTATGTCCCTATTTAGGTATTAATTTGTATATGTTTTTTATATGAATATCTGAACATACATCAAAAGAAAGAACTGCAAGAGTATCTGCTTGTAAACAAAAATATTTTATTCTAGCTTCATGCATTCTTTTTTTAACACTTGAATGTGGGTAAGTTTCATAAATAAAAAATAAAGAAATAAACAACATTTTGAATAAAAAGCTGAAAAAAAGACTATGAATTGGTTTCAGAATGATAATCAAAACATAGATGGAGTCAATCAACACCCCTAAGCTTGACAGTCTTTATGACCACTTCATGAGTTGACATTTTATTCCATAACATTACACAGTTTTGATGCTGTTTTATGTCTGATGATCATGTTAGTTTACATGTGGAAGCATCTGTTATTTCGGTTTCTTCTTTGCTTGTGTTTTTTTTTTTTTTTTTTTTGGAAATTCTGTACAGAAGATGTGTAATAATGTGTAACAATGAAAACACAGATTCTAGGAGCACAAGTATAGCTCAAATATATTATAATATATTATATAGTATAAGTCAAGTATACTTCAATGTCATTTAAGTATATTTCTGAGAAGTACATAAAGCACATTTCTGAGAAGTATAAAAAGCAGACTGAAAGTATACTTTCCTATTTTTTGTTGAAAATAAGTATAGTAATAGCACACTTGAATAAACTTCTTTTTCGCATGGGAAGTCTGACCAAAATATTGTACATTTATTCCTAAGATATCAGGCTAAGATCAAACAGGAGGAACCGATTGTTAAACAAGTACACCTGTGGACTGAACAAAGTAAAGAACAATTGAGGGTTTCACTTTATTTTGATGGTCCCTTTAACACATTCTATTTACTATAAGTAATGTTGCAGCTACATTTCTCATTAGAGTGTTAGTAGTATATTAGTTGGCTGGTAGGGTTAGGGTTAGAGTAAGTTGACACGTTCTTGCAAAGTTACTTATAGTCAGTAGAATATCTGTTGGGAGACCAACACAATAAGGAGTTCGTAGATATGAAGCAGACAGTTTGTTGACATGTAGTTGCAACATTACTTAGTGTCAACAGAATGTTCAAAAGGGACCATCAAAATAAAGTGTTACCCAACTGAGAGACTGTTTTGAACAGATGGACTGGCAACTGCTTTTTAATGCAAGTGACAATGTTCATTATATTACTGATAGTATTACGTCTTATTTAAATTTTTTTGAGAGTAATTGTGTTCAAATCTGTGTACTGTATATACCCAAATAATAAGAACTGGTTCACCAAAGATCTAAAATTATGCCTCAATGAGAGATAGGTAGCCTTTATGAAGGGTGATAAGGAATAAGTTAAAGAGAATAGAGAATAATAGAGAACTTAGGGGGCAAATTAAAAGAGCTAAACATGAATACAAAACTAAAATTGAAAGTAAATTCTTTAAGGGTAATATAAAGCAAGCATGGGAGGGACTGAATGTGATGATGGCAAAGAAGGGAAAGAAAAAAAATCCCACTCATTTGTATAATGCATCCTTTGCTGATGAATTAAACATTTTTGGTAGGTTTGATACCAGTGAATGTGTCACGACTCCTGTCCATGCACTCCCGTTCGTTCACCAGCAGAGGTCACCCGCGCACCACATGGACTATTGCACTACACTACTATCGCACTTCACTCCGGACTACGGTTCCCATGATCCATTGCACTGATTGCACACAGCTGTACCAATCACACGCTCACACCTGAGAACTATCACACAATCACACACGCTACATAAGCCTTGGACTTCCTCTCTGTCTCTGCCGAGTATTGTATGCAAATATCCTAGTGATAGCTACCCTACGAAGCCCTCTGAGTTGTCTTAGTCTTGTCTTGCCTGTTTCCCCGTGTTTTGATTTCTGCCCGTGTTTCCTGGATTAACCCTTGCCTTGCCGTTTCGGACTCTGTTTGCCCCTCGTTTGGATTATTGCTGTTTACCTGGATTTACTCTCTCTGCCTTGCCCTTTGGATATTGTTCGCCGATCGAAGACCCACGCTTGCCCCAGGATTACTCTTTGTCTTGTCCCTGCCATACCTGTTTGCCACTGTTTCGACCCTGCCTGTATTTATGACTGTCTTTGAATAAAAGCCTGCATATGGATCCGCACGTCTCATCAGCCCCATTACAGAATGTAGTTCTGAGTTTAATAGTATTTTTTTTTCTGACATTTCTTTATATGAGAATATTTCCCGGAAGAACATGAAAATGCATATTACTTGTTCTGTATTAATTCTGTGAGTGATGTTTTAGATCCATTGCAATGTCATATAAAAAAAAATGCTAGAGGTACCGATGATGCAGTGTTAACATTATATAATTCAGTTGATGAGCATGTACAAAAAACTTCAAACTATGCAAGAAATCTGTTTTTATATTTTTCGTCTGCCTTTAATACAATGAAGATTCATATTCTGATTCAGCGACTGATTGAGTAGGGGGTTAATGGGGGACTTATTTGGTGGATCAAAGATTTTCTCTCAAATCACCCACAAAGAGTGGCTGTCAATGACAATATGTCTGGAACAGTTATTTTAAATACAGGAGCCCCACAAAGAGCAATTTTATCACCCATATGTTTTTCTTTGTATATTAATGAGTTTAAAATGAAAAAATAAGGTTCTTAGTCTTTTTAAATATGCCAATGACATGGCTCTTGCTTGATGGGAATCCAATAGAATTTGTCCATAATTTTAAGTATCTGGAGACATACATTGATGCCAAACTTAATTTCTTTTTAGAGAATACTGACAGCATTTGTAAGAAAGCCCAACAAAGGTTGTATTTAATTAGGCGGCTGAATCACTTTGGTGTGAGTAAGTATATACCTGAAATGGTCTATAAAAATGTTGTCGAAAGTATTCTGTTTTTTAATTTGACCTCATGGTATGGTAACCTGAGTGTTGTAAATAGAGTCAAGCCGTCCAAGACTGTGAATGAGGCAAGCAAGTTAATTGGTAAGACACAGAGACATTTGAATGATCTCTATCGATGTAAAGTCAAGGAAAAGGCTTTAAAGACAGTTGAGGATGTGTCTCACCCACTTTATGGCGAGTTTCAGTTGTTGCCATCAGGGAGACACTATAGGCAACCACGAGCCACAAGGAAAGTTTACCAATTATCTATTGTGCCCAGTGCTGTCAAATTTTTAAATACAAGTGACTGATGTTTTATATATATATATATATATATATATATATATATATATATATATATAAACAGTATTTATCTATATCTTTATCTATATCTATATATATATATATATATATATATATATATATATATATAGCATGTTTTTCTTATGTGTTTTTATATGTTGATGATGTACTGTGAAGCCAGAGACAATTTTCCACAACGTGTATAATAAAGTAAAGTAAAATAAAGTAAACCCAGAATGTGTGTGTGTGTGTGTGAACCTGTGAGTGTTCCTCCTCCACGGTAGACCAGACTGTTCATGGCGTGGATCACAGCCTCTGTAGTGCTGTGAGTGTTCAGATGCCACACAGTGCACTGACTGTCACTGTACTGCGCCAAACCTAAACACACACACACACCCACACACACACACTCACTCATACTCATACTCATACTCATGATAAATCTAAAGGGAATCTAACACTAAATAGAGCACAAGCACAGCAAAAGTGGTGTCTTGACCTCTTGAGTCTGATTTAGTTGCATGTGAATGTACCATGGTTTGGAAGAAAAATAGTGCAGGCATACCAATGCGTGTTTGGTTTGATCCAACTGTGAAGGACCTGACAAAATGTTTCAGAAAGCTCCTCATAATGTCGAAGTTTTCATAGCCAACACTCTCCGATTCATCCATCAGAATCACAATATCAGCTGGAGTTTCACATGTGAAGCCGTCCACTAAAGAGAGACAGATTTTACTATTTGTCAAAAATTGTATTCACATCTTGGTGTCGCATACAGCATTTTTTTTTTTTTTTACTTTATATCCCAAAACACAATGAAAACGGAAACTCTTGCTGATTACATTTGCACAAGTCTATTTTGAAGATTCATATATATTGCAAATAGTCAGACAATAGTATGTGATGAAATTAGTCTCAATATTATTTACAAATGCTTGCACAGTTATCCATGAATTTGATACATTTAACAAATATATACAACTATCCACAGACAAATGTCATTCAGCTTGTGTGCTCAAAATTCAGATTTGAATGAATGAGTTGCATTTTATCCCATCTTCACTGCCAGCCGTACAGGCTTTAACTGTGTTTGATAAGCGATCAGAGCTGGAGACTGCCATCTAGTGGAAGAACAGCTGCTTTGTGTGTGGATCAGAGATATTAGTGTGGGTTGAGCGAGGCTAAAATGAAGGAACAAATGTCTCAGTTCAAATAAATCAAACAGAAGACATCAAAGAATGCTTGTGTGTGGATAGTAAGATAGATTTGCAAACTTTTCACGAATAACTGTTCATGCATTTGATAATCTGAGCCTAATTTCATCATATAAAAATATAATTTTCTGTCTAGCCACTTTGAGCTCCTTGCTGTTACATTTATCAGACAGACAGTCGTACCTTGTGCATGTGTGATTAATATTGATGTGAGTATCAAGATCAGCAGCACTCGAACCTGCATCCTTTCAGCTGATCAACACACACACACACACACACACACACACACACACTTCAGTCAGTATACATGTTTACTTGCTTTTTCATGCAATATTATTAACTTATTATTAATGTTATCTCTAGGTTGCATCACTATCCTCCTTCCACCCACAGTACCAGGACTGAGGTGAGACCCTTGAGCAAGGCACCTAACCCCCAACTGCTCCCCGGCACCACAGCAATATGGCAGTATGTGTGTGTTCACGATATGTGTATGTTTTCACTACTGTGTGTGTGTGTGTGCACTTGGATGGATTAAATGCAGAGCACAAATTCCGAGTATGGGTCACCATACTTGGCCACGTCACTTCACTTCACTTCACTTCACTTCATCCCAAAATCTGCTGGTGGTTATTAAGCCGCTCATTAAAGGGGTGGTCTAATGGTTTTTTTTTTGAAGGCTTGATTGTGTTTATGGGGTGTACAGCAATATCTGTTCATGCTTCGTTTTGAAAAAATCACATTATTATTCACATATTTTACCTCTATTGTACACTGCTTGTGCACTGTCAGCTAGCATAAAAACGGCTGGGTTGATTTCCTGGTTCTGTGAAGGCCCTCCCTCAGAAATTTGCAATGGGCTTTGATTGGTTAGCTGGCCGAGTGTGTTGTGATTGGCTAAACCACCTCTAGTGCACGTCTGAACGTCCCGCCCCTCAGCTCAGAGGCATGTGCTCTGGTTGTATTGTAAACAATGGCATCGGCTATATTTCTTATCAATTTGAGCCCGATTGAGACGCAGAGGATATTAGTGAAGAGGATCGCGCAGAACCTGTGCAAGCATTTAATGGTAGGCCTGTGTTTTTTGTTTGTTGTTGTCTCATACTTTTAGATACGCTGTTATTATGCTACTGCTTATGTTAGCTTTTAATATACAGTTTTATCATGATTAAAGCTTTAATACAGTACGGCAACCATATGCGTGTCCATGTTTAACGCTTGTCATATCTATGTGAAAATAAGTGTATAAATGGAACAGTTCATTGTTGGTGCTTAGCTGATCTGAATGAGAGAGAGAGATAGAGAGAGAGAGAGAGAGAGAGAGAGAGAGATGCAGAGCAGGGTGACGTGAGGAACAGTATTAAGAACTGCTGCTTTAAAACTTTGATTTTGAAACTTGTGAATCCATTAGAATCGTTAGAAGACAGAATCGCGATTCATATATGAATAGATTTTTACCTGCACCCCTAGTTTTCTTCCTCTTCTCTAAAGCAGTGCAGCATGGCCTCACCCCCTTCATTGCATATTCCCGGGGGCGAGGTTTATCTGGGTTTGTGATGTCAGTAACCCGGTATTTTGTTGTAGTCGCTTATCAGCCGTTCGCTGTAGGCGATGCTATGCTAATTTTGTAAAAGTCAATTTCTCCCTTTGCATTGAACTTTGAGCTTCGTAACTTTGCAGATGTTGTTTATGCTCACACAACTACAGGACTTCACTACAGTTAAAATGGTGAAAAAAGGTGAAATTGTGCTAGATGACCCCTTTAAGAAACCACAACTAGATCCTAGTGAACTGGCAAATTACAAACCATTTCAAATCTTCCATTTATGTCTAAAATTTTAGACAAAATTTTCTCATCATAGCACAGAAACTCATCACTAGTTTTACTTGATGTTAGTGCTGCATTCAACACTATAGACATACTCAGATCGATTACAAAACTATACGGGTATTCAAGGGCAGGCTTTAAGATAGTTTAGATCCTATCTGTCTGATCGCTACCACTTTGTTTATTTAAACAGGGAATCATCTCAATTAATGTCAGTAAAGTATGTAGTGCCCCAAGGATCTGTCTTAGGTCCTCTGCTATTTTCAGTATACATGTCGCCCCTTGGTAATGTTATAGAAAATATGGGATTAGTTTCTATTGTTATGCTGATGATACTCAACTAAATATTTCAACAAGACCAGATGAAACTTCTCAGTTATCTAAGCTAACAGACTGTGTTAAAGATGTAAAAGATTGGATGACCAATAATTTTCTCCTATTAAATTCGGATAAGAGAGAAGTATTACTTATCGGACCAAAAAACAGCACACAGAATCTCTTAGATTACAGTTTGCATCTAGACGGATGTACTGTTACTTCCTCTACAGTCAGAAATTTGAGTGGGTTATATTAGACAGAAACTCAAACATCTTTTGAAAATCATATTTCACATGTTACAAAACAGCATTCTTCCATCTTAGAAACATTGCCAAGCTACGAAACATGTTCCCTGTTTCTGATGCAGAAAAGTTTGTTCATGCATTCATGACCTCTAGACTGGATTATTGTAATGCACAGGACTTGTAATGCAGCTGCTATATATCATACCAGGTCAAGAAAATATGATCATATCACCCCAATTTTACAGTCTCTGCACTGGCTACCTATTAAGTTCTGCATCAGTTACAAAATATTATTACTTACCTATAAGGCCCTTAACAGTCTAGCTCCTGCGTACCTAACTAGTCTTCTACCACGCTACAATCCATCACGCTCCCTAAGGTCACAAAACTCTGGACTTTTGGTAGTACCTAGGATAACAAAGTCAACTAAAGGAGGTAGAGCCTTTTCACATTTGGCTCCCAAACTCTGGAATAGCCTTCCTGATAACGTTCGGGGTTCAGACACACTCTCTCTGTTTAAATCTAGATTAAAGACACATCTCTTTAGCCAAGCATTCACATGATGCATCTCATAACCTCATACTTCACTTCTGATCAAATGCACATTGTTCTGCACACATCTATCATTCTTTGCTTGAAATATTATGAACAGAAGCTACACTAATTACTCTCTACACTTAAAAATAAAGGTGCTTAAAAGGATCTTCACAGCGATGCCATAGAAGAACCATTTTGGTTCCACAAAGAACCATTCAGTCAAAGGTTCTTTAAAGAACCATCTCTTTCTTATCTTTTTATAATCTGAAGAACCTTTTTTCACCACAAAGAACCTTTTGTGAAACAGAAAGGTTCTTCAGATGTTAAAGGTTCTTTATGGAACCATTTAGACCAGTGATCCTCAAATCTGGCTCGAGAGATCCATTCTCCTGCAGAGTTTAGCTCCAACCCTAATAAAACACACCTACCTGTGATTTTCTAATGATCCTGAAGACATTGATTAGCTTGCTCAGGTGTGTTTGATAAGGGTTAGAGCTAAACTCTGCAGGAAAGTGGATCTCGCGAGCCAGATTTGAGGATCACTGATTTAGACAAAAAGGTTCTTCTATGGCATCGTGAAGCACCTTTATTTTTAAGAGTGTATCAGCTTTTGAAACTAGAGATTATTCAAGCTCCAGTTTTGATATGACAATCTGAGATGACGCTAACTCTGAATCAATATACAAATCTACCATTTCCTTACATAACTATAATTTTAATCACAAGATATAATCATTGTTGTTACTAACCCTATGTTCACCATTTCTACCTGAATACTTGTCATTAAATTAACTGCATGATTTGAATTATCCTAGAATGGTACAATTTCTGCCATATGGACATCACTTAGACATAGTCACCACCGATTTATTCATTATTTATTTATTTATTTATTTTTTGTTAAAAAACAAAAACACAATATCATGCTCACCCTGCTGTTAAAAACGAGTGGTCAGATCAGATGTGCTGAATAAATCCAGCGCAGTCAGAGCGAATGAAGACTGACTGACTCAGAGAGAGATTCTGAGAAGAAGAAAGGAACACAGATGAGATCCAGATCAACTGATTAAAAAAAAAAAAAACATCCCCCTCAACTGATCATTACACTTTAAGCATTATTTGTGGATTATTTGTGTGCAATATTTAGTTTCTGAGTGGAAAAGTAAAGCATCATTTTTAATAAGTTTGTCAATATTCTCTCAAGAACTGAGGTGCATGAGCTCAGATCAATGTGGCTTACAATCAATCAAATCAAAAAAGAAACAAAACCTGTCCTAATTAAAAAGAAAAAGAAAAAAAAGTTAACAAAAAGATTGAATCCAAGATTATAAAATAGCATAAGAAATTTACAAGCAATTTTGAAAAAGGCTGATCATTTTTGGCCAGGAACACCGAAAGTAAAGCATTTTCAGCACAGAACAAGGGTTAAATAAAACATGGGTGAAAGTGGTCGTTTTATTGCTTTTTGTCATATTTCTTCATTTTTACCCCAGTAAAAACCAAAAACACAACCTGAACACAAGCCTTCCTCCTGTGGCAGGAAATCATGGCCAGCACAGGAAGTGAGGTCGTGTCCGCACAACCATCAAAAAACTGACAGAGCTGCATTTTCTAGCAGAATACTGGTTTGCAAAATACTTTTGCATTCAGGGGAAGTGAATGACTGAACTAACACACAGTTCTGAGTGTGATAAGCTCAGTGATCGACTGCATCTGCAGATCTGTTTATTACTGCTCACTTCATTTTACTAGTGCTTTTACAAGCTGCATTCAACAATGAACTACATCACAGCAACAGCGCCTGGAATCATCTGGAAAGAACTTGAAACAACACATTTAAAAGAGTGCAATATGGAATTATGGAAATATCAAAAATGCATAAAGAATATTTTATATGCATTAAAGTGGATTACTTTCATTGTCTCACTGATTTTCATTTCAAGTGCTTATTTTTGTAAAGTTTGAGTGTAAATCATTTAAATATATGCACATGTATAGATTTTTAGCTTACGCTCTTCTGTGTCAGCCGCGCCACAAGGAAACGTCTTCTACATTTGTTTTACGCTTTGATTTGAATGAAAACTGTGTATCCGGTATGCAGCTGACACAGAAGAGCGCACGCTGCTTGCGTCCAGCGGATATTTTCCAAAATGGCGCTACGCTGAACCAGAGGAGATGAATTGTTGAATAAAGTCGTTGTTTTCTTTGTGCAGAAAAAGTGTTCTTGTCACTTCATTAAATTCAGATTGAACCACTGATGGCAGATGGACGATTTTGATGATGCTTTTCATACTTTTCTGTGCCTTGACAGTGTAATTTACTTGGCAGTCAATGAGACAGTCACAAACCTCCCAGTTTTCATCCAAAATATCTTAAATTGTGTTCCGATGACGAACAAAGCTTTTATGGGTTTGGAACGACATGGGGGTGAGAAATTAATGACAAAATTTTCATTTTGGGGTGGAGTAACCCTTTAAATATTAAACGGATTGTTTTCTATTACAGTAGTCTTTATTAAAGATTCCTAAATCTGTAATTTTTAGAATTTTTAGAAAATCTTCATCCATCTCCTCCTGTAATGTAGTTCTTGAAACAGATCTATTAGAAAAGCAGAAAATAATACACAAAATAATATTATTTTTTAATAATAAAAAAACAAAATAATTTGTTCACATATAAATATACAGATGTATTATATTTAATCATGTTGTTAACATTTTCACATTTTCCCAGTTACATTAAAATTATATATTACTTTATTATAATAAACAGTGTTAAAGCAGGGTCTTTATCATCTGACCTGTTTATCAATTTAAGAAGATGAAATAAATAGATAGATAAATAAATAAATAAATAAATAACGTTGCTTGCCTAAAATATTTTATACACTTACTACATTCGTCTCCATATGAACTTTACCATTAGTTTCAATTAGCAGGTATTTTGCTTATTGATGTGCTCTTTACATTTAAAACAATACTGAAATTGTTTCTTGTAAATAAATAAATGATGTTAAATTAATAAATTACACTGTTCTAACATACAAATGAATGTAGACTGAGATTAAATGTCTCAGTGAGCACTGATGAATCTTTTCTCTGATGATTTCACCAACAAATGCACTTTTAATGGCTGATTGTTTATTTCTCTTCAGAATTTACTTTCTTTTCACAGTGTGATTTATAGTGGTTCCCTTAATCTCATCACTGCCGGAACATTCAATAAAAAGTTAACATTCAGAGAAACAACACTCTCAAACAATCACCAACAGCCTTAAGAGCTCTGTGGTCAAACACTGGGCATATTATTAACTAATATAATGATCTTGGTTTAGGTTAAAAACAGTATATATAGAGAGCTAAAGTTAAGAGAGCTGAAATACAGCCAATACAGCCACTCTCCTACAGCCAAGAACAGAAAGCAGGGGACAAAGTGAAAGCAAATAGATTTATTGAATAGATATAGTTGTGTTTGTTGACATTGAACAGGTGTTTTAACAGGCATTAAGATGGAGAATCAGCAGTGTGACAGTGTCTCGAGTCTGAAGATGGAAACATCTCATCATCTCTCAGGTGGATTTATGGAGACAATTACAGAGAAATACTCACAAACATAAATCAACGAGACACTACAGAGGCTTTGCACAATGCAACAGTACACAATGAAAACCCTAAACCAAACAGAGACAGACTCTAATTATTCTAAATTTAAAAATAAATTTACTCTTATCAGATTAAAATGCTTTGTGATGGCCTTAATATCTTGAAGAGCAAATCTAACAGCAAATGTATTAATGAATTCACTGAGCTTCCCATATATAAACTCTTCATATTGTAGGGAGTGAAATTATTTCCTTATGAAATTAATTCCTCATGAAGCCAAAACTCAGGAACTCACACAAAACAGATGCCATGCCATGCAATAAAACAATAAAACTTATCTAGAGAAGAGATCTTCGAAGAGAGCAAACAACACCCCTCTCCTTGCTCATTTACGACCCCCTGCTCTCTCTGCCTCTCCCTCTTTTCCCCCAAAACGTTTAAGAATATTCATATATTGTGTCATATCTTGTGAATGTGTGTTTTTTTCCCTTTTCATGTTTGGTATCATTTTAGAGGTCTCGGTACGATTGGTAAATTGGTCTCAATTTCACAGCAGTCACTTGTTTTATGAGAAAGATTGAAAACTTTTGTAGAATTGTGTTCTGCTGCTGAGGGGTGTGTTCCCCTTTAGGGGTCTGTGAGAATGTGTATCTTATCTCCAGCCAGGTGCAGCCTGAAGCACGAGAGCCCAACAAACCAAAAGGTCTTTTATGTTTTTACAACTGATCTTTGTTTTTCTTATTTGGGTATATAAGGGAAGTGACAAAACACTACTTTGGAATTCTGTAGTCAGAAAACCCCACACAGCACATGCGAGACTCTGGAGCTTTGCACTAGAACTCTCTCACTGCTGTGTGTCTCTATGCTGTCAGGTATGCATTTCGTTTAATTCAAAAATGTAATTGTGTTAAACACATTGTGCACATAGAGCACACTGTATAGGTGTTTGTGCTACTACACCTGCACATAGACTAGTTAAGTTTATTCTCTAAACCACCTGATTGCTTTGCTGTAAGTGTTCTTTGGAATACTTAGGTAAAAGTTGTAGATACAATGCATTTAGACCATGTGCCTTGTTTTAAATTAGGATAACTGTTACATGTGTGACTATGCTAAATTTGTTTGTCTCCTGCGTAGATCGCTTGGCTATTTCCCATATAGCTACAGTGTCTATGTCCAGGAGCGGGGTTGCCACGCGGTTACAATGTGATTCACAATTGCATTATCCTTTTTAAATTGGCTTCTAATTATTTTCATTATGTAATTGGTATGATACAATTTTACCTGACTAATAATAAATTGATATATTTGATTTATTCTGATCTCTTCTGAAATCATTTTTTCTAGTAGATTAATGTGTAGAGGTATTTCCGCAAGTCTGCGTCAGGACAGATCACACTTAAGAACCAATGGACGAACCATGGGGCTCTCCATTAGGGATCTTCTGATTTCTGTCTGTCACTGGCTTAACACGGTGTAGCTCTCGTGGTTATAGGAAAAATACACTTTTTGTTATGAGTATGCAGGCGCAGCTCACTTAAAGGTATTATGACCACTCTGCACCCTCTGAGTAGGTTTAAAACTGACGAGTTTGTGTCCGTGGATTCACTAAAATCGGCCGAAGTGTAATTCCTGTGCGATACCTGGTCCCTAATGAATGAATAATTAAAAGTATGGGATTTCCAGAATATTCAAATATCTAAACTAATATACAATTGATATCTGTGATCAGTTTTTAATTAAGAATATTGCCTAAATTTAATGATCACTTGAAACTGGAGTCAGATCAAGCACGGAGATAGACTAAAATTGAAACTAAATCCAGTAAAATTCAGAGGCGCAAGTAAAAGACTGAACATGCATTAAGCCTTCGACCAGGCCGCTGGATTCCGCTGGTTGGGCCAGCGGGTGGACCTTACAATATCTTTCATTAACGAGATCACACCACTTAGAATGAAAAAGTGAATAAACTCTCTCTAATTTCCTCGCTAACGTTCAGTTCTTTCAGTTCTATCTTCATTTTATCAGTCTGTTCTTTTCCAAAGTTCTCAAGCTCATCTAATGTAATTTCATCACTGGGAAATTCAATTTTAACTTTGTGTAGAGAAGAGATGAAATTCCTACTTTTTCATCTGTTCTTTTCTTAATTTCTGTTGTGATATAGTTTTTGATAATTGAACTCTTGTTTTTTCTCATCTTGCTTTTTGTCTCCTTTTAGATATTTACATTTAGATCTACAGTGTTTTTGGTTAACTGTTCTTTTCAATCTGGATAAACTATGTTTAATTAAAGTATCTTGTTCATGGCACAGTTTCTTTAGTTCATCTACTGTCTTAGTATTATCCCCTGCTGCACCATAAATGTCCTGGAAGGCAATGTAAACCTTTATTTTATGATAATAATACATTTCTTCAGAGAAATGAGCTAGCTGGATTATACAAGGATAATGATTTTTTCTGCCTAAACAGGGACTGTATTTTGTATATATATAAATGTCCTTTATCAGATGTGCTTTTCCTTTCATTTCTATGTTTAAATCACGAATACATTGATCTTCACTATGAATTATATCAAGACATTTTGTTTTGGAAACACTTACTGGTTTAAAGGGTCTGATTAATATAGGCGGTCCTGTTTCAAATTCAATCACTGCAAATCCAGACTGGCTGCTAATTAATTCATTTTTATCGATTCAAAAATACCTTATAAACCCTAAAATTTTAGAAGATATATTGTGATTTTCAGAAAAAGAGGAATATGTTGGAAATAAATAATAATAAAAAAAGAATAATAAATTTGATCAATTATAATTCTAAAACTCTGTTCCCTATTACTCAAATCAATAATCTTGACATTGCCATTTTCATCTCTGCTGATCCACGGCCACGGCTCCAACAACCTGACAAAACATTCAGAGTGAAAACTAATGAATAAACACACTAATGACTGTAGATGAGATCATTCACTTAACACAGTTAATAACTGTACAGAGCCCATGAACAAAGACTGCCTACATCTAACAGTTTCAGAGGTTCAGGTTAAGCTATTCTTTTGCTGATCATGTTTTTCCCCCCCTTTAAACTTAGATCATCAGGCCAAATATATTGTGTAACTGTTTATGTAACTATGAAGTGTTAATTTCGCTAACAAAGACTATGATGAAAAATATTCGTTGACAAGATTTTTTCCCATGACTAAAATGAGACGAAGATAAATGAAGACGTCAATAAACGAAAACTATGACTATATCAACATGCAATTTCGTTGACGATAAAAGACGAGACTAAAATGTATTCAAAAAATAAAAACTTTACCAAAATCTCTTTTTATTTTTGTTAAAAAAGGAGACAAAATATTATTGCGGACTGCTGTACACCCCTCTACTATGAGGTTGCCAGATAAGAGTTCAGATGCTCTAATCAGAGCTTCACAGTTACAATGAGACAAAACTTTGCTTATTTTTTTTTACAATCTGACAACCATGCACACAAACTCGCTCTTTATTACCATAATCTGAAAACACAGCTGGAGTTTAGTGATCTAAATGAAAGTGTCACTCAGCCTGTCTGTGTTCTGTCATGAGATCTCGAATATATAGTTTGCGAATGTGGTTGCTGAATAAATGCACTTACTCAACCGCCGTTGTTTTATTAGAGAAACAAAGGCTATTGCAATTTGGAATGATTGGAATTATTGTTAAGAATTTCACTGTTGTAATATTTGTCATTTGTTTTACCAGTTAATGCAGACAGAGAGAGTGCATAAAGTCTTTGATATTAATTTATATAATAAATAGCCTATAATAAATCAGCACATTAGATGAGGTGAAATAAACCATGTGTATGAGTCGACATTCTATTGTCTTGTGCTTACTGGTGAAAGTGCAACAGCTGAAATGCAAAAGTAAATTCCTCAAATGACAACAATCATTACGATTATAATTTTGAGCAAAAATATTTTCAGTTTAACCATTATACAGCATGACGAAAATGTGACAATTTCATTGACTAAAATTAGACTTTGGGTTTTTTTAAATTT
Organism: Spinibarbus caldwelli; assembly: GCA_039654775.1. Classification (NCBI taxonomy): domain Eukaryota; kingdom Metazoa; phylum Chordata; class Actinopteri; order Cypriniformes; family Cyprinidae; genus Spinibarbus; species Spinibarbus caldwelli. Next base: position 665,543 of record CM077245.1, read on the forward strand.
TTTTCCACTAAAACTAGACTAAAACGCTGAGACTTTTAGTCGACTAAAACTTAACTAAAATAAAATAGGATAAGGTTGACTAAATATGATAAAAACCAACAAGGACATATAACACGGGACTAAGACTAAAATAGAAAATAGCTGACAAAATTTATACTAAACTATATTATATATTTCTCTATCAGTGGTTTACCTTCACCACCCACATTTATTTTACTCTAATACACCACCAGCTGATAACATCTGAATAGCATACTACTCTTATTACTCGTAAAACAGTGAAAACTAGGATGTTTTCTTGTTTAGGCAGGTTGCTCCAGATGCGTTGTCACACTTGAATTATGGTACAAATGCTACCAAACTACAGCTCTTTTTCTTTAAATTGAGAAGTCCCTAACAAATATGTTCATTTCAAGTCAAAAAGAGTTGAGTTTTGAAAGAGTTCCAAATGAAAGTGAAACAAAGTATATTAAAAAAAAAAAAAAGTCACAGAACATCCTGCATTTAAAGCAGTGAGTCTGTGTGTATTGTGTAATATCTTACCTTCTGAATCTAAATAGCAATTTTTTAATCTATAACAGAAAAGAGAAACCAGAACCAACTAGCATGATTTTTATTGTAATGCAAACCTCAAACATAGTAGAAACGAGCATCAATCAATTATTATGGTATTTAAAATGTAAAAGTAATACAATCCTAAACTCATCCAAGCTCACCATGGCTCTTCCCTCAGAAATCCCTGGGACAGAGGACCCAAGAGACTCTGAAAGACACGTTCCGTTAGATGGAGATGATCTGTATGCCGGCCTACAGTACAGCTCTCAGCCAATGGACTCCTGCAGTCTGTCAGATTTATTGTGTTAGTATTAGTCCTCCTGCCCCAGCATTTGAAGTTAGATTTTTGGATCTTTTCTTCCTTAAAGAAGTCGGTTTGGTGGGTCATGTGTTAGTGGCAAAGCTGCTCATTTACAGTCTGATTTGGCCCATGCGTTTAAAGTGTGTCATTTCAGTTTAGTGAATGAAGACAGAAAATCACACGCCTGCCAAGTGTAAGAAAAATCTGACGTGTCAAATGTGTCACTGATTTCACAATCCTGATCAGCACAAATAGTATCTGCTCTATTCAAAGTCCAGCTAACTTTCCTCTAAACACAAACCTATGAAACAACACATCTAAACTGAAACATACCATCCAGCGACGCCTCTAATATATCATCTTACACACCAATACATGAACTGTTTCTGTATTTGTTTAAACTGTACTGGTGTTCTCGTGTTTCCATGATACTAATGATGATGGAAAGAATCTGCTGATCATCAGGTTTGATCTGTCATGAGGAATCATGAAGTCATTCATGTGATGCTGATATCAGTCAAAGAAAAAAATAGCAAATTTGCTGAAAATTATTTACAAATATGTTTTTACTTAAAAATATAATATGCAGTGCTAGCTGAGGATCACAATGGAGCAAAAGCCACATGTTCTGTTCAAATCTGATGCTGGATGAAAAAGCAGATTTATGATTACCCATTTGAACTCTTTCTTTGTAAAAAAGGGCATCTGCATCAGTAAACCTAAATCAGTTTGTTGCTCAAGGCGCCACAGATATGATGTGTGTTTCTGTTTCCTATAAAGTGAAACTCTTGCGTGACACTACCAGAAAGACTCGGGAGGCAAGGGATCATTTGAATAAGTTCTATTTCACAAATAGTATGCAAATTGTTAGATGATATGGTAAAGTTCTTTGGCATTTAGGCCCCATCCATAGTCTGAATCCGGAGGGATCCTGCCTAAAGATGAAGGCAGGAGCGGAGCCTATATCCCCAAAGAACTAAGAGAGGAAAACTGACACCCACCAGCTGGAGAGTTTCTTAGAAGAAGAAAAAAAACTGATCATATTAATAAAATAATACAGTCATTGACATAGGTTTTAAAATGATTAAACAGAGGGAATATTTAAGCCGTTTTGCATAAAATGTTGTAAGAAATGCAGCGTAGGCCGTGAAAGAGGACCACGTTAGGCCATAGTGTGAAGAAGACTGCAAGGGTGCATGTGAGATATCGCCGATAGATATAGATAGAATAACTGTATAGATAGCACACTTACTGCATAAGACCAAGTATAAGGAATTCATGTTATGCTGTAAAAATAACTTACTGTATGCTGTTGAGGAAAAACAAAATGTTAGCCCGTTTAATCCCACCGGTCACAATAGTGACCGTAAAGAAGGTTTTCATTTATAAAGCTCTAAAAACCTTAATGACTGATGTTTCAGTGCATTTCCTGCAAAATAAAAAAAAATAACGGGTCTCAATGAAATATGTGCAGTTTCATGTTGGTTAGTACAAATTGTCACATGACCAGAACCTGTTTGCACCTTGAGAAGATGATGACTGCGTCAGAGCTCCAAAATGAAAGGCTAGTAAAATGTGTTAACAAAGATATGACAAAGATGTTTGGTCCACGTTAGGGGCAGTCGTGGCCTAATGGATAGAGAGTCAGGCTTGTAACCCGAAGGTCATGGGTTCGAGTCTCGGGTCTGGCAGGGAATACCACGACTGAGGTGAGACCCTTGAGCAAGGCACCAAACCCCCAACTGCTCCCCGGGCGCCGCAGCATTGGCTGCCCACTGCTCCAGGTGTATCTTCACTACTGTGTGTATGCACTTGGATGGGTTAAATGCAGAGCACAAGTTCCGAGTATGGGTCACCATACTTGGCCACACACCACTTCCCCCTTTTTTTTTTTTCCCCCCTTTAAGGTGTCTAGTATTAATTATATGAATTCACAATTAAGTTTTGCTGAGTGTGGTGAAAGAATGAGTAAACATGTTGATGGTCACAATAATGACCGGTGGGATAATACAGTAAACTTAGGTATTGTTACGTGTCTGGTGTGTAAAACAGCGCATGACGAAGGAGTACAAACAAAGAGTTCTTTTAATAATCCACAGGCAGAAACAGGCACAACCAAACATAAATCAAATGTAGAACTAAACGTAACAGCAGACAAAGGCAGAGGGGAGAACACAGGCTTTAAATACAAAACGCAATCAGAGAGAAACAGAAACAGGTGTGGAGCTAATTAACTAATAACCATGGAAACACAAACTAGGCAGGATGACGTAGACATAGAAAACTAACTGAAAACAGATCATAACCGTGACAGTTCGCCCCCTCCTGGAACGGTGCGTCCTCGCACCGAAAAACCATTCCAACAGAGGAGGGAGGGTGGGGGTTCAGGGGGCGGGCGTGGAGCAGGTGAAGGGCAGGCAATGGGAAAGGGGCAAAAAGAGTCCAAAAAATAAGTCCAAGGGGGAGTAGATGGAGGGAGAAGCCAGGGAGGAGCCCGGAGCAGGAGGAGCCAGGTGGAAATCCAGAGGCCAGCCAGGATGGTGGCCCACAGTGGAGTCGACGGCGGGAGGAGCCATGGTGGAGAAGGGACAGTTGACACCAGGGGGCCTACTGACGGAGACTGAGCCGATGGACGAGGAGCCCAGGATGTAGCCGAGCAGACGGAGAGCCAGGGTGACACTGAGGCTCCGGAGGGCCTAGGTGGAGCTGAAGGCTCAAGCGACCAAGGCGGAGGCTGGGGTCTGGAAGACCGTGGTGGAGCCGGTGCGACTGAGGATGAAGGTGGAGCCGAAGGGAAGGAGGAGCCTGACAGAGCCGGAGGGACAGAGTGACGAGGTGAAGCCAGAGGAGTGGAGTCCCGAGGCGGTGGATGGTCGACGACTGACCAAGGCGGAGCCGGAGGGACGAGGGAGCCCGGTGGAGCCAGTGGGATGACGGGCCACGGTGGAGACGAGGGAGCTAGGAGCCCAGGTGGAGCTGATGGGTCGAAGGACCGAGGTGGAGTCCAGGGCTCGGAGGCTGGAGGTGGAGACAGGGGATCCTCACGCCTGGGCGGAGCTGGAGGCTGGAAGTCCCGAGGTGGCAGATCAGAGCGCCCAGCTGGCGCTGACTGAGGGTGAGCTGAGGGACTGACAGGCACCAGCGGAGATGGAGCTGAGGAACTGACTGGTTTGAGAGGTGGCGGGAGAGGGAGGCTGGGAGGGAACACAGGATGACATGAGCTGGGCGGAACCAGCGGAGATGCAGGAGATTCAGGGCTGGACAGAACCAGCGGAGACACAGGAGATTCAGGGGCACAGGGTAATACTTCTCCAAACCAGTCTATTAGGTCCATTTCAAAGATGTCCATAAGTTCCTCAATATGGTTCCCAGAAACCAGGTGCAGCTCACCCTCAGTTGCGGGAGTGTGGGCGGGGCTTCCCTCCAAGCCCTCGAACACCACCAAAACTCCCTCAGGGACGGGTGATGTTGCCGGCTCACGCACTTGGTCAGACGATGATTGTGGCTCAGGCTCCGTGGCGATGATTGGCTCAGTCGCGGGTTTGCGCGCTGGCTCACGTGTCGCGGCAGGCTCAGGCTCTCCGTCTGCGGTGGGCTCAGGCATTAGCTCCGTGCAGCAGGATGACGGCTGACTGGTCTCTGGTTCGGGAGTGGGGCTGGAGATGTCTTCCTCGGCGGGGCAGACGGAGAAACACAGTCCATTACTTTCCAACACCCACTCCACGAAAGCGGCGAAATCCTCTTTGGGACCATTCGCTGGCAGGCGTGCCTTACACCGCTCGCTCAGGCTGGATCTGTAGAAGACACAGAGCGAGCGGTCCGGGAAGTGGGTAAGGCACGCCAGATCGAGAAAGTCCCTGGTATGGTCCTCCAGCGAACGGTCCATCTGCTCCAGGCACAGGAGTTGGACGGCGGGCAGATCCATTACGGGATCATTAATAAAAAAAATAAACAAAGAAAAACGCCGCTAATATTCACTTGTAGTCTGCTATTCTGTTACGTGTGTCTGGTGTGTAAAACAGCGCACGACGAAGGAGTACAAACAAAGAGTTCTTTTAATAATCCACAGGCAGAAACAGGCACAACCAAACATAAATCAAATGTAGAACTAAACGTAATAGCAGACAATGGCAGAGGGGAGAACACAGGCTTTAAATACAAAACGCAATCAGGGAGAAACAGGTGTGGAGCTAATTAACTAATAACCATGGAAACACAAACTAGGCAGGATGACGTAGACATAGAAAACTAACTGAAAACAGATCATAACCGTGACAGGTATACATATAAATGCACTTGCAGTTGTTAGTGAAGGCTGCATTAAATGTTGCAATGACAAAATATTGCACTAAATTAAAAGTTCAAATGTTACAAATATGTTAGAATATTGATGTTGTAATACAGGTAGTACTGATATAACAATTTTATGATATATGCTACTATAAAGTAACAATTTTGAAATACGTTGATGGTTTTATTTTTTTTAATTTTATTTCAGTATTCAACCCGATCTCATGAAAGTGCGTATAAATAGTACGCCAAATAAAAACAAAAACTTGTGGCACTGATACGCAAAAATTGACTTTGGCATGTATATGCTACGCAATGAGTATTATCAGGGTTGTGGGGTAGATGCGTATCATACGTACGCGAAAACCGCGTATCATATACACGCCAAACACGTATGTATCATATGCACACCAAAGTCCATTTTTGCGTATCAATACCATGAGTTTTCATTTATATTTGGCGTACTTTTTATATGCATTTTCATGAGACTGGGCTCCAGTATTCCTGTCAGTGTTGTATAAAGGTTTTATGCATAATAGTAACCCTAGAATGTGATGAAACAGAGTTTAAAATAGCTTTTTGATGACTGCAGAAATATGTTAATTCAGTATACACATGACCGACCATAAAACACAATTTTTCACACTTTTCCAAAAAATTTTTACTTAGGGTTACTAATGACACATCATCTGGATATTTTCATGTCTGGAAAAAATTTGGGATTAAACGGGTTAATTTGAGTGTTGGCAGAAGAGGCTGTGAATAATGAATAATGTAATTAGGAACTGAGGTTCAGTACATAGAGCCACATTAAACTGACGTGCATGAAAGACCGCATGTGAGGACCCTTTAAACCAAGAAGTTAGAAGGGTCACTTAGGCCTTTTTACCAAAGCGACTGAGTTATAGGAGCACAAGTAAGACACCACCACCAGTAGCTTGTATAAATAATGTACTTTTGTAATGACTAAACTTTATGATGAAAGAAGGCATAAATATTAATATTTAAAAACATGAACTATTCGGCATTAGGCCGATTAACACAGAAAGACGGCACTTGTCATGTAAGATAAAAGCCATGAGAAACCAGTTGTTTGGAGAGGGATTCTAAACCACTGCATTGTGATGAGATGGCTGTTAAGTTAGTAAAATGACAGAAGGTAGTATTTAAGTTCTAACAGAAAGAGCGTAAATACCGGCACTGAAATGAATATAAATATTCTTGGGCTTGACTCCCGCAAACGCTTGATAGACTCTGCAGCTGTTAGACTAGACTCTAACCTCTGGAACCCAATGAGTGAACCCCCAAAAGAAAATTAACCAGATAGCAAAGCACATAAGTTGAAGAAATACTAAGTATGCATGGAACAAAAGAATGAAGATTGATAAATACACCTTGTGGAACAATATTCTTGCTGAAGGATGAGAATACTTTTATTTGACAACAACGCCTTACTAGCTAATTGAACTTTAGCTAGCTATTGAACCCTTAAAAGCATTGTTTAATGAAAACCCTTAAAAATTATAAATGTAGCACAACAGTATAGCAGTATGTCACAAACGGCATGCGACTGACCAGGACATAAATGATCCACAGGGCATGAAAATCTAAATTTTGAAGAGAAATGTATTTATAGCCTCCGAAGTCTGAACACTGATTAAGAATATTACGAGTTGTGGAGGAAATCCAGAGAGAAAATCATGTCTATTGATTGGAAAAACATAAAAACACAACAGAACTATAGAAACGCCTTCACGTGCAAAGGTTTACGATAGGGTAATAGACAGACCCAATAGTTATATACCCAATGCAATGGTCTGTGTACAGTATCCATGAAAAATAAGTGAAGCAGTCTCAAAATCTGACAAAAGGCTCAAAATTAGCACACTCTGTCCTGCTCACTTTATGACTTAAAATAGAATCAAAATATTTGTTTCAGAATGCTGAACACATTTGCAATTTGTATTGATACAGCTTAAATAAGTCTATGACCCTGCTCTAACGAGCCACAGTTGAAGAATGAACTATAACGATAAATCTATGATGAAAACTCTTAATTTAAGTCAATAACATTATGCATGAAGAGAATATCAAACACAGTGTATTTCTCGACCTGGAAAAACTTAAGGATTCGCATGTTTACTTCAATGTTTAATGTAACTTTAATGTTGGGAGCATAGGGAAAACACGTGTCAGTTTAGTTTTCATTCCCATGTTAACGGATTAGAGCATTCTCGTGCAGAAATAGATGGCGAGGACCTATTTACATAAATGAGCTACACAACAAGAGAGACTCAAAGTCTTAAACTCGTCACTTTCCAGGACAAGGCATCCAGAGATTGCTGTATTAGAATAAACGCAAATAGAATATAATGACTTAAGGAATAAAGATAAACATAGGATTAGACAACAGATGGCTTTGCAGTGTGCTAGACATCCGATATTTCAGTGAGAAAGTATAATACAAACGACATAGTCTTTATCAGCATAAATATCATATAGGCTGTTTTAGATATGGATAATGATATTGCTGTTTACCTGTTATATTATTTGCTTGTTTTATATTAAGGCCATATGCTTTGATGTAAAAATGTTTGCACTTGCAGAACTTGCTTTGTTAGGATGAATAAGCAACAACTGTGAAAGTTAGATTTCTAAGTTTGACAAGGGTGAAGAGAACATGTTGGAACATCAAGCGGACATGAGGCAGACAAAGATGATGATGAAGAAGAGGAAGACTACTAGACACAGACAGAACTTAAGCGACAAAGGAAGGACATCCGCCATGAGTCACAGACATTGATGAGTAATTGGAGTAACCCAAAAAGTAGTATAAAAGTTCTGAGGAGTTAACTACTCTTCAGATGCTGCCTGCATTAAGCATGAAGGACACCTGATATCCTAACGAGGGGCGCTTAACAGCATCTCCAATATTGCTGCTTAGAGTTTGATTATGGAACTTGTAACTTAGCTGATTTTTTGTTTTATTTTTGCATTAACTGCTCTGTGTTGTAACCAATAAAATAAGAGATTTTATTGTTACTAGTGCCTCCCGTGAGACTTTGCTTTTAACTACAAACTGAGCGTCAAACAAGAACTTAATCTTAGCACTCAGCATACCCGGTTAAAAAAGTCACCGCTCACCACTGAGATATATATATATATATATATATATATATATATATATATATATATATATATATATATGATGACTAATGGCAATAAAGGTGCTTATTGATGTGCCTATTGATCTTTACACTTCAAACAATACTGAAAATACTTAAATAAATAAACAATGTTAAATTGATGTTATTCTTTAAAACACACACACAATATCACACTGTTCCCACATAAAATGAATCTAAACCCAGATTAAATGTCTCAGTGAGCACTGGTGAATCTTTTCTCTGATAATCTCACCAACAAATGCACTTTGATTGTTTATTTCTCTTCAGAATGTCCTGTCTTTTCACAGTGTGATTTACAGTGTTTTCTTAAACTCATCAGGGCCTGAACCAGAAAGATCATTCAATAAAAATGACAAAGTTAACATTCAGTTAGAGAAACAACAATCTCAATCAATCACCAACAGCCTTAAGAGCTCTGTGGTCAAATCTGGGCATATTATTTTAAATTATGTACTAACATAACTAACTAACATAATAAAGTTTGTCCATTATGAAGCTGAATGATCTCTCTAGATTCAGGCTGACAGAGCTGAAGTTAAGACTGGAGTAATGATGCTGAAAATTCAGCTTTGACCACAGAAAAGTAAACATCCATGTTTAATAAAAATGTTTATGAAATGAAAATGTTTCATGAAATTAGAAAACTATTTAAGAGATTGTTGTTAATTTTAGTTTTATACATAAGTTATTGCATCCATATATTTTGTTCATGAATAATAATCTCAAGCTTTACAGGGTTTTACATGATTCTTTGATTCGTTTGTGTGGGTTTTGAGAAGTGTACTAAAAAGAAACATTTTCCCGTGTGTCCTTCAAATTGTCCAAATAATAACAACTTGTGGACTTTGCACTTGATCACCTGTCTGCTTATATGACATATTTCCAGAGGTGTAAAGAGTACCTCAAATCCACACTTGAGTAAAAGTACAGATACTTTGCAGTGAAACTTACTCCACTACAAGTCACCAATTCCGAAACAACTTGAGTAAAAGTCTTATGAGTCTCCGCGCAGGCGCGAAGCACAGCAGTGTAGCGCACATTGATCGGCACATGCACAGCTAATTATCCAAAAGACAAAAGGCAAATATAGTTCATTTGTCTAGCTAACATTGCTCCCCAGTTGTAAGTCACTTTGGATAAAAGCGTCTGCAAAATGACTAAATGTAATGTAAATGTAACATCCATGACTCATGAGAGCTACCATGTCATAAGTTAGCTAAGGCAATATATCATGGGCATACAGGCTAACTTAATGGAGAAACCACAGCTGAACACAATAAAATTAATACCGTCATCAGAGTAGCCACACTGATATGCAAATCAGGCGTTAAGTAATTAAAATGTGCTAATTTGCAAACATTTGACACAAGGCATTACAGATGAGTAGGATAAACATAATAACTAAAGCATATAACCACATAACTTCCCCAGTTATTAGTTAATGACTTACATCAATAGTCTTTTCCCTTTAAATGTTATGTTTAAATATGCAGATAGCTTGTTTTGGTTAATTTAGAAGAAATCTACAGAAGCAAACAGACGAGGGTAGTAGGCTTAAAACAAACACCTTAATGTGTATTTTGGAAATTTCCTTTCCATTAGAGCAAAAGAAAACATAGAAGCAGAATAGACCAAAATCTCAAAACTGAACATATGAAGTGTCCTGCCTTTAACAATAACTTCATAATTTTGATCTCAGGCTGCTCATCTAATAACTATCTATTCTATTAGTAATGTTGTATGCTGATAGATCCTGGCTATTGAGGAAGACATTCCTGTAAACCACAGTGAAGTAATAAACATCTGCGGGGGCATGACCCCCAGAAGGTTGCTGCTGTGAGGGAGGAAGGAGAGGCAACAAGAGAAGAAACAGATTTTATTTCAAAGTTCAAGATCTTTTTTTGTAATAATTTCAGTTAAGCTGCTGTATTTTTGTATTTTGTCAATCATTTTTTGCAGTGTGTTTTAATTATTTTTGCAGATGCTTTACTGTAAAATAACAAATAGCACCAACTGCCTTTTTCATTTTAGTGTGAAGCTCTTTGTTGATTTTGAATTGTTATTTATTGCAATAACACCAAAATAATTAAAACAATTTATTGTCTTGTGCACAGTGTTGGGTAATTTACTTTCAAAAAGTAATTAATTACAGTTACTAATTACTTCATTGATGTTGTAGTTAAATTACTTTACTAATTACTCTGTCTGAAAAGTAACTTAGTTACTCAATAAGTAACTTAATTATTCAAATCGTTAATTAGGCTACATCTTAAAATCCCTATAAACCTTAATAGAAATTAAACTCTTTATTCTTCCAATTTGAGTCAAACATAGAATAGTTTAGCCTTTTAGCTTTAAAACAACTGTAATACTTAAACTTTTTTTATAAAAAATGTAACCTTCTTTGATTAACAAATAGAAATACTCTGCAAAATATCTGAATAACAAAAAAGCTTAAAACTTAAACAATACATTTCAGTTTGGCAAGATGTTCAGGAAAAGCCCAACTAGTAAAATCTGTACAGGTTTATGTAAAAATAACACGTTAATGTAGGTAAGAATAAATGACAGAAATGATCTTCTCTGCTGAATAAAGCCATGTCAGATCGCACTGTTCTTATGAGGTAAATTCATCATAGTAGGTCTTCTTTCAAAAATGATGAAAATTAGATGAATCTTGAATTTTTTTTAAATCTTTTTTTTTATCATTATTATTATTATTATTATTATTTCTTTTTTGTATCTAGGACATGTGCCTGCAGGTGACTGCATAAAATGAGCTCAGATACGGGAAAGACTGTACCTCGCTTTCATACGGATTACATAATCAGATAACATCCGTTTTCAATTTGAATTCGTTCATTTAAAAGTAGACACTTCAGGCTTTCAGATACAGGAAAGACTGTACCTCGCTTTAGTTTCATACGGATTACATAATCAGAAATATTCATTTTCGATTTGAATTCGTTCATTGAAAAGTAGACACTTCAAGCTTTTTTGATTCTATTGATTTTAGTCTTATATGTATCTGAGTATTTAAGGTTTCTCTGTGAATCAGGAAAATCTGAAAGTGAACGAGCCGGCGCGCAGAGGGTTACAGCCAATGCATTCAATTTTATCTTTAGACGTAAATTTAGATTTCAAATTATTTACTGTATGTAATGCAAGTACTTTATAAGTAACTGTAATTAAATTACCTAAAAATGAACAGTAATCCCTTACTTTACTTTTTCAGTGGATAAACAATTTAATTACAGTAACGCGTTACACCCAACACTGCTTGTGCAAAATAAAGAAATTATTAGTGAAAATATATCCCTCTCCTTTGTACAGTCATTTATTATAAACATATACTTGAAACTCGTACCATAGAAAACATGCACATTGTGGCTTTCCTTTGTTGTTAGCTGTTCTTGTGATAAAATTAGTGAATGCTAAAGAAGACTATGGTCTTTATGTGAACTGATTATTTTGTAGACATCTGTTGAAAAATGAAACAATGGGGTGGGGTGAGGGAATTAAAATAAACGGGTAAGTATGTCAGAGTTCTGTTAATATATTTAACATTTTGTTTAGAAAAAAATTTAAATAAATATGAGAAGTGCCCTTTTGTCCACTTGAGCCCCTGCCCCTCAAAACGTATGTGTGTCTATGCACACAGTTGTGCAGGATAAACTTTTTTTTTTTTTTTTTCCGAATAAATTCATCCATGCACATCAAAAAAGTCATGTGACTTTGCGCTATGAGACGGGATGACTTGACTAGCAGCGGACCGATCTCGTTGCACAGCATCTGAAATGTTGTTTTGGTCGTTCTGAAATGCCTGAGCAAAGTCTGTAGTCAAAGTATTCAGAGCATCCACCTACAAAAGCAGTGACCGCATTTATTGTGTTTCGTCTGCTCGCTCTGAGACACAAGTAATTTATCATATATAAAATTTATTACATTCAGTGGCATCTCCTACTTTCCTTAGTGATATTTAGTGCCAGTTTATCAGGAAGTGACGATTTTGTTCTCTTTGACTCATTGGATGGAAACGCTGCTCTATTCACAAATGTTTTAAGCGATATTCCAGTTTTGTGCATTAGTTAAATTTGCATCTTTGGATGGAAACATAGCTATTGATTGTTAACTGTTTAAAAAAATAAAGTGACCTTAATGGCTAGAAATGTGTTATTTTCATTTTAAAAAATTTCCACAAACTTTGAAATAGTCTGGAATTTGTTGATTGAAGTGTAGTTGAAATATTAATGTTGTTTCAATATTATCTTGGTACATCAAATGGCAACATTGTTTTATGTTGACATTTCAGTTGTATTTTCAGTGTTTCAACAACAGTGATGTAGAATCAACATTATAGTGTAACCTTGATTCATTGACATTGCAATTATTTATTATCATTATTATTATTATTATTATTATTATTATTATTATTATTATTATTATAACATTGGTTCAGTGGTTGCTTGTTTTCTGGGAAATGAAAGAAATACTGCACAACAAAACTGATAGAGCCACATTTGCATATTTATTTAAATATTTATAACAACAGATTCCAAAATATTCCAGTTTTCATTCTAAATATTCTAATTTTCGAGAATCACATAACCAATACCAAAATAATGTTCAATTTCTTTAATGTCTCTATGGAAATGACAAACAGCAAGTTTTTGAAGAAAACAACTTGTTTCCTTTTTTAAAAACTTGCTGGATGCATTTTCCACTTTTTTAGCCCACCATGGAAAGAAAACATTTTTCAGATATTTACAGATTTCTTCATAAATATTTCCATAGTTAATTTTAATTAAATGCTTTTGCATTTTTTCCATGCATTTCTTAAACCTTTCCTTTCCATGTTCTTGGAAATCATCAAACGTTTTGTCTGAATTTTCTTTTAGAAATAAATCTGATGCAAGATTGTTTAATTCTTTAATAAAATTTTCTCTTTCAGGTTTGGGTATTTTCAAAGAAAATTGTGCAAGATCGAGTTTAGGTTGTGGTATTTCGGTCTTAGTACTTTTAGTATCATTCATTGAAAATACTTGATTTTCTATTTCTGGAATAATTTGTTTGTAAATTGGGTTTATTAATTCCTTGTCAGTTTCTTTTGTATTGGTTGGTATTTGGGGTGAGTTATTTATTATATCTTTGCTTCCCAACATTTGGGACTTATAATTGCAATCTTTAATAGGGCATTCAGGCAAATGGTCCTCATACGAGCCACTGAAACCCCAGGGCTTAAGATATCCAATAACTGTTTTTATGCCATGCTTTTCAAACAACATTTTTGCTATAAAAACACAAGCAATCATGCAGGGCACATGGTTGTACCTCAACAAACATAGGCTATTTGAAGAAAAGATACATATTTCTGAATAACAACAGTCATCTTCATAATACATTTCTAATAGTTGTTTAAATATTTCATCTTCAGTATGCTTTCCTTTTGAGAAGGGAAAGACACTTTTTTTTTCTTTCCATCTATCCATATCAAATGCATCAGATCCATCTTTTTTTCTGCAAAACATGAAAGCAAGCTGATCCCCTGATTTAATTAAATCCTTATATTTTTTATCAAGACAATTGAAAAATGTATTAAAATGATCATTATCCTCTTTTTTGAGATTTAGAAATTTTGAGATATTTTCATAATTTATAAAATCTTGATTTTGATCATTGATTTTATATATTAAACATTCCAAGGATGTTTTTCTGTTACAGTAGTGTTTATAAAAGATTCCGAAATTAGTAATTTTTAGAATGAAATCTTCATCCATCTCCTCACAAGATGACGTTCTTGAAACAGATCTATTAAAAAAAAAAAAAGTTTAATATATAAACATGCAGGCATGTCATACTTAATCATTCTTTTAATATTTCCCCTATTACAAAAAATATATATATTACTTATAATAAATAGTGTTAAAATTTAACGTTTTAACAAAATTTAGTGTCTAAAATTTTATCATCTGTCCTATAAAAATGTATAAAATTTAGGAAAATGATCATACACACACACCCACACACTATATATATATATATATATATATATATATATATATATATATATATATATATATATATATATATATATATATTATTGAGGTCAAAAGTTTATATATACCTTGCAGAATCTGCAAAATGTTAATTATTTTACCAAAAAAGAGAGATCATACAAAATGCATGTTATTTTTTCTTTACTGATCTGAATGAGATATTTCACATAACTGTGTGTGTGTGTGTGTGTGTGTGTGTGTGTGTGTGTGTTTAATATAATATATGTATTTAATATAAAAAGTTGTGTGTAAAAACACTGTCTTACAGTACATTTACACAATTGCAAAATGTCAAAATGTGTCTATATGTAAACGTACCCGTTAGCTATGAGTAGTTGGTATTTTTGAAAATAAGATGGATCTTTGGAAGTTTTTCTGGAAATAATAAATGGATTTATTTTAAAAAACCATGTTAATTCTTTTTTTTTTTTAATTTTTAGTTGGAATATACTTTTTTGCTCAAGTATTACACAAAATTATATTATATTATAATATTAAATCACATTATATTTATATTACTTTTAAGACCTAAATTGAGGTTGTTCTAGAACTGATGAACTTTACATATAAGTATTAAATTGAGCTGAATCAACAATAAACTGACTTTAAACGAAAAAAAAATGCTATTGTTCTCTTTTTAGAGCTGCTTTAGAACAGAATTGAACTTTGTTTGCATTATCAACACACTATTTTCCTGTTTAACACTGTAAAACTGCTTTGTATTGTATAAAGCGCTATAGAAATAAAGGTGAGATGACTTAACTTCAATTTGAACTAAATCTAAATCATATAAGTTAAATTGGTAAGAAAATAAAAGATGATTCAGAAGAAATCAGTTAAGGATTTGTAACAT
This sequence comes from Spinibarbus caldwelli, assembly GCA_039654775.1. Classification (NCBI taxonomy): domain Eukaryota; kingdom Metazoa; phylum Chordata; class Actinopteri; order Cypriniformes; family Cyprinidae; genus Spinibarbus; species Spinibarbus caldwelli. The sequence continues at coordinate 680,786 of CM077245.1, forward strand.
CTTATCATATACAATAAGATTTGATTTATTATTATTATTATTTCATGGGCACTCATCATCACTATTTGTCACCTTGATATATACAATAATCATACAATATTTTTAAAGTATACAGCTGTAAAAATTATATGAATTATGCCATTTATCTGCAGTCCATGTTTCAAATTTCTTCTGATAATTACAGTATGCTCAAGTCACTCATCATTTACATGATCAGTGTTGCTGATCCAATAAAACTATACATAAATTGAATCATTACACATGAACTGCATTAATTTTCCCCTCAAACGGGGTCACATTCACAAAAAACTTAAGAATCACTGCTTTAAAACATAATAAATACAGCATGAACATGATGAAGCAGCCTCTAAAGCAATGTACAGTATAAAAAAAATCAGTAAAACATCAGCTTAAATGTACTTACGGATGAATCTGGGCAGGGCTCTGAAGAATAAAGTGAGAATCTTCTGGTGAAGAACTCTATAAAGGCAACAAAGAATCAGAACAATGAAACATTAGCAGAAAGTCATAAGAACTGATCCAAACTAATGCAATCAGAGCAGAATATCTCACCATCTTTATTATTTTTTTTGTAGCTCCTGGGGCAGGAGCCACCAAGACACCACTTTCTCTCTGATGGAGAGGATCTGAATGGCGGCCTTCAATTATGTCTCTCAAACCAGTAGACCTGTCTGTCAGATGAACTCCTGCCCCAAGACCTTTTTTGTAATTGTAATAAAAAGTTCTTTTCTTAAGGAAGTCGATTTGAAGGATCATCAAAAGTGAAAAGCTGGTAAATGGTTGCTCATTTATAGTCTGCTTAGACCAACCCTTTAGGTGATGACTATGCAAATCATGACACATAATAAAGATGTTTATCTCGATTAACGTGTGCTTTCAGGTACTGAACAATGCCACGAATGCTTGCCAAGACTGAGAAAGATCAAACCACTTCCTCGAGTGCGTGATTTCACAATCCTCATCAGCAGCTGCTTTACTCAGAGTCAGTCAACCTGTTCTTCTGAATGCAAACCCATGACATTTCCCCAGCTAATAAAAATATTCTAAACATTTTTTATCATTCTTGGACTGCGTGAATGTTTTCTCTATATTATCATTTTGCAAGTATTATAGAAATGTTACTTTTAAATTGTTCTTTGAACATCCTGAAAAAAGTAGTTCCATTTAAAAAACATTTGACGAATACTGTACTCAATGAGAAATAATGTTCCATGAACAATTGTTTTGTTAACGTTTTCAGAACATTAAAGACCAGATAACTTTGAATGAACATTAACTTTACTGGAAGAACATTTGTTCATAACTTTGAGAGAATCTCGCCAGAATGTCAGCTAACATCCAATGCAGTCATTAATATATCATACATGCCAATAAATGAAGAGCTTTTCTGTGTGTTTCTGTATTTGTGTTCTTGTGTTTCTCAAGAAGCCACAGATATGCTTGAGCATTTCTGTTTCCTGTAAAGTGAAACTTACACACGACACACCTACACCAACTCATTCACGTGTCATGATGTTAGTCAAAGAAAAAGAGTTCAACGAGGTCTAATTTATTGCAAAGGGATCAGGTTGTTGGATGGGCTGGCACTGCTTTCCAGTGATGATCTGAATTGCTGCTAAAGTCATTTAAGGATTTGAAATGGACAAGCAGAAATTGTTGTGTGTGTGTGTGTTTAAATTATCGAGTATTTTTAAGAATTGTACATTTATCATCCTCAGACTTGTACCAGAATATTTAGCTTTAACACCATTGTGATTTTCAACTAGGACAGTGCTATATATTATGGTATAAATATTTTTTTGCAAATAATTTGCTGAGCCCTTTGCATAGACATTATGGGGAGGGCCCCGCGAGGTTGTCAATTGAATTTCTACTGTAGGTGTGTTGAAGCAGCGAGAAAGTACCGCGAGAGCAATAGATGCGGTACTTTGATGTCAAACACCAATCGGTCTGCGCAGCGCTGCTTCAAGCCCAACACACTTTCTCACTACGTATCTATGAATGATACACCAGGGCTGTACAATGCATTTAATAAGAAGTTTTGCTCCTAATTCATTTCATACCATTAATCGAGTATTTGAAATAACTTCCTTTTGTGATATGACGTTGTTTCATATCACAGAATGAGGCAATATCATTATTTTATATAGGCTAGTATTCTCTACACAGTGACAAACACTATGTTGATTACCAATGCATTGTAAACAGTGTTGGGGAAAGTTACTTTTAAAAGTAATGCATTACAATATTGCATTACTCGCTAAAAAGTAACTAATTACATTACTTAGTTACTTTTTATGGAAAGTAATGCATTAAGTTACTTTTGAGTTACCTTTTTTTTTTTAAAAATCTGGACAGGGCTTGCTTGTTTGTTTTTAATATAAAAACGTTCTTCTTTTACAGATGTAAAAGGTCTTTCACACCAAAATTTAATTATTGCATGTTTGTATAATATTCTGAGTTTGCATTTGACTGTTTCTATTCATTTTGAGGAACACTGAATCTGTTTTTGTGGAGGTGAGATGAGTATATATATATATATTTTTATATTGTACTGTTTTAATAAAGAAAATCATGTAGTGAATCTACTAACATGTAATCTCACACACCAGTAGATAAACTGTCCCCCTGTATTATTTACTGTGTATCACTGAATAACAAAACACTTCTTTGAAAACTCATTTAGGATGATTTTACATAGCAACAAGAAAAATAGAAAGAAAAAAGAAAAAAGTTCTTCCTCAGTAATTTGTCTTGTTCTAGTAAGTCGCAAACCAAGTATCTGTCAATGCTTCTCTAGTATATTGATTTATGGATGTTTGGATACTCTTACCAAAAAGTAGTATACTTCAATTTTATTTTATTGAGTATATTTAAGTAAAGTTCAAGTATTTTTTTAAGTATACTTTATGTAGTAAGTATTCAAATATCAGTTTACTAGTAGTATACTTGTAAGTGTACTATTTCAATACTCCTTGGGACTAAATTGGCCCACTTTCTAGTATATAAAAGTATACTTTTAAGTATACTTTAAGTATAACAGTAGTAAACTTTGAGTACACAACTAGTTTACATCAAAGTTTTTAGCTTGTACTGCAACTATACTAAAAGTGAACTCAAAGGTATGCTGATAGTTTACTAATTAAATACTTGTAGTAGCATTTTTAGTACACTTTGAAGTATAGTCTCAGTAAACTACTAGTTTAGTAGTTTTATACTGAAAGCATACTCGTAAGTTTTTTTGTTTTTTTTTTAAGTGAACTTTACATCATACTTTAAGTGTAGCCTACTACCATGTCCCTATTTAGGAATTAATTTGTATAAATTTTGTTATATGAATATCTGAACATACAAAACATCAAAAGTATCTGCTTGTAAACAAAAACATGCATTCCTTTTTTAAACACTTGAATGTGGGTAAGTTTCATAAATAAAAAATAAAGAAATAATCAACATTTTGAACGAAAAGCTGAAAAAAGACTATGAATTTGATTCAGAATGATAATCAAAATGTAGATGGAGTCAATCAACACCCCAAATCTTGACAGTCATTATTACCTCTTCATTGGTGACATTTTATTCCATAATGTTACACAGTGTTGATGCTGTTTGATGTCTGATGATCGTGTTAGATTACACGTGGAAGCATCTGTTGTTTGGGTTTCTTCTTCACTTGTGTTTGTTTTTTTTTTTGGAAATTCTGTACAGAAGATGTGTACTAGCACAAGTATAGCTCAAATAAATTTAGACTTTTTCTAAGTATAAGTCAAGTATACTTAAATGTCATTTTAAGTATATTCCTGAGAAGTACATAAAACCCATTTCTGAGAAGTACATAAAAAGTAGACTAAAAGGATACTTTCCTATTTCTAGTTTAAAAGAAGTATACTAATAGCACACTTGAATAAACTTCTTTTTTTCGTAAGGGTCAGTATGCTTGAGTTATTTTGATGTGCTAAAAGAGGGAATGTATGAAATGTGTGTGTGTGTAGCTGAGTGGCTGGGTGTGAGACAAGAAACGTTGTTTCAGAGACCTTACATCCTAGCATCTTAGAAAATAATTTGCATTAAATACTTAGAAACACATCTAGGGGACATAATTGAATACCTTAAATGGACACGTATGTTGAATATGCATTATGATTGGATGAGACAGAAGTATCCTGGTTTGATTAGGGTATAAATACTGAGTTAAGACATTTTTTCCTTTGTCGCATTCTGCAGCCGATCTGTATGACCGTTAAACCATTTCTGGCAAAAAATAAATATTCAAAAAACTTTCTGCCTCTTGCCTTACTGAAACAGAAAATTGCTTCAACAATCAGGGTTCTTTTTTTTCCATCAGCCAATGTTGTGTTGATGTTGTTAGCTTGCTTATTGTGCTTATTGTATAAGAACATCATTTATTTAACACATTTCACTAACAAGAAACTCTGCTTCTAACCACCGGTTGAGAGCTGTAGTTCCAACCACATATGTTTGCGATGTTGTTTGATTTTCCTACAGGAAACATTAAAAACTAAAAATTGTTTTTAAAAAGTACAAGCACTAGTTCTATATTGCAGCTAATGAGCTTGCAGCTAAATGAAATTATTAATGAATTATAAAATACATTAATAAACAGCACAATATTATGCTCACCCACAAAGAGATTTGCAGTACAAAATTGCAGTACAGACTTCTAACCTCTAACAAAACATTTTCATTAATCTAACAGACAAATCATCAAAGAAAAATACTGTATAACAGCAATCATACGGCCAAAACTGCCATAAAAAAAAAAAAAAAACATTTATTTGAATGTCCATATTGAATTAGACATTTTTAATATTCAAATTTGTTTAACATAACCAATAACAAAATAATGTTCAACTTTTTTTATGTCTCTAAGGAAAAAACAAACAGCACTTTCTTGTAGAAAGCAACTGATTTCCTTATTTAAAAACCTCCTGGATGCATCTTCCACTTTCTTAGCCCACCAAGGAAAGAAAATATTCTGCAGATGAGAGCAGATTTCTTTTATATAAATTATCAACTGAAGAATCCTATAAATTTGCATCATCACCAATTAACAGATTAGGTGAATTTACAAGATCATCAATTAAAATATTAAAAGAATTTGAATTATAATCATCAATTAAACAATCACATAAATTTGCATCGTCAATGATTAAAAGATGATGTATTTCATGCATACATTTGTAAAACTTTGTTATAAAACATTTATTTAATGTTGAATGTTCAATGTAAAATCAACACTGGCCTCTGGTGGCAGCTCTGAAATAAATAAGACAATAAGAGTTTGCATATCATGAGGAATCAAGTTTTCCTTGAAAAAATATACGTTTTACACAGACATATTGACGTGGACCAGTGTAAAAGTTCATTCAGATCAATCAACTGTAGTTTCTGAACCTTGATTCATTGTTTAGTCAGGAACCAATCATTATAACCATAGTAGGAACTAAAGAGTCTCTTTAAACGAGGTTAGACAACGGCCCAATCTGAATACCTGTACTATCATAATATGTACTGAAATCAGTGAATAAGTTAGTGCAACGATAAAGTATGAATATATTTCCAGATGTATAAACCTCATATGTTGGCATTGACCTTTGACCTGAGTCTTCTATGACCCATTAACATGAATGAACAATAAATGACCAATAAAAAGTACTACAGTAATTACTACCCTAACAGAATGCAAAAGAATAATATAAATACTTTTTTTTGTCATTTCCTTGAGCTATTTTCTGCATGAACCCATTACAAAAATGATTCATGTTAATGTACTCATGATATAAAGTGAGGTAATGCAGCATAACATATAAATAGAATTCACAGCATATTACCATTGTGTCACACTTCACGGGAAGCAAGGGAACCAGGAACGAGGAATTTCACAAAACAGTTTTAATCCACAAGGGAACACAGATCACGGGCAGGATAGACATTCAAATGACGTATAAGGGCCGACAAACATGAACTGAATGGACTGGCTTTTAAAGGACAGGACAATCAGGGGAGGAAGATGAGACACACCTGGAATCAAATTAACAATTAACACGAGGGAGAAACACACAAACAGGTCCATAGTCCTGACATAACGCCCCCTCCCGGAAGGTGCGTCCTCGCACCGTAGTAACATCAAAAGGGGAGGGGCGGGTGGGAACTAAGGAGGAGGCTCAGGCGGAGGACGAACCCCCGGGAGGGGGCTGGCTGACAGAGACCAGGGAGGCGACGAAGGAGGGAGGAGGCAGGGAAGAGACAGGAGGGATCCGGAGCAGGAGGAGTCCAGTAGGACCCAGGCCACAGCCATGATGTCGACCCACAGTGGAGCCGACGGAGGGAGGAGCCATGGAGGAGGAATGGCCGCCGACTCCAGGGGGGCGACCAACGGTGGCGGAGCAGGTGGTGGAGGAGCCCGAGGCGGAGACGGAGAGCCAACGAGCCAGGGGGATGCCAAGGATCCAGAGGGCCAGGGTAGAGCCGAGGGCTCTGGCAACCGAGGCGGAGACGGAGCTCCGGAGATCCACGGCGGAGCCGGAGCGACTGAGAACCAAGGTGGAGCTGGCGGGAGGAAGGAGCCCAACGGAGCCGGTGGGACGGAGCGATGAGGCGCAGCCAGAGGAGAGGAGTCCCGAGGCGATGGTGGGTCGACGCCCGACCAAGGCGGAGCCGGAGGGACGAGGGAGCCCGGTGGAGCTGGTGGAGCGATGGATGACGGTGGAGGCGAGGGAGCTAGGAACCGAGGTGGAGGCGCTGGGTCCACGGGCCGAGGTGGAGTCCGGGCCTCGGAGGCTGGAGGTGAGGGGTTCTCCATCCACAGCGATGGAGGATGGCAGACCTGCGGAGCTCGCACCGCATTGATGGAGGGCTGAGGGCGAGCAGAGGGGCTGCCAGACGACAGCGGTGGAGGAGGCAGGAGCGGGTGGGAGGGTGGGCATTTACGAGGAACGGGAACTGGAGGGCGTTCTGGAGGTGCTGGCTCTGGAGGACGCTTTCGGGGAGTGGTCACAGGGGGGCACTCGGGAGGAGCGGAGCTGGCCGGGACCAGCGGAGACGAAGGAAATCCAGGAGACGAAGGAGAGAGGAGAGGGGGAAAGTCGACCTCCAGGTCAGTTGCCCAGTCAATAAGATCTCCCTCAATGTCCAGCAGTCCCAGATGTACAATCAGCTCACCCTCAGCCACGGTGCAGGGGACGGAGCTCCACTCCGCGCTCACACCGTCCACGGCTGGCTCCCTCGTGATGGGCACTGTCGCTGGCTCTCGCACCTGATCTGACGTGTTGGGCTCAACTTCCGGGACAATCTTCCGCTCAGTCGCTCGGCTTGGCGCTGGCTCGTGGATCGTAGCGGGAAATGGCTCTCCGTCATCGGTGGGCTCGGGCTGGTGCTCCGCACCACGGGGAGTTGGTGGGCTGGGCTCTGGGTCAGGAGTGGCACTGGCGAGATCCCCCTCGGCACAGAGGGTGAACGGGGATCCGTGCCTCGCCAGTGTCCACTCCACGAAGGCGGCGAAATCCTCTCGAGGACCATCTTCGAACGAAAGCGCTCTGCTCGCGGTGTTCAGGCTTGCGTCATAAATGAACAGAGCGCGTCGTCCAGGTAGCTGGTGGCGTTAGCTAGTAGCAAGAACAGTCTTGTATGGTCCTCGAGAGATCTGTCCCCCTGCTCCAGCAGGAGGAGGAGGAATTAGGGGCGAAAGAGGGGATCCATAGAGACACCACGGAAAGAAAAACACTGGGAAAAAACGGGAAACAAAAACGGAGGGTAAACACACGGAAGTACTGTATCGGTTGGTCCTTCTGTCACACTTCACGGGAAGCAAGGGAACCAGGAACGAGGAGACGAGGAATTTCACAAAAAAAAAAAATCCACAAGGGAACACAGATCACGGGCAAGCTAGACATTCAAATGACGTATAAGGACCGACAAACATGAACTGAATGGACTGGCTTTTAAGGACAGGACAATCAGGGGAGGAAGACGAGACACACCTGGAATCAAATTAACAACTAACACGAGGGAGAAACACACAAACAGGTCCATAGTCCTGACATATTGAAGGCTTTTGGAGAGCAAAAAATTTGTTTTTGTTTTTTTTCTCCTGAGGCAGATGTTGGACCTGAAGAAAAGATAAAACTGACATCTGAATTAAAATAACAAATCATTATTTGATCTGACCAACATAAATATATAAAAAAATAACAGGGCAGGCAACATAACCAGGTGCATTTGCAAGAGCTAAATTTACACAGCTATTAGAAGCAGCATTTAACATACATTTAACATACCTTTGCACTCAAGTGGATCTGGTTGTCTTCTCTGAATAATGATCTTGATATTAAGAAATGATGAGATGATTTGAGACTCGTACATGTGTTTAGGTTCAGGTCATTGTGATCGCTAACAGTGTGCATCAAGTCATTCATAATATCAGGTTACTGAAAGGAAGTTATCATATAGAGTGAGATTCTATTCTTCCATGAATTTGACTCATAATACCTTCATGAAACATTATCCAGAGCATTCCTGTTTTTGCAGTCAACTTATTTAGTTACCTTTGTCGACATTTACCTTGAAATACTTTGTTTACTAGTGTACTGGATTGATGTGATAGAATTAAAAACAGAGAAATTCTGAAGTTCAGAGGTCATATAATTGGATCACTGCCTTTCCAAGGTCAGAGGTCAGAAACAACATTGCCCAGATTCATTCAAACCAAAACCTGTTACTAACCAAAAATTCAGAGACTGAATGAAGCATCTAATGCATAAATAAGACACAGTAAACAGAGATATCATTAATTGTAAATTCCATTGTAAAAAAGGCCCAACAAAGGTTGTACTTCCTTCGCCAGCTGAGGACGTTTAACCTGCCACAGGAGCTGCTGAAACGGTTCTACTCAGCCGTCATCGAGTCTGTTCTGTGCACATCAATAACTGTCTGGTTTGGCTCAGCTACAAAATCAGACACCAGAAGATTACAGAGAACGATTCGGACTGCCGAAAGGATTATTGGTGCTCCCCTGCCCACCCTTCAAGAACTGTATACATCCAGAGTGAGGAAAAGAGCTCAGAAAATCACTCTGGATCCCTCACATCCAAGCCATCCCCTCTTTGAACTCTTGCCATCTGGTCGGCGCTACAGAGCACCGAATACCAGGACAGCCAGGCACAAGAACAGTTTCT
>CM077245.1:695000-722500 GCA_039654775.1 Spinibarbus caldwelli
TCTAAAATTTTAGAAAAAGTTGTGTCTGCTCAGTTGTGCTCTTTTTTGCAAAAAAATGATCTCTATGAAGAATTTCAGTCAGGTTTCAGGCCCCACCATAGCACAGAAACTGCACTTGTTAAAATTACAAATGACTTGCTTCTTGCGTCAGACCAAGGCTGCATCTCATTGCTAGTTTTACTTGATCTTAGTGCTGCGTTCGACACTATAGATCATGACATACTCATAGATCGATTACAAAACTATACGGGTATTCAAGGGCAGGCTTTAAGATGGTTTAGATCCTACCTGTCTGATCGCTACCACTTTGTTTATTTAAACAGGGAGTCATCTCAATTATCACCAGTAAAGTATGGAGTACCACAAGGATCTGTCCTAGGTCCTCTGCTATTTTCAATATACATGTTGCCCCTTGGTAATATTATTAGAAAATACGGGATTAGTTTCCACTGTTATGCTGATGATACAGGGGAAGGCGTGGCCTAATGGTTAGAGAGTTGGGCTAGTAACCTGAAGGTTGCCGGTTTGATTCTCACACCGGCAGGAATTGAAGGTGGGGATTGTGAATGAACAGCACTCTCTCTGCCTTCGATACCATGACTGAGGTGCCCTTGAGCAAGGCATCGAACCCCCAATTGCTGCCCACTGCTCCGGGTGTGTGCGTTTGTTCACTATTCACTGCTGTGTGTGTGCACTTGGATGGGTTAAATGCAGAGCACCAATTTTGAGTATGGGTCAATACGTCACGACTTTCACTTTTTTTCACTTTCATACTCAACTATATATCTCAACAAGACCAGATGAAACTTCTAAATTATCTAAGCTAACAGAGTGTGTTAAAAATGTAAAAGATTGGATGACCAATAATTTTCTCCTATTAAATTCAGATAAGACAGATTACTCATTGGACCAAAAAAACAGTACACAGAATCTCTTGGATTATAATTTGCAACTAGACGGATGTACTGTTACTTCTTCTACAGTCAAAAATCTGGGTGTTATATTAGACAACAACTTGTCTTTTGAAAATCATATTTCCCATGTTACAAAAACAGCATTCTTCCATCTTAGAAACATTGCCAAGCTACGAAACATGTTACCTGTTTCTGATGCAGAAAAGCTAGTTCATGCATTCATGACCTCTAGACTGGACTATTGTAATGCACTGCTAGCTGGTTGTCCTGCATCTTCAATAAACAAGCTACAGGTAGTCCAAAATGCAGCGGCTAGAGTCCTTACTAGGTCAAGAAAATATGATCATATTACACCAATTTTACAGTCTCTGCACTGGCTACCTATTAAGTTCCGCATCAGTTACAAAATATTATTACTTACCTATAAAGCCCTTAATGGTTTAGCTCCTGCGTACCTAACTAGTCTTCTACCACACTACAATCCGTCACGCTCCCTAAGGTCGCAAAACTCTGGACTTTTGGTAGTACCTAGGATAGCAAAGTCAACTAAAGGAGGTAGAGCCTTTTCACATTTGGCTCCCAAACTCTGGAATAGCCTTCCTGATAACGTTCGGGGTTCAGACACACTCTCTCTGTTTAAATCTAGATTAAAGATACATCTCTTTAGCCAAGCATTCACATAATGCATCTCATAATCTTGTACTGCAGTTATATCTGATCAAACACACATTATTGTTCTTTAGCTTGGATTGAACAAATCATTTTTGCTTGGTTGGAACAGCAGCTACGCTAATTATGTCTCTATTTGTTTCTCTGTTTCTGCCACGGGATTAACATCCCTAGGTGAGTAACTAGGATTTACACAAGCTTCAGTCTGGATCCAGAACACCTGAGAAGAGATGATGCCAACCCCTCAGAGGACCTCAGATGAAGCATACCCTCAGACAACATACAGAACTACCACATTTCGCCATAAGTTAAATATATTAAGTTTCTACAATATATAAATATATTGTAGAAACTTAATTTCCTGTAAAGCTGCTTTGCAACGATTTGTATTGTGAAATGCGCTATACAAATAAACTTGAATTGAATTGAATTGAATTGAATTGAATTAATCGCGGCATTTTCCGCATCGCCTCAGAGACCGAGCGTTTCCGCGCTTTCTCTGCGCATGCGCAGCGGAGGCAAAGAGGTCGCGCGCCGGGGTCACGCGCAGAGACGCGGGGGCGCGCAGCAGCAGTGGAGCAGCGCGAGCGTTCAGCAGGATCATCGAGAATCATGAGCGTGGGAAAACTGGTAAGATTGCGATGAAAACACACTCTCACTGGCGTTATAACGCGCTATGACACGACACGAGCTGAGACGAGGCCAAACGCTAACAGTGTCGCAGCTGTTAGTTGATCAGTTCTGAAATAAATCTCTGTGCGCGTCGTTTTGCAGTCAGATTTCGCAAGCTGGAGAGTAAATACAAACTATTGAACTGTCCTGCGTGTTCACATCTCTGTCCCACACGAGAAAAACACATTAAAACACATTAATGATCTGTATGAGAGGATATCCGAGGCAGAGCTTCAGAAATAAGTGTGTTTTAATGTAGAGTAATGAGCATAAAACTTTATAATGCACTGAAATCATGAAAGCATCTGTCTATAAATATCTATTTATTAGGTTCTTTAGTAAGATTAATAATAATTCAGATTACATAAATACAATCTATGAAATTCAGTTATATTAATGGTTATTATAGTAACTAAAACCCATAAAATTGAAATATAATGAACTTTAATTGAAATAAAATGTAAAAAATAGATTTTATTTCAGCTAGTTGACAGTGTAACTTTCACATTTTTATTTAGTTTAACTTGATGTACTAAAATAACTAAAATTGAAATAAGGTCAATAAAAAGTGAAAAACAAAAACTGCTAAAAAAAAGACAAAAACATACAATTACTAAAATGTTATCTAAAATGAAAACATAAAAATTTAAATCAATTATTAACAAACACTATGATATATAACATTTTAACCAGACTAAAGTTTGTGTAGCTTTTGTTGTTATTCATTCATGCATTTGTATTTATGCATTTGGCAGATGCTTTTATCCACTGCGTTGCATTAATGCATTCAAGGCAGGTGTTTTATAAATGATCAAATTGATAATCAGAGACAATTTTAAAGGTCCACATGATTGTGTAGTGAAATACCGTGTTTACTGTAGTGCAGAAGGTGTTTTATATGTGTGTGTTTACAGATTGGTCAGTGAGTGTCTGCTGTGTTTGATTATGTCATTCTCACAGTCAGATGCTTTAATGATGGTCAGACATCCAGCGTGACGGCTGCTGTCCCGTCCCATCACGTCCCATCACCCTTACACACATTTAACCCACGCCGCTCACATTTACCACCATTACTGCTCTAAATGAGCTAAAACAACTAAACATCAACTCATTCCCAGTTTTAATTCACCCTCTCAGCAACTGTTTTGCTTGTTGAAGATCCAGGATTCACACAGTTTTGGAAAACCTGTATACTTGAGGAAGTTTCAAAAGTGTGTTTTCTAGACCTGGAAAAGTCATTAAATTAACCAAATCTTAAAACAGAATCGGCATTTTTATAATGAATATATATGTTTCTCTAGATATGCCAAGCTCTAAAATATTTTACTGCAAAAAAATTGTGAGTAAAAAATGTTTTAAAACATTCTCATCCAGTAAATCAGGAGCGAATTTCATTGTTTAGAATGAAATTCATTTGTTAGACTTTGTGGGAACTTTGAAGAACATTGAGCTCTTATGGAATTCTCCTGAAATTTAGTTATTTTACGTTTAAAAAAACAAAACAAAACAAAAAAAACTTTAAGCCTTCATGTTTAATGCATTATAAAGGTATTCATAATATATAAACATATTAATAATGCATTATATCTTTTCATAAATATTTGTAACCAAAGTTAAAATGCATTATAATATTTGAAGGTTTGTTTGTCGTGTGTTTAATGTATTATACTTTCTAAAGGTGTAACAATGAATAGATAAGTATTAGAATTGTGATTAGAATTATTCATGAGATCATGCATTGCAGTATAAGGTGCATTACAAGGCATAATTAATGCACTAAAACTTTTTATAATGCATTATATTTAAAAACTTTTAAGTGAAGTGTTACCAAAAACTTATCCAAGAAATATCCAAGTGTCCAAGTGTAGAGTCTCAAAATACTTAAATATCCAGACACATATGATAAATATGCAGTAAATGTAGGTAAAATTATATAATCATCCATAATACAGTACCAAAAAGTTTATATTATAGTTTATATTAATAAATAATTTATAAAATGAAAGTTTTATAATTCTTTGTTTTTAATTCAATTAAAGTTGTTAATTTCCTAATCTTGTATCTTTTTTGTCCAATTGTCAGATAAGTTTCTTCAAATCAAAGTGTGTAAAAGGTCACCTGACTTTCTGCTGTAAAAGCAGTAAAATCACAGACAAAGACAGTGAAGTTCATGACTGATGACTGAAACCCAGCTGAGACTGAAAGAACACGTAGAGAAGACAGAAATGATTGCTAAAATGGATAAAAACAAAGATGTTGACTGATGGAGATTTGCTTGATTTCCTTGTAGTTGGTTGGTTTGGTTATTAATGTTTTAACAAGGATTTTTAAAGTTCATATGGGGAAAAAGAAATGAAAAAAAAAAATACTTTTGGAACCAATGGTACTGAAAGAGTGTGTGGCACTAGTGCACTCTTTAGTAAACCTTATTTTCATATTATTGTTCTCAGTATTATTAAGGCACTTCATGCATGTGCTTTAACACTTTAACTGTGTAGCTTTGTGACTATATTCACAGTCTATCACTTTGTGTGTGTGTGTGTGTTTGTGTGTGTGTGTGTGTGTGTTCCTCAGGCGGTGTGTGTGCTAGCGCTGGCTGTGTGTGAAGCGTATGTGTTTCAGGCCGGTCAGTCGTCAGGTGAGGTGGACGATACTCCTCCACAGATCAGAGGTCAGTCCGTCTCTGAGCGTCTGTATTATTCGTGTGCAGTGTTGGGGAAAATTACTTTTAAAAGTAATGCATTACAATATTGCGTTACTCCCTAAAAAAGTAACTAATTACGTTACTTAGTTACTTTTTATGGAAAGTAATGCGTTACGTTACTTTTGCGTTACTTTCGTGTTACTTTTTAAATGTGAGCAGGGCTTGATTGTTTGTTTTTAATATAAAAAGTTCTATTTATAGTCCTTTCACACTAAAAACTGTAATGAATAAGCCTCAGGATGAAGGAAAAGTAAATTCACGTCTGTACAATAGAATACAGGAAAAGAAGGTTCAACGCTCTTCAGCAATAAAAAAACAATGAAGCACAATTGTTAGTTTATCTAAAGTCATTTTTGCTTATTCGTATGGTTGAACTGGATCATCAAAGGCCAGCAGCAAAGACGTTGGTTAATAAAACAGGAGTAATTCATTTGTGTTATTTAACATATTTAATTATTGCAAGTTTGCGTCATATTCTGAGCTCGCGTTTGACTGTTTTAATTAATTTTGATGAATACTGAATCTGTTTTTTTGCGGGTGAAATTAATTAATGCATGTTCACATTTAGTCTAGAACTACAGATGTGGCCTTTAAGAATGCGTGTTTTTTCACGCGGCAGCCTGTAATTCGCCACGCGTGATCACGGAGCTCCCTGCAGGCGCTTTTTCAGATTTTTTTAAAACGTTGTGCTTCACAGAATATCACGTTCACACAGCGCACACAACACCTCTGTACTTCTGATTTCTCCCAACATGAGGACAGGTGACTTGTCAGTCAATAAATGGGAAAATAAAGTAACTGGCGTTACTTTTTCGAAAAAGTAACTCAGATAGTTTCTTGTAAATTAAAAAGTTACCCCAACACTGTTTGTGTTTATGGCATCAGACTGAGGTTTGTTTGTGTGTGTTTGTGTGTGTGTGTGTGTGATATCAGATTTTTCGGGCTCATGTAAGGGTCGTTGTTTCGAGCTGAAGGAGGCGGAGCCACCCAACTGCAGGTGTGATAATCTGTGTAAGACGTACCTGAGCTGCTGCTTTGATTTCGATGAGCAGTGCCTCAAGACAGGTGAGAAAACACACGACTGGAGCTGGCTAGAAACAATCTGGATTACATAATCATAACACATTGAGATGCTCTAAATAATTAGTTTTTAATATTTCTATTTGCATTTTAACTTTAGTTAAAGTTTTTGTAATTTTGTTGTGTTTTTGTCATTTTTACTAGTTTTTTAATGTCTATAGTTTATTCTTTTTTTCAGATTTACTTTTTATTTAGATAAGCAGAAAACTAGAAATATAAGGGGTTTTATAGTTTATTTTATTGCAAGTTACTGTTGCAATAGTTTTTTTTTATAATTTTATTTTTAGATTGAATATTAGTTAACTATAATAACCCTGGTACAGTGTAAATATATTTGGGTTTGTCTCTTAAAACTGTTCTCATTCTCATGACTGTGATGTTTGTGTGTAATGCTCATTATTTTCAATAGATTATCACTGCTGAAATTCAAACAGAATCAGGACAGTATTTGAATCGGCACAAATGAACAAAAGTAAACCAGTACCGCTGTCATGCAGAAATGCGATCGGATGCAGTGTGTTTATTGTGTGTGTGTGTTTATTGTGTGTGTGTGTGTGTTTATTGTGCGTGTGTGTGCGTGTGTGTTTATTGTGTGTGTGTGTGTGTGTTTATTGTGCGTGTGTGTGTTTATTGTGCGTGTGTGTGTTTATTGTGTGTGTGTGTGTGTTTATTGTGTGTGTGTGTGTGTGTGTGTTGTGTGTGTGTGTGTGTGTTTATTGTGTGTGTGTTTATTGTGCGTGTGTGTGTGTGTGTGTGTGTTTAGCGGGAGGGTTCGAGTGTTCGCGGGAGCGCTGTGGTGAGATCAGGAGCGAGGATTATGCCTGTCACTGTTCAGACGACTGTCTGCAGAGAGGAGACTGCTGTACCAACTACAGATCACTGTGCAAGGGTCAGACTCACACACACACACACACATACTCTTAACACAAGTCAGACGCGCACACTCACTCAACACGGGTCAGACAAACACACATACGCATATCTCTCATTCACACACACATACACACAGGTCAGACATACACACACTCAACATGGGCCAGACAGACAGACACAGACACACACACACACACACACACACACAGACACAGACACATTCACGCATACACAGTCAACACAGGTCAGATGTTATATTATAGTTTGTATTATTAAATAGTTTATCAAATGAAAGTTTTATATTTCTTTGTTTTTAATTCAATTAAAGTTGTTAATTTCTTAGTCTTGTATCTTTTTGTCCAATTGTCAAAAAATGTTTCTTCAAATCAAAGTGTGTAAAAGGTCACCTGAATTTCTGCCGTAAAAGCAGTAAAATCACAGACAAAGACAGTGAAGTTCATGACTGATGACTGAAACCCAGCTGAGACTGAAAGAACACGTAGAGAAGACAGAAATGGTTGGTAAAATGGATAAAAAACAAAGATGTTGAATGACACACACTCACACTCTCATATGAATCAGACACACACACACACACACTCACGCATACACAGTCAACATACAGTGGGGCAAAAAAGTATTTAGTCAGCCACCAATTGTGCAAGTTCTCCCACTTAAAAAGATGAGAGAGGCCTGTAATTTTCATCATAGGTGTACCTCAACTATGAGAGACAAAATGAGAAAAAAAAATCCAGAAAATCACATTGTAGGATTTTTAAAGAATTTATTTGCAAATTATGGTGGAAAATAAGTATTTGGTCAATAACAAAATTTCATCTCAATACTTTGTTATATACCCTTTGTTGGCAATGACAGAGGTCAAACGTTTTCTGTAAGTCTTCACAAGGTTTTCACACACTGTTGCTGGTATTTTGGCCCATTCCTCCATGCAGATCTCCTCTAGAGCAGTAATGTTTTGGGGCTGTCGCTGGGCAACACGGACTTTCAGCTCCCTCCGAAGATTTTTGATGGGGTTGAGATCTGGAGACTGGCTAGGCCACTCCAGGACCTTGAAATGCTTCTTACGAAGCCACTCCTTCGTTGCCCGGGCGGTGTGTTTGGGATCATTGTCATGCTGAAAGACCCAGCCACGTTTCATCTTCAATGCCCTTGCTGATGGAAGGAGGTTTTCACTCAAAATCTCACGATACATGGCCCCATTCATTCTTTCGTTTACACGGATCAGTCGTCCTGGTCCCTTTGCAGAAAAACAGCCCCAAAGCATGATGTTTCCACCCCCATGCTTCACAGTAGGTATGGTGTTCTTTGGATGCAACTCAGCATTCTTTCTCCTCCAAACACGACAAGTTGAGTTTTTACCAAAAAGTTCTATTTTGGTTTCATCATTCTCCCAATCCTCTTCTGGATCATCCAAATGCTCTCTAGCAAACTTCAGTCGGGCCCGGACATGTACTGGCTTAAGCAGGGGGACACGTCTGGCACTGCAGGATTTGAGTCCCTGGCGGCGCAGTGTGTTACTGATGGTAGCCTTTGTTACTTTGGTCCCAGCTCTCTGCAGGTCATTCACTAGGTCCCCCGTGTGGTTCTGGGATTTTTGCTCACAGTTCTTGTGATCATTTTGACCCCACGGGGTGAGATCTTGCGTGGAGCCCCAGATCGAGGGAGATTATCAGTGGTCTTGTATGTCTTCCATTTTCTAATAATTGCTCCCACAGTTGATTTCTTCACACCAAGCTGCTTACCTATTGCAGATTCAGTCTTCCCAGCCTGGTGCAGGTCTACAATTTTGTTTCTGGTGTCCTTTGACAGCTCTTTGGTCTTGGCCATGGTGGAGTTTGGAGTTGGACTGTTTGAGGTTGTGGACAGGTGTCTTTTATACTGATAACGAGTTCAAACAGATGCCATTAATACAGGTAACGAGTGGAGGACAGAGGAGCCTCTTAAAGAAGAAGTTACAGGTCTGTGAGAGCCAGAAATCTTGCTTGTTTGTAGGTGACCAAATACTTATTTTACCGAGGAATTTACCAATAAATTATTTAAAAATCCTACAATGTGATTTTCTGGATTTTTTTTTCTCATTTTGTCTCTCATAGTTGAGGTACACCTATGATGAAAATTACAGGCCTCTCTCATCTTTTTAAGTGGGAGAACTTGCACAATTGGTGGCTGACTAAATACTTTTTTGCCCCACTGTAGGTCAGACGTGCGCACACACTCACACACACATACAATCTCACATGGGTCTCACACACACACATACTCAACACTGGTCAGACGTACTCACACACACACACACACACACACACAGAATCTCACATGGGTCACACACACATAATCAACACTGGTCAGACAAGCACATTGTTAAAGTTTTATGAATTCAGTTAATTAGAACCGCTTTTTGGTTATTAAAATTTAATTAAACCATTCAAGCAGAATCCAGAAAAATTAAAACAGAAATCACAGAATTTGGGAAAAACTAAATTAATTTCATAGGGCTGTAATTAGATTTCATTCTGATTATTTATTATGAATGTATGTGTGTGTGTTATAGGCGACAGCTCCTGGCTGGAAGGCCAGTGTGAGGAGATTCAGAGCCCAGAATGCCCCACAGGGTGAGTTATGATGCTGGTGTGTGTGTGTGTGTGTGTGTGTGTGTGTGTGTGTGTGAGTGTGAGTGTGAGTGTGAGTGTGAGTGTGTGTACCTGTTTTTCTATTCAGGTGGGGACTTAAACCTGAATACACACAGACTCATGGGGACTCGTGTCATGGTGGGGTCCTAAATTGAGGTCTCCACGGGTAAAGAAGCTTATAAATCACACAGAATGAAGTTTTTTGAAAATCTAAAAATGCAGAAAGTCTCCTGTGAGGGCTAAGTTTAGGTGTAGGGTTGGTGTAGGGCAATAGAATATATGGTCTGTACAGTAGAAAAACCATTACGCCTATGAATGTCCCCACAAGGATAGCAAAACAAGTGAGTGTGTGTGTGTGTGTGTGTGTGTGTGTGTGTGTGTGTGAGTGAGTGTGTGTGTGTGCGAGTGTGTGAGTGTGTGTGCTTGCGTGTGTGTGAGTGTGTGCGTGAGTGCAGGGTGTCCGCGGGTTCTTAAAAAGTCTTAAATAACGTTTTCCTAATAAAAGGCCTTAAAAAGTCTTAAAATGTCTTAAATTCAGATTCAGTAGGTCTTAAATATTTTTGGTTACATTACCGCTAAAATATCTTTTTCAGGCTGACGGACCTAATGACCGCGGTTGTTACTGCGTCATCTGACAGCTAGAATTGCAGTAGTGGAATACAGGTTGAACTACCTCCTTTGTTTATATAATGTTCTCAATAATAATAATAATAATAATAATAATAATATAGGTCAAGCTACAGCTAGCTGACCAGCCTTCTAGCTAGTAAATTTTTTATTTATATATATATATATATATTTTTTACTTACCCGACCGGACAAATAGCCTGACTAAAATTTAAGTTACAAAAAAATTATCAGTGAAGCATCGAAACGCGAGAATGATTCTTCTGATTTTATTACATTCTGCGTAAACAGCGATTGATAATGTATTTCTTAATTTCTAGCAATTATCATCAATTTGATTTCATAGATACTATTTAAACTAAACTGAGCTAGACAATGACATCTCTGAATTCAATAATGAAATGCCTTTAACTGAAAATTGAGTGTTTAATCTTATTATTATACATTACTGACACTCTATCCTCCAATTTGATACTGTTAAGTGCTTTGACACAATCTGTATTGTTAAAAGCGCTATATAAATAAAGGTGACTTGACTTGACTTGACTATTTCTGAAATACAGACTCGTGCTGTCTGTCTCTTTGTGAGAGACTTCAAAACAAATGAGCATAACAGCACACAGAAAGTCAGAAGAAACACATTGAGGTAAAAATTCAAAATGTTTAGTTTATTCGTAATATGATATAGTTAAGTAACACTTTGACAAGGGAGCTATTTTGCTGAATATTTTCACGATTGCAAATGTCACATTGATTTTAGTTCAACAAACAAGTAAAGTAGTCAGGTAGTTATTAAGTTACTTACATTTTAGATGCAGTATTTACTTTTTTTGTTCTATTTCTACAACAAAAATAGTTCCAAACAAAGATCAGAGCAGAAGGATTAAACATTCTCCAAGCAACACTTGGCGGTGTTTTGCTGCTAAATGATTCAGCGTTCTGAACGAATCGGTTGAATGACACAATGACTCACTCATTAAGTGACTTACCGCCACATACTGGTGGATTAGTGTGTATAAAAGTATGCATTTTTTCCCCCAACATTATTTATTTTTATATCCAAAAATGTATTTAAAACAATAATCTCATAACATTCTTATTGCAATTGTAATTTTCCAGTGTAAACTATTTAATCTGACTGGTAACAGCCCTATAGTGTATATTGAATTTGATTAATTGTAATAATTTGACATGAAAGATGATGCATACATTTAAAAAGGTTGAAAAAGGTCTTTGTAAAGGTAAATAAAAATATGCAGATTTAAGTATGTAAAAGCTGATAGAACACTGAAAATATTGCTTCAGAATAAATTGTTTACACCACAAAAAAATCTTGGTGATGCAGTACATTTTATTTATATTTTGCATATATTTTGGGGATATTTTGCATATGGAATATTTTCCACTGATATGAAAAGTTCACAGTATATCATAGTAATAAATATAATTTATGACAGCGCTGATATTTTGTTTTCTTTTTACATTAAACACTTAAATATTACGTATGTATGTAATATAATGTGGATTTCCAATACAGGTTTAGGTCTTAAATTTCATATAAGATGGTATTAAAAAGGTCTTAAAAAGTCTTAAATTTAACTTGTTCACATCTGCAGAATCCCTGTGAGTGTGAGAGTGTTTGTGTGTGTGTGTGTGTGTGTGTTTGTGTGTGTGTGTTTGTGTGTGTGTGTGTGTGTGTGTGTGTGTGTCTCATTCACACTCTGAGCTTGTGCACTCAATCTCCTCTCGTGTGTGTGTGTGTGTTTGTTTGTGTGTGTGGGTGTGGGTTGTGTGTGTGTGTGTGTGTGTGTGTGTGCGCGCGCGCGCGTGCGTGCGTGCGTGCGTGCGTAAGTGAGTGCGTGATTGTCTGTGAGTGTATTTGTGTCTCATTCACACTCTGAGCTTGTGCACTCAATCTCCTCTCGTGTGTGTGTGTTTGTTTGTGTGTGTGGGTTTGTGTGTGTGTGTGTGTGTGTGTGTGTGTGCGCGCGCGTGAGTGCGTGATTGTCTGTGAGTGTGTGTGTGTGTGTGTGTCTCATTCACACTCTGAGCTTGTGCACTCAATCTCCTCTCGTGTGTGTGTGTTTGCTGAAGGTTTGTTCGTCCTCCTCTCATTATTCTGTCTCTGGATGGTTTCCGCGCCTCCTACATGAAGAAAGGGAAGAGCGTCTTGCCCAACATCCACAAACTGAGTACAGAACCTCACCTCTACATCACACCAATCCCACAATCCCTCACTGCACACACACTGACACTGACTTAAAGGTGCATAAGCGATTTTTGAAAAACGCAGTTGACAAGTGAATTAGGACTGTAAAAAAAAAAATTGAATTTTGAATATTCATCGAATTTAAAATAAAAATCCACATTCGAATGCAAAAACGTTGCATTTGAATTTTAAGTGTGCATCAGGCAGCCTTATCAGTGGCGCATGAAATGCGATGATGATGTAAGTGTCGTTGCTTTTTAATGTTTTTGTTAGTCTATCCAGCCGAAGCCACTAGATGTGGCGCTGCTGCGTTGTTCATTCAAAATATTGTGGAAAAACAGAACATCAGTGCGGAGAAGATCTTGTTTACGTCAAAACTGAAACCAAGCTATTCACACAGAATGCATATTTTGCACATTTTCTAGAGGGACATCTATCACCGTTGCATTCGCGTCTTGCACAAGAGAGCCGCATGTTTAGAAAGCCATGTAAAATCAATGCAAGTTCAACTTTTTAAAAAATGTCACGAGACTTTATGGCTTTTTTTTTTTTCCATCCTGCTGCATCTCATGTTTTTAAATGAAAAAGTACTCTGTGTGATTGGCTTTCGTCACTTTGTTTTAAACTATGCATATATGATGCTGTTTTGTTTCTAATTGTTTAAGCAGCTTAATTAATTATATTTGGTTTATAAACACCATGTTAGGGATGATAGTCATGTTATTTTATTGCTTTAATAAACGTACATTAGTAATATTTTGCTTGATGCGCCCTCTTGTGGCCTCAGGAGAGAAGCTAAAAGCTTTTTTCACCCTAACTGAAATTATGCCTTTTAAATTCGCATATTAATTCGAATATTGATAATATTTACGTGTGAAATTTGAATTTAGTTTTTCAGCCATTTTGACAGCCCTAAAGTGAATTGGACCGAGCACCTAAACACAGTTGTAGCCAATCAGCAGTAAGGGGTGTGTCTCGCATTAATAGCAGAGAATATCGGAGAGGTAGGACTTGCATTAATATCAAAGCTTTCCAGAGCTGGAGAGACCTTAAAGAGGCTGCTTTATTTCTTCTTGATATGTTTTTTATTTCTGCATTTCACTGTCCTTTGCTTGAATATACTCATCTGCAGTGTTGGGGGTAGTGCACTAGAAGTAACGCGAGTTATGTAATCAGATTACTTTTTTCAAGTAACTAGTAAAGTAACACATTACTTTTTAATTTGCAAGAAAATATCTGAGTTACTTTTTCAAATATGTGACTCCAGTTTGTTGTCCACGTATTGACTGACAGCTTCCTCAAAATGAATAATGCAAACCTGCAGTAATTAAATATCTTAAATAACACAAATATCCTTTATGTATTTAATCCCATTTTATTAACCAATGTCCCTGCTGACCTTGATCCAATTCAACCATACTAATAAGCAAAAATGACTTTAGAAATGTGCATTATTATTTTTCTAAGAGACGTAAGCCTGGAGCTTCTAAACCTCCTCAAGTGTCAGCTCACAAAGTGTGTCTGAAAAGTGAGATAACATACTCCTAATATATGCTTTTCCTTTTGGTTCCCATTTTAGTGATCGCTAAAACTCCATTAATTGTTGCCTGTGTTGTGATTGTGGGGGTGGAGCTATAAAGATAGGGGTGTGGTCCTTTGGAGAGAGGCGTGTTTGTTTTGGTGATTTCAAATGTCAACAGTGTTTTCCAGAAATCACTTACTGCACCTTTAATGTAATGCAAATGAAACCATGGGTACACATTAAAGTGTATTTTGGATGTTTTCTTTCTGCTAGTCTTTAACAACACTTGAAAAGCTCAAAATTGACCAACACATGAAAAAAAAAAACAATGTTTTTGCCTGTAGTGTCTCGCCTTAAAAGAAAATCAAACTGTACGCTACCAGTCAAAAGTTTTTGAACAGTAAGATTTTTAATATTTTTTTAAAGAAGTCTCGTCTGCTCAACAAGCCTGCATTTATTTGATCCATTAGGGTTAGGATTAGGGTTACCCTAACAGCAAAAACAGTACAATTTTGAAATATTTTTACTATTTAAAATAACTGTTTTCTATGTGAATATCTGTTAAACTGTAATTTATTTCTGTGATCAAAGCTGAATTTTCAGCATCATTACTCCAGTCTTCAGTGTCACGTGATCCTTTAGAAATCATTCTAATATGCTGATTTGCTGTTCAAGAAACATTGTTTATTATTATTTTATTTTTATCAATATTTAAAACAGTTGAGTACATTTTTCAGGATTCTTTGATGAATAGAAAGATCCAAAGATCAGCATTTATCTGAAATAAAAAGCTTTTGTGACATTATACACGATACCATTCAAAAGCTTGGTGTCTGTGTGTGTGTGTGTGTGTGTGTGTATGTGTATATATATATATATATATATATATATATATATATATATATATATATATATATATATATATATATATATATATATATATAAATTGTATTAAAATAGAAATAGGTCAGAAATGATAGAAATGAATACTTTTATTTAGCAAGGATGCTTTAAATTGATCAAAAGTGATAAAGACATTTATAATGTTACAAAAGATTTCTATTTCAGATCAATTCTGTTCTTCTGAACTTTCTATTCATCAAAGAAACCTGAAAAAATTCTACTCAACTGTTTTCAGCATAATAATAATAACTGTTTTTGAGCAGCAAATCAGTATATTAGAATGATTTCTGAAGGATCATGTGACACTGAAGACTGGAGTAATGATGCTGAAAATACAGCTTTGATCACAGAAACAAATTACATTTTAAAATATATTCAAATAGAAAACAATTATTTTAAATAGTAAAAACATTTCATATTTTTACTGTATTTTTCTGTACTTTGGATCAAATAAATGCAGGCTTGGTGAGCAGAAGAGACTTCTTTAAAAAACATTAAAAATCTTACTGTTCAGAAACTTTGTAGTGTATGTTAAATATTTATTTATGTAGCCATTTCATTGCAGTGTTGACTATTTAAAATTAAAAAAAAAAAGATAGGTCTACTATTATTTTTGAAACAAGTTATTTTTATTTGTACTTTTTAATCAGATTTCCATAAAAATGCATAGCATAATAAATATTTGCTTATATGGTCTGCCTGTCTCTGACATTAATACAGTAAGCGTCTTCTGTTACTGAGGTCTGTCTGATTGGGACAGGAGCAGCTGCTCATTAAAGCGCTTTCTTGTGTTTCTTTGTTAGGATCGTGTGGAACCCACGCCCCTCATATGAGACCCATGTACCCATCCAAAACCTTCCCGAACCTCTACACACTGGCCACGGTACCAAACACACTTCACAGCACTGCAGCAGATTCACTCAGATATGACTGAAAGATCACTGCGTTACTCATGAAACTGATCATATGAAGCAGAACATGGCTAATTCCCAGCATGCTTTTCTTTGGACTGTATAAGGAGAGTAAATGTTGAAATGAATATGCACTTTTGCACAAGATGAATATGTATAAGATCTGTTAGTGTTACATGTTCTCTTATGTTGAGATTTAAAGGGTTTATTTGAAGAAATTTAAGTTTATTTAAACTAGAATATTGATATATAACAATGTATTTTGCATAAACAGAATGTAGCGTTTTTATGATCATTGGGATTTAAAATTATGACAGTTAAATCCCCCATACTATAATTAAAAAATTAAATAAAAATAGCTGTATTGCAGTACTGAGAAACTAATGAAATTCACATCATTATATCATGTTTCTAATCCTTCACTTAATTTTTTAGTCTAATTTACTCAAAAAGTATTTGAGTACCATTTATAGTGTGATTTATTTTATATACATATATATATATATATATATATATATATATATATATATACTCAAACCAAATAAATTCACCATACAGTACAGTACACTGTAAAAATATCTTTTAAATAATACATCAATTAATAAAACATTAGATTAAAATAAAGAAAAGTAAATAAAACAGATATATGCTATAAAAGAATAAAAGACCAGCAAAAAACGTGTTTCATGTCTGCACCAAATATGTTTGTAAATAGAAAATACTTTGGTGCATAAGCTCAAAAAATGAACAATTTTCTTATGAAATGCTTTTGTTTAGAGGCCAATTTGGACCGCTGAATAAAAGCAGTTTGTATGGAAATTTTCTACGATAGATAGAAATATGATTGCTGAACTTGCATTTTACTATTTCAGTTTTTATACTTTAAAATTTCACATTTAATTCAATGTGTTACTTGCCACTTCTTTGTAATTATTGGTATAATTTACTAGCAGAAATCTGAGCAAAATTTGTTTTTATACCAAATGTTTTCTTTTTTAACTGAAATGTTTTAAGTCACTGGATTTGCTCAAATGATGTTATTAACTGAACTGCTTGTGATCGTCTTGTGTTCCTCCTCAGGGTTTGTATCCCGAGTCTCACGGGATCGTGTGTAACTCCATGTATGATCCTGTGTTCAAAGCTCATTTCAGACTGAGAGGACGAGAGAAGCTCAGTCACCGCTGGTGGGGCGGGCAGCCCGTGAGTCAAGACTCCACCCACACACGGCTCTCAGCCAATCACAGATGAGACACTTTACATAAGATTTATAATGTCATCTGCATATTTAAGGCTAAAACACAGTTTTTTCATGCACCTGACAATTTTGAGCTTTTTGGCTTTTCATGAAGTATGTTTTCAGACTAATGGAAAGAAAACATCCAAAATGCACCTTAAAGTGTTTCTTTTATAGCATCTGTAGATTTCTATTACAATACATATTTTTAAAGGCTGTTTTCTTCTGCACTGAGCCAAAAATCTCCACTTTAGTAACACTTACATACACCAAACTTTACAGTTTTATTACTATCTATATTCTGAAGATTTTTAAAGAGGGGTTTGTTCATATATAATTTGCCTGGTTTTATACAACATATTTATTTCTAAAGAAAAATGGCTGTTTTCTGGCGTGATTTTTTTACGGCATTTTATGGCTTTTTTTATGGAGTGATAAAAAGAGATATCCAAAATCCCCTCTGTAAAAACCTTTGAGTCTAATATGTCAAATGAAACAAGAATTTTGAACCTGGCTTCATCCAATGTTGAGATTTTTGTTCTAGAAATGTATGCAAATTAGCAAATTTAATTAGATAACACCTCATTTGCTTATTATAACATAGCATTTCAGAAAACATTTAATACAAAAAATTTTGTAATTCTTAATGTAATCAATCAACTGTGTAAGTATGGTGATATCTATTAGTTAATTTTTTTTACCCTAATCACCTGGGGTGTCTCGCCTTAAGGCATAAATGTGATTCTGTACTTGTGGTGCAGAAGACATTTCTTATTCTGTGCACGTTTACATGAAAACACTAAATAAACCATCAAACTCAGTTTGGGTTTAAATGGAAAGTCGAGTTGCAAAGTTTGAAGTGGGTTCATGTTTAATAATTTAGACCGTTTTTGTCTGTTTGTGGTCTCAGATTTGGATCACAGCAGAGAAACAGGGCGTAAAGGCTGGGACGTTCTTCTGGCCCTGGTGAGCACTGAGATCTCAGTCCAAATGTGCTGAACGTCATGAATAAAGTGTCCTTACAATCACATTTAGCAGGATTATTTATTTATCTGCTTCATGAGATCTTGATTTTTATGTTCTACTGATTAATCAGCTGTTTCTCCAGCAGAGTTTCATTTTAATGAGGTTTTCTTCTAAAATCAGCGTTCAGTGTTTGGAGCACAACTCAGAGTGTCACTGCCAGAGACTCATGACACAAACAACACATGATTCAAACAAAGACCTTTCACACACTCACACACACACTCTCACACACACACTCTCACACACACACACACACTCACACTCTCACACACTCACACACATTCTCACACACACACTCACACTCTCACACACACACACACACACACACTCACACACACTTGTTTCGCTATCTTTGTGGGGACTTCCATAGGCATAATGGTTTTTCTACTGTACAGACCATATATTCTGTTGCCCTACACCAACCCTACACCTAAACTTAGCCCTCACAGGAGACTTTTTGCATTTTTAGATTTTCAAAAATCTTCATTCTGTGTGATTTATAAGCTTCTTTACCCGTGGGGACCTCAATTTAGGTCCCCACCATGACACGAGTCCCCATGAGTCTGTGTGTATTCAGGTTTAAGTCCCCACCTGAATAGAAAAACAGTTACACTCACACACACTCTCACACAGACACACTCTCACACACACACACACACACACACACTCACACACTCTCACACAGACACACACACACACACACACATACTCACTCTCACTGTCACGTTCTTCATGTTCTTCTCTGAAGAGCTTCACTCTCTTGCGTTCTGAAGATGCGTTCAGCCGCTCGTGAAGAAGAGCTCTGACGTCTGTGATGTTTGTGAAGGGCTGAATGAACCCGTCTGTCTGTCTCTCTGTAGGGTGATTCCTCTGGAACGGAGGATCCTCACTATCCTGCAGTGGCTGCATCTGCCTGATGACGAGAGGTGCGTCGTTTGATTACTGATGAGGAAACAAAACATTCTTATAAGGGACAGTTAAGCCTGGTTCTCATTACTGGAATGCTCACTTCACTTCAGGAATGATAACTATAGTTATAACTATAACAATAATTATAGTAACAACTGTAACTATTAACTATAGTGAAAACTGTAACGATAACCATAGTGACTACTGTAACGATAAATGTAGTGACTAATGATAACTATAGTGAAAACTGTAACAATAAATATAGTGAAAAGTGTAACGATAACTATATTGAAAACTGTAACGATAACGATAGTGATTACTGTAACAATAACTATAGTGATTACTGTAATGATAACTAGTGGAAACTGTAACAATAACTAATGAAAACTGTAACGATAACTATAGTGAAAACTGTAACAATTACTATAGTGAAAACTGTAACAATAACTATAGTGATTACTAAAATGACAACTATAGTGATTACCGTAATAACTGTAGTGAAAACTGTAACAATTACTATAGTGATTACTATAATGACATCTATAGTGATTACTGTAATAAGTATAGTGAAAACTTTAACGATAACTATAGTGAAAACTTTTAACAATAACTATAGTGATTTCTGTAATAATAACTATAGTGATTACTGTAACGATAAATATAGTGATTACTGTAACGATAACTATAGTTATTTCTGTAACGATAACTACAGTGAAAACTTTAACAATATCTATAGTGATTACCGTAATGATAACTATAGTGAAAACTGTAACGATAACTATAGTGATTACCGTAATGATAACTGTAGTGAAAACTGTAACAATTACTATAGTGATTACTATAATGACATCTATAGTGATTACTGTAATAAGTATAGTGAAAACTTTAACGATAACTATAATTAAAACTTTTAAAAATAACTATAGTGATTTCTATAATGATAACTATAGTGAAAACTTTAACAATATCAATAGTGATTACTGTAACGATAACTATAGTGATTACTAAAATGACAACTATAGTGATTACCGTAATAACTATAGTGAAAACTAACAATTACTATAGTGATTATTATAATGACATCTATAGTGATTACTGTAATAAGTATAGTGAAAACTTTAATGATAACTATAGTGAAAACTTTTAACAATAACTATAGTGATTTCTGTAATAACTATAATGATTGCTGTAACGATAACTATAGTGATTACTGTAACGATAACTATAGTGATTACTGTAACGATAACTATAGTGAAAACTGTGACAATTACTATAGTGATTACTATAAAGACAACTATAGTGATTACTGTAACCATAACTATAGTGATTACTCTAACGATAACTATAGTGATTTCTGTAACGATAACTATAGTGAAAACTTTAACAATATCTGTAGTGATTACTGTAACGATAACTATACTGATTACTAAAATGACACCTATAGTGATTACCGTAATGATAACTATAGTGAAAACTAACAATTACTATAGTGATTACTATAATGACATCTATAGTGATTACTGTAATAAGTATAGTGAAAACTTTTAACAATAACTATAGTGATTTCTGTAATGATAACTGATTACTGTAACGATAACTATAGTGATTACTGTAACGATAACTATAGTGAAAACTGTGACAATTACTATAGTGATTACTATAAAGACAACTATAGTGATTACTATAATGATAACTATAGTGAAAACTTTTAACGATAACTATAGTGATTTCTGTAATGATAACTATAGTGATTACTGAAACGAAAACTATAGTGATTACTATAATGACAACTATAGTGATTACTGTAACCATAACTATAGTGAAAACTGTAACGATAACTATAGTGATTATTAAAATGACAACTATAGTGATTACCGAAATGATAACTATAGTGAAAACTGTAGCAATTACTATAGTGATTACTATAATGACATCTAACCCTAACCCTAACCCTAACCCTAACTATAGTGATTTCTGTAATGATAACTATAGTGATTACTGTAACGGTAACTATAGTGATTACTGTAACCATAACTATAGTGAAAACTGTAACAATAACTATAGTGATTATTAAAATGACAACTATAGTGATTACCGAAATGATAACTATAGTGAAAACTGTAGCAATTACTATAGTGATTACTATAATGACATCTATAGTGATTACAGTAATAAGTATAGTGAAAACTTTAACGATAACTATAGTGAAAACTTTTAACAATAACTATAGTGATTTCTGTAATGATAACTATAGTGATTACTGTAACGGTAACTATAGTGATTACTGTAACGATAACTATAGTGATTACTATAATGACATCTATAATGATTACTGTAATGATAAGTGTAGTGAAAACTGTGACAATTACTATAGTGATTACTATAATGACAACTATAGTGATTACTATAATGATAATTATAGTGAAAACTTTTAACAATAACTATAGTGATTTCTGTAATAACTATAGTGATTACTGTAACGATAACTATAGTGATTACTGTAATGATAACTATAGTGAAAACTGTGACAATTACTATAGTGAGTGCTATAATGACAACTATAGTGATTACTGTAACAATAACTATAGTGAAAACTTTAACGATAACTATAGTGATTACTGTAACGATAACTATAGTGATTACTGTAACGATAACTATAGTGATTACTATAACTAAGTCAGGACATAGATTTGTATAATGACAAAGGTATGACATAGGTATTACAAGGAGAAGGTGACTTTTCAGGACGTTTTCAGGACTTTTCAGGACGGCTGCATAGAATATAGAATTAGTAATAAGTAATACGTCACGACTTTCACTTTTTTCACTTTCACAATAATTATAGTGATAACTATAGTGAAAACATCCAAAATGCATGTTTTAGTGTTTATTTTATTGCACTTCATCTTTTTGAGCCTGTAGATTTCAATCATAATCCATATCTTCAAAACTTTTTTTATCTCCACTTCAGCAGCATTTACATTACAGTTTTATTCCTCTCTATATTCTGAAGGTTTTACTGAGGGGTTTGTTCATATTTCATTCACACTGATTTATACAACATTTTATTCCTAAAATCATGGTGAAAATGTGTATGTTTTCTGTCTGTTGACAGTATTTTATGGAGTGATAAAAGGAGAAATCCAAAATCCCCTCTGGAAAAACCTTTAACTCTATTATGATGACAAAATCAAACACGAATTATGAACCAGTGTTCAGATTTCTGTTCTGGACATTTATGCAAATTAGTACATATTTAATTAGATAATGCCTCATTTGTGTGCAACATAATATTATTCACAAACATAGCATTAAAAAACTTGTAATACAAAACCATTGTCTTAATGTGCTGATTAATCATGTATATTGTGTAGTTGTAATGTAGTTTTGTGTGGTTTGTATTTTCCAGGCCGTATGTCTACGCTGCCCACTCAGAGCAGCCGGATACATATGGACACATACTGGGTCCACTGAGCAATGAGGTGAAACACACACACACACACTCACTCACTCACTCACTCACACACACACACACACACGTTCGTTTTTGTGAAAAGTGGGGACATCCCATAGGCATAATGGTTTTTATACTGTACAAACTGCATCTGCTATTGCCCTACACCAACCCTACACCTAAACCTACCCCTTACAGCAAACTTTCTGCATTTTTAGATTTTCAATACACTCCATTCTGTGTGATTTATAAGCGTTTTGAAAAGTGGGGACATGGGGTAATGTCCTGAAAAGTCACCTTCTCCTTGTAATACCTATGTCATACCTTTGTCATTATACAAATCTATGTCCTGACTTTTCACAAAAACGCGTACACACACACACACACACACAGATTCAGAGACTTTGATTAGTGTGTGACATTTAGAGGAGGGAAAATATGACAGTAGTTTTAACTCTCTGTGTGTGTGTGTGTGTGTGTGTGAGACAGCTGGATAACACTCTTAGGAAGATCGATAACATCATCGGTCAGCTGATGAACGGCCTAAAACAGATGAATCTCCATCGCTGTGTGAACGTTATCCTGGTGGGCGATCATGGTACGGCTGCATAGAATATAGAATTAGTAATAAATAAAATTCTGCTCTAAATCTGATGTAAATGTGTGTCGAATGAACCGAACAGACTCAGATCCAGCACCCACATTTAAATGCTCATTCACAGCACATGTTCTGTGTGTGTGTGTTCAGGGATGGAGGAGTCTCACTGTGAACGAACAGAGTATTTGAGCTCTTATGGTCTGGATGTTGATGCTATCACACTGATCCCAGGATCCTCCGGAAGAATCGGCCCCAAAACTGCCAACACACCATGTGAGTACACACACTTATCTAAGATAAAGCGATAATTCACCCTAATTTAATTTCTTTCTTCTGCTGAACATGAAATAAAACATTCTGAAGAATGTGTGTAACCAAACGGTTGACGGTAGCCATTGACTTCCATGGAATTTTTTCTTGTATTATGTAAGTCAGGGAGAAGCAACTGTTTGGTTACCAGCATTCTTCAAAATACCTTCTGTGTTCAGTTTTCTTTTTTGCATGAACGGTCCCTTAAAGCTCATTATAAATGCTACAGACTAATTCTAAAATACAATGATTTAGACAATATTTATGAAATATCCTTATCCTTTTAAGAATGTTTTTTACAATTTTTCTGAGATTATAGAGACATTCCTCAGCAATTTTGTTTATTGTTATAAAGTATGAATTGTACCCAAATTAAGATCAAATTATCTTGACAAAACATATTTCTATTAAACTGTATTAAATAGGGATGCACCGATGTATCGATATTTATTGGCCGATTTTTGATTAATTTAGATCCATCGGCATATCGGAAATAGCATGAAAAGGGCCGATAGCGATGGTTTTGTTTTGCGTCTCTGAGCAACATGACGGAGTTTCGTTCCTGAATGAATCAACCGTTTAAATGATTCGGTTCAATCACAAAGACTCACTAACATTAACAGTGACTTGCTGCCACCTACTGGCGGTTTTAATTTCATATTTACAGTATTTTTTATTTTTTAAATAATTTCAAATATCAGTATTCAACGTTTTATGAATGAAAACATTTATTAATTTGTAGCTGCAGGTTAAAGCATTCCATGTCCCTCAGAGCTGCATTAAACAGTGGGTAAATATATTTATTCCACTTCAGATGCAGCTTCTGTGTTTCCTCTGCATTGCAAAGATGAATTTTGTTGATATTGATTTCATTTGTTTGGTAACAGCCCAAATGTCTATTTATATAATGTCAATTATACTAATTGACTGAATAAATGTAAGTATTTTGTCTCAAAAGGTGATGCACACCTTTAGAAAAAAAAATGTCTTTATAAAGTTAAAAATGCCCATAAAAGATAAAAATCAATTTAACTGAATTAAGTTCAATTAAAATTAATTTCTATCACTGCTGTGAACTGACCACCACAAAGAATATGAAAAATATCAAAAACTTTAGGAGTCAGCTGTCCATGGTATATCAGCACAGTAACAGACAGCAAAATATCGTCTAATTATCGTTTTCAAAAAAATCCCAGAAAATATCGAGATATCTTTTTTTTTATCAGTATCGCACACCCCTAGCAGGGACAGATATGTTCAAATACCGATTCTGCCTGGAGAGAACCATTCGATTATTTTTATTTATTTAATTGAATTTTTTTTTTAATTTTTCAGCCCTGCTTTATGCAACTGACCAATATCGGCATTGGAATCGACCAATAGTTGTTTGTTAAAATCGGCATCGGTATCAGCAAAAAAAAATCCTATAGGTGCATCCGTAATATTAAATGCATATGTATTAAATGAAAAGTATTATACAGTAAACTTTTCTCAGCTTGAAAACTGAACTGATGTATTTCTCAATAGTCACTTTTTCAACTGAAATTGTGCAACATTAAAACTGCAGTTTTCACAATGTTCAGATATGATGACAATGATGGTCAAAGAACAAATGATGACAGAATTTTCATTTTTGGGTGAACTATTCTTTTCAGTGTTGTAATGTTATTCACAAACTCTAAAACAGATTTCAGAGGAAACAGATGTGCATGTTTACTTCTGAAACCTTCACAGCTGATTTTAGTGCCTCATTTATTCATGTTTCAGATGATCCGAAGGAGATCGTAGCTAATTTAACAGTAAGTCCATCAGTCCCATCCTTCAGACAGAATCAGTGTTGTTTGTACACCGTGCTGCATGTGCCGTTTGACCTTTGACCTTTTTCCAGTGTAAGATGCCCAATCAGCACTTCAAGCCATACCTGAAGCAGCACCTGCCCAAACGCCTGCATTACGCCAACAACAGACGCATTGAGGATGTGCACCTGCTCATGGACAGGAAGTGGCACGTGGCCATGTGTGTATCACTGTGTGTGTGTGTGTGTGTGTGTGTGTGTGTGTGTGAGAGTGTGTGTGAGAGTGTGCGTGTGTGTGTGTGTGTGTGAGAGAGTGAGAGTGTGCGTGTGTGTGTGTGTGTGTGTGTGTGTGTGTGAGATGTGTGTGTGAGAGTGTGTGTGAGAGTGTGCGTGTGCGTGTGTGTGTGTGTGTGTGAGAGAGTGAGAGTGTGCGTGTGTGTGTGTGTGAGCGTGCGTGAGCATGAGTGTGTGTGCGTGTGTGTGTGTGAGAGAGTGAGCGTGTGTGTGTGCGCGTGTGTGAGAGTGTGTGTGTGTGGCTTAATATTAAGAAATGTGCATTGTGCACAAGTAGCGCTCCAAGTAAAGTTTAGTTATAATTTTTATATCAGTAAGTCTCGAGCGGTATGTCAGTAAGTATGTTAATAGATTTTAACTATACTTAGTATGAAATGTATTTTAAATATATTACTTTTTACTAGGGTGTGTATGTTGTTTTTAAATGATGTGAAGAGTGTTACTAGTCACATTGGAGAATCATGATCATCATTCAACACAAAATATTTCTTCACAAAAACCCATTTTAGTTGACATTGAGAGCGACATAAGTGATGTTTTGATGTGTGTTGTGTGTGAGAGCAGATCTCCTGCTACCTGCGGCTTCTTTGGAGATCATGGCTTTGACAACAAGATCAGCAGCATGCAGGTAAATCAATCAATCATTCAGGCAATCTTTCCAGCTGTCTGTCTTCTCACTGTTGTGTTTTTCTCGCAGACGATCTTTCTGGGATTTGGACCGAGCTTCAATTTCAAGACAGAAGTGCCTGTTTTTGAGAACATTGAGCTGTATAACGTCATGTGTGGTGAGAAGATCCTGCTCTGTTCATTAGTAGTCTTAAATTATGAGAATCGTGACGGATTGATTAGAGATGCACCGATACCATTTTTTCAGAACCGATCCTATACCAAAAGTTTTTTTTTTTTAATCAGTGCAGAATTTCTATACCTCAGTGTATTGACCTGATCATCACTGTTTTGTGCGTTAAACACCATCTACTAAATGTAGACAACTTCATTTTAATGAAAAATAGCAAATGAAAAATTATATAATCATAATCTATGACAAAAACTCGGTTAGTGGATAATTCAGCAGCAAAAGTTACTCTAGAAAAATGCACAATAATTTTCACAATCATTTAAGGAAATAACATTATTTAGTGGGGAACAAATATAAGTGAATAAGTGTAGGACTAAATTTTACATTGCTCTCTGTATTGTTGTAAAATGCATTCATGAAAAACAAGTAAATATTTATATATATATATATATATATATATATATATATATATATATATATATATATATACATATATATATGCTATAAATTAAAAGAAATTTCTTTTAAATGTATAGCACAGTAATGGAGGCAGCAACATATGACAGATAGGACAGAACAAGAAAGGCTATTAATAATCTTTCATTGCGCAAAAGTATTATAATACAAAATGCTCCAATACAGAGCGCTCCGCATAGAAAACTTCAAAGCAAAAGAGAAGAGATACTGATGTGTAGTGTATTATATCTGTGCGATAGTTCGAGCCTTTTCTTTAAACAGTTTTAAACTTCAATTATTGTGTGTTCTTGAAGAGAGTTTCATCGTTTTAACTGTAGTAACCGAACGCGACACACAGTTTGAATGTTGAATGGAGGATGTCAGACAGCTGCAGCGCAGAGAAGAGTTTACGTCTTGAATTTAATGACTTCCGTATTCATCTGTACCTCACATTGAACTATGGAACAGCTTCAGAACACTTGGAATATAGTACGCGAAAACTTTATGGTGCTTTATGTTTTTGTGCCTTTCATGGGGCTTAACAATAACACAGTATACGCACAATATCGAATTTGGATCGGTCTCATTTAGGGCTGGGTATCGTTTGAATTTTATCACTTCCAATTCCAATTCTGCTTATCGATTCCCAGGTTCGATTCCAATGTAGTTAAAAAAAAAAAAATAATGAAGTCAAACATTTAGATATCAAACCTATTTATTCTGTCTCTTTTTGCAAAACATTTAATTGCTCCTGAATACCATGAACAAAAATCAGCCAGCTACATAAAAACTAGACTCGATTAAGAGCTGTTTGTGTGACAAATAGAGCTGCACCATTCTGGATAAGTTGAGATTTACTGGTTTCATTACTGGACGAATTAGTGTTTTTGA
>CM077245.1:725000-730000 GCA_039654775.1 Spinibarbus caldwelli
CAGTCTTCAAGCAACAACTGAAAACTCATCTCTTTCAGCACTACTTGACTTCATCCTAAACTTTAAAAAAAAAAAAAAAAAAAATTCTTTCTCTTTATTTATTCCTTTCCTTTCTAGCTTGTACTTATTTGAACAATGCCTGAGACTTGTTGTTACGAGCACTTCCTCTGTCTGATTGCCTCTTCAAGACGAATCGCTTTATGTATTCCCCAATTGTAAGTCGCTTTGGATAAAGCGTCTGCTAAATGACTAAATGTAAATGTAAATGTACTAAGACCGACGGAAAATGAAAAGTTGTGATTTTCTAGGCCGATATGGCTAGGAACTATACTCTGTAGCTATATCATAACTAGTTACCTAGCTGGGGACTACTTTCAGGCGCTGCGTAATATCATTGCGCCTGCTGCACCCTTGGTACAGCAGCAAAGTTCCTTGATAATTACACCTAAAACTACATTGAGTCACTGATACAGTAGTTATGGTCAGTTGTGCTTCAGCGCTTGGATGAATCTGATGTTTGAGAATCTCTCTAGTTACCAGTGATCAGGAAAAATACAACAAAGTATATATAAGAAAACACATCATCTGAGCCATTAAGTCTCGTATTTCTGCTGATCTTGTTTTGGTACAGTCTCTGCCGCTTTCCCATTTCAATCACAGATTCTCTGCAGTTTGACATTTCTTTGTTTTGACAGTCTGTAATTCTCTACAGGACCAACAATAACTGCCTTTTACAACTACACATATTAAAAACAGCTAGTTAGATGACTAGTTTAAATTCTATGCAACTCTATTTCTGTTTATGGACATGTTGTATCATTTCCCAGAAAATCTAACTTAACAGCTTAAATTATAAATCATTATTATAAGCATACTTTAGTTAATCAGGGTAAAAGGAGACAGTTTTTTATTGATCAGTAATTGATTTTTGTTCATTTTACATTTAGATTTATGCATTTAGC
This sequence comes from Spinibarbus caldwelli, assembly GCA_039654775.1. Lineage (NCBI taxonomy): Eukaryota > Metazoa > Chordata > Actinopteri > Cypriniformes > Cyprinidae > Spinibarbus > Spinibarbus caldwelli. Next base: position 725,963 of record CM077245.1, read on the forward strand.
AGATGCTTTTATCTGAAATCAGCTTACAAAAGAAATTCATCAAAGAGCCAACACTAGATGAAATACACAGTGGCAGGTTTATTACACACTTAGATTGAGCAGTAAGCAAGACAAGAGGAGAAATGCAGCGTTTTTAACCAAAAACATCAGAAGTGCAACTTTAATATTATTTTTATGTAATATTTTAGTGAGGAATGAATTGATTGTCCAGACAGAATTAATGAATGAATCTCTTGAGCGTGTGATATTTTTGATCGTGTGTGTGTGTGTGTTTGTGCAGACGTCACACACCTGCCGTTCGGCCGTCCAGCTGTTCTCTTCCAGATGTCTTACACACAGCTGTGTCACTCAGATTACTGCAGCGGCTACAGCCACATCATCAATATGCCTCTGTGGAGCGCGTTCACACTCTCAGCACAGGTGTGTAAGTGTGTGTGTGTGTGTGTGTGTGAATATGAGAGAGAGAGAGTGTGTGTGTGTTTGTGTGTGTAAGTGTGAATATGAGAGAGAGAGAGTGTGTGTGTGAGTGTCTGTGTGTGTGTGTAAGTGTGAATATGAGATAGAGAGAGAGAGTGTGTGTGTGTGTATGTACTGATGTGTGTGTGTACTGGTGTGTGTGTGTAATTGTGAATATGACAGAGAGAGAGAGAGTGTGTGTGTGTACTGATGTGTGTGTGTACTGGTGTGTGTGTGTGTAATTGTGAATATGAGAGAGAGAGAGAGTGTGTGAGTGTGTGTGTGTATGTACTGATGTGTGTGTGTACTGATGTATGTGTGTGTGTGTGTACGTACTGATGTGTGTGTGTGTGTACGTACTGATGTGTGTGTATGTATTGATGTGTGTGTGTGTGTACATACTGATGTGTGTGTGTGTGTGTGTGCGTACTGATGTGTGTGTGTGTGTACGTACTGATGTGTGTGTATGTATTGATGTGTGTGTGTGTGTACATACTGATGTGTGTGTGTGTGTGTGTGTGTGCGTACTGATGTGTGTGTGTGTGTACGTACTGATGTGTGTGAGTTTGTTCTGTTTCTTCATGTGATTCCAGACAGACTGATGATGATCAGATCAGATCTCTGTGGAGCAAACTAAAATCTCACTGGATTATTACAATTAATGAGAAAATGAATGTAAAAGTGTGTGTGTGTGTGTGTGTACGTACCGATGTGTGTGTGTGTGTACGTACTGATGTGTGTGTGTGTACGTACTGATGTGTGTGTGTGTGTGTGTGTGTGTGTGTGTGTGTGTGTGTGCAGGTGGAGGTTCCGGCAGTGTCGTCCAGTGAGTGTGTGAGAGCAGACCCTCGTCTCGATCAAACACACACATGTAACACATACAGCCAGGAGCCGGACGTCACACACGCGTTTCTCTATCCGCCGGGTCAGTCACACACACTTCTGAAATCAAGATGATCTGAAATCAAGATGATATTTCACTGAATGTACGTCTGATTTCAGACAAGACACTACAGGTGAACATAGGTAAAAGAGAACTCACCATACTTCAGCTGATTAATCATGAAGACTATTGTTATTGATATTTCCTACTGACACACTACAGCAAAAGATAGAAATAACTGACTTAAAACCATTTTTAGCTGCTGAAAATACTAGTGTTCTAATCATTTTTGCCACTGCTGCATATTTTCAGAACAGAAATCTGAGCATTGGTTCATAATTCTGATTTGATTTTGTTGTCATATTAGAGTTTTTCCAGAAGGGATTTTTGATATCTCTTTTTTTATCACTCCATAAATCAGAAAATACTGTCAACTGACAGAAAACAAACAGATTTTCACCATGTTTTTAGGAGTAAAATGTTGTATAAATCAGTGTGTGAATGAAATATGAACAAACCTTCAGAATACAGAGAGGATTGGAATCGAGATTGAAATCTACAGACGCAAATAGATAAAGCGCAATAAAATAAAAACTTAAATGTGTGTTTTGGATGTTTTCTGTACACTGGTCTGAAAGAAAAGACATGATATGGAAGCAAAATAGCCTCAAAATTAACCAGTGCATTAAAAAAAGCAATGTTTTGCTTGTAGTGTCTTGGCTCGAGATGATTTCCGGGTAAATCTGATGCACGAGGTCACGTGTGTTGAATGACTGCTGTTGATCTCTCTAGATTTCTCTGTTACGGCTGAATCCAGATATGAAGCTTCACTCATCACAAACACCGTTCCCATGTATCCTGCTTTCAAGAGTGAGTACTGTACTGCTAACATTCATTTATTTACAAAATACGATTCACAAATGCATGAGCTCATTCACACCGACTCAAAAATGGTATAGCAGATGCTCAAAGTGTTGAGTGTGTAGAAAATTAGCTGGAGTGGAAACTCGCATCTTATTCGCTAAAAATAAAGGCCATTTTAAAAACCAAATGGGTATGAATCCAGAGCAATCCACACACATGAGATCTGCAAATGCAGATTTAACAATCAGTGCAGGTAAAATCAGAAATGTGCAAACTTGCGTTTGCGAATATGAATTAGTTGAGTTTGTGAATTGCTGTTTGCAAATATGAACTGTTTTGTGCATGTGAATTAGCTCATGCATTTAAGTATATTTAGTCAAAATATATTGTGAGGCTACATGTATTTTACCTTCATTCACTGCTGCAGTTCACACAGAACAACATGAAACTGAAAACATGAAACATCACATCTGAGAATAAACATGTTGAGAAGGAAACTAAGTAACTCCTGTGTGTGTGTGTGTGTGTGTGTGTGTGTGTGTGTGTAGGGGTGTGGAGTTTCCTACAGAGGGATGTCCTCAGGAGATACAGTCTGGAGAATAATGGCATTAATGTGATCATGGGACCCATATTTGACCATGATCACGACGGACTGAGAGACACTGAGGAGAAGATCAAAGAGTGAGAAACTGCCTGACCCTCATTTTATATTTATTAATATGTTTAATTATTATGTAAAATTAATATAAAATTCTTAGTTTATCTTTTTAAATATCATTTAATTATTTTAAATATAAAGCTAAGTTTTTATAATTAGATATTTACTGTCAAACCAAAAATCAGACACCAGATATCATTTTTGATTTTTTATTTATTTATTTATTTTTTACTAGTGGGTGCAGGATACTATAGTTCATTTATGTAAGTGAGGATAGCAAAATAAAGTAAACTGTGACATAATAATTCTTCATACAGTGGACTACCAGTAAAATTGATAAAAAAAAATTTGGGACCAAAAATTTGATTTGACACTTTGACCTGAGCATGTTTTGTTACATACCTTTCTATCAAAGTTATCTGACATTATCAAGATGAATTTGTTCTGACACAGTTTAACTCTTGAGTTCTTCTCAGATTTTATTACCATTTTCTAAACTATAGCCAATAAACTGTAATAATGTGAGAAATGTTGAAAGTGTCTGAATAAATTTTGGTTTGACTGTACATGTATTATATGTAAATATTTATATTTTTATTTAAATAATTATTTAAATTATTAAAATGATAAATTTTTTTAATAATTATTAAATGATTATTATTTAATTAATTATTATTTATTAAATATAATTTAATAATAGTTTATATTATTATTTAGTATTATGTAATGATTAAATGTTGTGTGTTTCTGAAGTGTGTGTCTGATCTCCTGCGTGTGTGTGTGTGTGTGTGTGTGTTGCAGGCAGGCGCTGGGCTCCATCTTCATCCCCACTCATTTCTACAGCATCATCAGCAGCTGTGAAAAACTCAACGAGACGCTAGACGAGTGTGACGGAGATCTGAGAGTCACATGCTTCATTCTGCCTCACAGAGCGGACAACAGAGAGAGCTGCAACGTCAGTAACTAATACACACTCACACACACACACACACACACAACAGAGAGAGCTGCAACGTCAGTAACTAATACACACTCACACACACACACACACACACAACAGAGAGAGCTGCAACGTCAGTAACTAATACACACTCACACACACACACACACAACAGAGAGCTGCAACGTCAGTAACTAATACACACTCACACACACACAACAGAGAGAGCTGCAACGT
>CM077245.1:735000-742500 GCA_039654775.1 Spinibarbus caldwelli
CAACGTCAGTAACTAATACACACTCACACACACACAACAGAGAGAGCTGCAACGTCAGTAACTAATACACACACACACACACACACACACAACAGAGAGAGCTGCAACGTCAGTAACTAATACACACACACACACACACACACAACAGAGAGAGCTGCAGCGTCAGTAACTAATACACACACACACACAAACACACACACAACAGAGAGAGCTGCAACGTCAGTAACTAATACACACACACACACAAACACACACAACAGAGAGAGCTGCAACGTCAGTAACTAATACACACACACACACACACACACACACACACAACAGAGAGCTGCAACGTCAGTAACTAATACACACTCTCACACACACACACAACAGAGAGAGCTGCAACGTCAGTAGCTAATACACACACACACACACACACACACACACAACAGAGAGAGCTGCAACGTCAGTAGCTAATACACACACACACACACACACACACACACACAACAGAGAGAGCTGCAACGTCAGTAACTAATACACACTCACACACACACACACACACACAACAGAGAGAGCTGCAACGTCAGTAACTAATACACACACACACACACACACACACACACAACAGAGAGAGCTGCAACGTCAGTAACTAATACACACACACACACACACACAACAGAGAGAGCTGCAACGTCAGTAACTAATACACACACACACACACACACACACACACACAGAACAGAGAGAGCTGCAACGTCAGTAACTAATAAACACTCACACACACACACACACACACACACACACAACAGAGAGAGCTGCAACATCAGTAACTAATACACACACACACACACACACACACACAACAGAGAGAGCTGCAACGTCAGTAACTAATACACACTCACACACACACACACGCACACACACACAACAGAGAGAGCTGCAACGTCAGTAACTAATAAACACTCACACACACACACACACACACACAACAGAGAGAGCTGCAACATCAGTAACTAATACACACACACACACACACACACACACACACACAACAGAGAGAGCTGCAACGTCAGTAACTAATAAACACTCACACACACACACGCACACACACACACAACAGAGAGAGCTGCAACGTCAGTAACTAATAAACACTCACACACACACACACACACACACACACAACAGAGAGAGCTGCAACGTCAGTAACTAATAAACACTCACACACACACACACACAACAGAGAGAGCTGCAACGTCAGTAACTAATACACACACACACACAACAGAGAGAGCTGCAACGTCAGTAGTTACTGACACACACACACACACACACACACACAACAGAGAGAGCTGCAACGTCAGTAACTAATAAACACACACACACAACAGAGAGAGCTGCAACGTCAGTAACTAATACACACACACACACACACACACACACAACAGAGAGAGCTGCAACGTCAGTAACTAATACACACTCTCACACACACACACACACAACAGAGAGAGCTGCAACGTCAGTAACTAATACACACTCACACACACACACAACAGAGAGAGCTGCAACGTCAGTAACTAATACACACTCACACACACAAACACACACAACAGAGAGAGCTGCAACGTCAGTAACTAATACACACACACACACACACACACACACACAACAGAGAGAGCTGCAACGTCATTAACTAGTACACACTCAGACACAAACACACAACAGAGAGAGCTGCAACATCATTAACTAGTACACACTCAGACACACACACACAACAGAGAGAGCTGCAACGTCAGTAACTAATACACACTCACACACACAAACACACACAACAGAGAGAGCTGCAACGTCAGTAACTAATACACACACACACACACACACACACACACAACAGAGAGAGCTGCAACGTCATTAACTAGTACACACACACACACACACACACAACAGAGAGAGCTGCAACGTCATTAACTAGTACACACTCAGACACACACACACAACAGAGAGAGCTGCAACGTCAGTAACTAATGCACACTCACACACACACACACACAACAGAGAGAGCTGCAACGTCAGTAACTAATACACACTCGCACACACACGCACACACAACAGAGAGAGCTGCAACGTCAGTAACTAATACACACTCACACACACACAACAGAGAGAGCTGCAACGTCAGTAACTAATACACACACACACACACACAACAGAGAGAGCTGCAACGTCAGTAACTAATACACACTCGCACACACACGCACACACAACAGAGAGAGCTGCAACGTCAGTAACTAATACACACACACACACACACACAACAGAGAGCTGCAACGTCAGTAACTAATACACACTCTCACACACACACACACAACAGAGAGAGCTGCAACGTCAGTAACTAATACACACTCGCACACACACAACAGAGAGAGCTGCAACGTCAGTAACTAATACACACTCACACACACACAACAGAGAGAGCTGCAACGTCAGTAACTAATACACACTCACACACACACAACAGAGAGAGCTGCAACGTCAGTAACTAATACACACTCACACACACAACAGAGAGAGCTGCAACGTCAGTAACTAATACACACTCACACACACACGCACACACAACAGAGAGAGCTGCAACGTCAGTAACTAATACACACTCACACACACACAACAGAGAGAGCTGCAACGTCAGTAACTAATACACACACACACACACAACAGAGAGAGCTGCAACGTCAGTAACTAATACACACACACACACACAACAGAGAGAGCTGCAACGTCAGTAACTAATACACACTCACACACACACAACAGAGAGAGCTGAAACGTCAGTAACTAATACACACTCACACACACACACACACACACACACACACAACAGAGAGAGCTGCAACGTCAGTAACTAATACACACACACACACACACACACACAACAGAGAGCTGCAACGTCAGTAACTAATACACACACACACACACAACAGAGAGAGCTGCAACGTCAGTAACTAATACACACTCTCTCACACACACACACAACAGAGAGAGCTGCAACGTCAGTAACTAATACACACTCGCACACACACAACAGAGAGAGCTGCAACGTCAGTAACTAATACACACTCACACACACACAACAGAGAGAGCTGCAACGTCAGTAACTAATACACACTCACACACAACAGAGAGAGCTGCAACGTCAGTAACTAATACACACTCACACACACACGCACACACAACAGAGAGAACTGCAACGTCAGTAACTAATACACACTCACACACACACAACAGAGAGAGCTGCAACGTCAGTAACTAATACACACACACACACACACACACACACACACACAACAGAGAGAGCTGCAACTTCAGTAACTAATACACACACACACACAAACACACACAACAGAGAGAGCTGCAACGTCAGTAACTAATACACACACACACACAAACACACACAACAGAGAGAGCTGCAACGTCAGTAACTAATACACACACACACACACAACAGAGAGAGCTGCAACGTCAGTAACTAATACACACTCACACACACAACAGAGAGAGCTGCAACGTCAGTAACTAATACACACTCACACACACACAACAGAGAGAGCTGAAACGTCAGTAACTAATACACACTCACACACACACACACACACACACACACACACAACAGAGAGAGCTGCAACGTCAGTAACTAATACACACACACACACAAACACACACAACAGAGAGAGCTGCAACGTCAGTAACTAATACACACACACACACAAACACACACAACAGAGAGAGCTGCAACGTCAGTAACTAATACACACACACACACACACACACACACAACAGAGAGCTGCAACGTCAGTAACTAATACACACTCTCACACACACACACAACAGAGAGAGCTGCAACGTCAGTAGCTAATACACACACACACACACACACACACAACAGAGAGAGCTGCAACGTCAGTAGCTAATACACACACACACACACACACACACACAACAGAGAGAGCTGCAACGTCAGTAACTAATACACACTCACACACACACACACACACACACACACACAACAGAGAGAGCTGCAACGTCAGTAACTAATACACACACACACACACACACAACAGAGAGAGCTGCAACGTCAGTAACTAATACACACACACACACACAACAGAGAGAGCTGCAACGTCAGTAACTAATACACACACACACACACACAACAGAGAGAGCTGCAACGTCAGTAACTAATACACACACACACGCACAGAACAGAGAGAGCTGCAACGTCAGTAACTAATAAACACTCACACACACACACACACACACACACACACACACAACAGAGAGAGCTGCAACATCAGTAACTAATACACACACACACACACACACACACACACAACAGAGAGAGCTGCAACGTCAGTAACTAATACACACTCACACACACAACAGAGAGAGCTGCAACGTCAGTAACTAATACACACTCACACACACACACACGCACACACACACACAACAGAGAGAGCTGCAACGTCAGTAACTAATAAACACTCACACACACACACACACACACACAACAGAGAGAGCTGCAACGTCAGTAACTAATAAACACTCACACACACACACACACAACAGAGAGAGCTGCAACGTCAGTAACTAATACACACACACACACAACAGAGAGAGCTGCAACGTCAGTAGTTACTGACACACACACACACACACACACACAACAGAGAGAGCTGCAACGTCAGTAACTAATAAACACTCACACACACACAACAGAGAGAGCTGCAACGTCAGTAACTAATACACACACACACACACACACACACACACAACAGAGAGAGCTGCAACGTCAGTAACTAATACACACTCTCACACACACACACACACAACAGAGAGAGCTGCAACGTCAGTAACTAATACACACTCACACACACACACAACAGAGAGAGCTGCAACGTCAGTAACTAATACACACTCACACACACACACAACAGAGAGAGCTGCAACGTCAGTAACTAATACACACTCACACACACAAACACACACAACAGAGAGAGCTGCAACGTCAGTAACTAATACACACACACACACACACACACACACAACAGAGAGAGCTGCAACGTCATTAACTAGTACACACTCAGACACAAACACACAACAGAGAGAGCTGCAACGTCAGTAACTAATGCACACTCACACACACACACACACAACAGAGAGAGCTGCAACGTCAGTAACTAATACACACTCGCACACACACACACACACACACAACAGAGAGAGCTGCAACGTCAGTAACTAATAAACACTCACACACACACACAACAGAGAGAGCTGCAACGTCAGTAACTAATACACACACACACACACACACACAACAGAGAGAGCTGCAACGTCAGTAACTAATACACACACACACACACACACACACACACAGAACAGAGAGAGCTGCAACGTCAGTAACTAATAAACACTCACACACACACACACACACACACACACAACAGAGAGAGCTGCAACATCAGTAACTAATACACACACACACACACACACACACACAACAGAGAGAGCTGCAACGTCAGTAACTAATACACACTCACACACACACACACGCACACACACACAACAGAGAGAGCTGCAACGTCAGTAACTAATAAACACTCACACACACACACACACACACACACAACAGAGAGAGCTGCAACATCAGTAACTAATACACACACACACACACACACACACACACACACAACAGAGAGAGCTGCAACGTCAGTAACTAATACACACTCACACACACACACACACACACACACACACAACAGAGAGAGCTGCAACGTCAGTAACTAATACACACTCACACACACACACGCACACACACACACAACAGAGAGAGCTGCAACGTCAGTAACTAATAAACACTCACACACACACACACACACACAACAGAGAGAGCTGCAACGTCAGTAACTAATAAACACTCACACACACACACACACAACAGAGAGAGCTGCAACGTCAGTAACTAATACACACACACACACAACAGAGAGAGCTGCAACGTCAGTAGTTACTGACACACACACACACACACACACACACAACAGAGAGAGCTGCAACGTCAGTAACTAATAAACACACACACACAACAGAGAGAGCTGCAACGTCAGTAACTAATACACACACACACACACACACACACACACACAACAGAGAGAGCTGCAACGTCAGTAACTAATACACACTCTCACACACACACACACACAACAGAGAGAGCTGCAACGTCAGTAACTAATACACACTCACACACACACACAACAGAGAGAGCTGCAACGTCAGTAACTAATACACACTCACACACACAAACACACACAACAGAGAGAGCTGCAACGTCAGTAACTAATACACACACACACACACACACACACACACAACAGAGAGAGCTGCAACGTCATTAACTAGTACACACTCAGACACAAACACACAACAGAGAGAGCTGCAACGTCAGTAACTAATGCACACTCACACACACACACACACACAACAGAGAGAGCTGCAACGTCAGTAACTAATACACACTCGCACACACACGCACACACAACAGAGAGAGCTGCAACGTCAGTAACTAATACACACTCACACACACACAACAGAGAGAGCTGCAACGTCAGTAACTAATACACACACACACACACACAACAGAGAGAGCTGCAACGTCAGTAACTAATACACACTCGCACACACACGCACACACAACAGAGAGAGCTGCAACGTCAGTAACTAATACACACACACACACACACACAACAGAGAGCTGCAACGTCAGTAACTAATACACACTCTCACACACACACACACAACAGAGAGAGCTGCAACGTCAGTAACTAATACACACTCGCACACACACAACAGAGAGAGCTGCAACGTCAGTAACTAATACACACTCACACACACACAACAGAGAGAGCTGCAACGTCAGTAACTAATACACACTCACACACACACAACAGAGAGAGCTGCAACGTCAGTAACTAATACACACTCACACACACAACAGAGAGAGCTGCAACGTCAGTAACTAATACACACTCACACACACACGCACACACAACAGAGAGAGCTGCAACGTCAGTAACTAATACACACTCACACACACACAACAGAGAGAGCTGCAACGTCAGTAACTAATACACACACACACACACAACAGAGAGAGCTGCAACGTCAGTAACTAATACACACACACACACACAACAGAGAGAGCTGCAACGTCAGTAACTAATACACACTCACACACACACAACAGAGAGAGCTGAAACGTCAGTAACTAATACACACTCACACACACACACACACACACACACAACAGAGAGAGCTGCAACGTCAGTAACTAATACACACACACACACACACACAACAGAGAGCTGCAACGTCAGTAACTAATACACACACACACACACAACAGAGAGAGCTGCAACGTCAGTAACTAATACACACTCTCTCACACACACACACAACAGAGAGAGC
>CM077245.1:750000-773140 GCA_039654775.1 Spinibarbus caldwelli
AATACACACTCGCACACACACGCACACACAACAGAGAGAGCTGCAACGTCAGTAACTAATACACACACACACACAACAGAGAGCTGCAACGTCAGTAACTAATACACACTCTCACACACACACACAACAGAGAGAGCTGCAACGTCAGTAACTAATACACACTCGCACACACACGCACACACAACAGAGAGAGCTGCAACGTCAGTAACTAATACACACTCACACACACACAACAGAGAGAGCTGCAACGTCAGTAACTAATACACACTCACACACACAACAGAGAGAGCTGCAACGTCAGTAACTAATACACACTCACACACACACGCACACACAACAGAGAGAGCTGCAACGTCAGTAACTAATACACACTCACACACACACAACAGAGAGAGCTGCAACGTCAGTAACTAATACACACACACACACACAATAGAGAGAGCTGCAACGTCAGTAACTAATACACACACACACACACAACAGAGAGAGCTGCAACGTCAGTAACTAATACACACTCACACACACAACAGAGAGAGCTGCAACGTCAGTAACTAATACACACTCACACACACAACAGAGAGAGCTGAAACTTCAGTAACTAATACACACACACACACACAACAGAGAGCTGCAACGTCAGTAACTAATACACACTCTCACACACACACACACAACAGAGAGAGCTGCAACGTCAGTAACTAATACACACTCGCACACACACAACAGAGAGAGCTGCAACGTCAGTAACTAATACACACACACACACACAACAGAGAGAGCTGCAACGTCAGTAACTAATACACACTCACACACACAACAGTGAGAGCTGCAACGTCAGTAACTAATACACACTCACACACACAACAGAGAGAGCTGCAACGTCAGTAACTAATACACACTCACACACACAACAGTGAGAGCTGCAACGTCAGTAACTAATACACACACACACACACAACAGAGAGAGCTGCAACGTCAGTAACTAATACACACTCACACACACACACACACACAACAGTGAGAGCTGCAACGTCAGTAACTAATACACACACACACACACACAACAGAGAGAGCTGCAACGTCAGTAACTAATACACACTCACACACACACACACAACAGAGAGAGCTGCAACGTCAGTAACTAATACACACACACACACACACACACAACAGTGAGAGCTGCAACGTCAGTAACTAATACACACACACACACACACACACAGAACAGAGAGAGCTGCAACGTCAGTAACTAATACACACTCACACACACAACAGAGAGAGCTGCAACGTCAGTAACTAATACACACTCACACACACACAACAGTGAGAGCTGCAACGTCAGTAACTAATACACACACACACACACAACAGAGAGAGCTGCAACGTCAGTAACTAATACACACTCACACACACACACACACACAACAGTGAGAGCTGCAACGTCAGTAACTAATACACACACACACACACACACAACAGAGAGAGCTGCAACGTCAGTAACTAATACACACACAAACACACACACACAACAGAGAGAGCTGCAACGTCAGTAACTAATACACACTCACACACACACACACACACACAACAGAGAGAGCTGCAACGTCAGTAACTAATACACACTCACACACACACACACAACAGTGAGAGCTGCAACGTCAGTAACTAATACACACTCACACACACACAACAGAGAGAGCTGCAACGTCAGTAACTAATACACACACACACACACAACAGAGAGAGCTGCAACGTCAGTAACTAATACACACTCACACACACACACACAACAGTGAGAGCTGCAACATCAGTAACTAATACACACTCACACGCACACAACAGAGAGAGCTGCAACGTCAGTAACTAATACACACTCACACACACACAACAGAGAGAGCTGCAACGTCAGTAACTAATACACACTCACACACACACAACAGAGAGAGCTGCAACGTCAGTAACTAATACACACTCGCACACACACGCACACACAACAGAGAGAGCTGCAACGTCAGTAACTAATACACACACACACACAACAGAGAGCTGCAACGTCAGTAACTAATACACACTCTCACACACACACACACAACAGAGAGAGCTGCAACGTCAGTAACTAATACACACACACACACACACAACAGAGAGAGCTGCAACGTCAGTAACTAATACACTCTCACACACACTCTCACACACACACACAACAGAGAGAGCTGCAACGTCAGTAACTAATACACACACACACACACACACACACACAACAGAGAGCTGCAACGTCAGTAACTAATACACACACACACACACACACACACACACAACAGAGAGAGCTGCAACGTCAGTAACTAATACACACACACACACAACAGAGAGAGCTGCAACGTCAGTAACTAATACACACTCACACACACACACACACACACACAACAGAGAGAGCTGCAACGTCAGTAACTAATACACACTCACACACACACACACACACACAACAGAGAGAGCTGCAACGTCAGTAACTAATACACACTCACACACACACACAACAGAGAGAGCTGCAACGTCAGTAACTAATACACACTCACACACACACACAACAGAGAGCTGCAACGTCAGTAACTAATACACACTCGCACACACACGCACACACACAACAGAGAGAGCTGCAACGTCAGTAACTAATACACACTCACACACACACACACACAACAGTGAGAGCTGCAACGTCAGTAACTAATACACACACACACACACACAACAGAGAGAGCTGCAACGTCAGTAACTAATACACTCGCACACACACAACAGAGAGAGCTGCAACGTCAGTAACTAATACACACTCACACACACACAACAGTGAGAGCTGCAACACACACACACACACACACACACAACAGAGAGAGCTGCAACGTCATTAACTAATACACACTCACACACACACACACACAACAGTGAGAGCTGCAACGTCAGTAACCAATACACACTCACACACACTCTCACACACACACACAACAGAGAGAGCTGCAACGTCAGTAACTAATACACACACACACACACACAACAGAGAGAGCTGCAACGTCAGTAACTAATACACTCTCACACACACTCTCACACACACACACAACAGAGAGAGCTGCAACGTCAGTAACTAATACACACACACACACACACACAACAGAGAGCTGCAACGTCAGTAACTAATACACACACACACACACACACACACAACAGAGAGAGCTGCAACGTCAGTAACTAATACACACACACACACAACAGAGAGAGCTGCAACGTCAGTAACTAATACACACTCACACACACACACACACACACACACACACAACAGAGAGAGCTGCAACGTCAGTAACTAATACACACTCACACACACACACACACACACTCATACACACACAACAGAGAGAGCTGCAACGTCAGTAACTAATACACACACACACACACACACAACAGAGAGCTGCAACGTCAGTAACTAATACACACTCACACACACACAACAGAGAGAGCTGCAACGTCAGTAACTAATACACACTCACACACACACACACACACACAACAGAGAGAGCTGCAACGTCAGTAACTAATAAACACTCACACACACACACACACAACAGAGAGAGCTGCAACGTCAGTAACTAATAAACACTCACACACACACACACACACAACAGAGAGAGCTGCAACGTCAGTAACTAATACACACACACACACAACAGAGAGAGCTGCAACGTCAGTAGTTACTGACACACACACACACACAACAGAGAGAGCTGCAACGTCAGTAACTAATAAACACTCACACACACACAACAGAGAGAGCTGCAACGTCAGTAACTAATACACACTCTCACACACACACACACACAACAGAGAGAGCTGCAACGTCAGTAACTAATACACACTCACACACACACACAACAGAGAGAGCTGCAACGTCAGTAACTAATACACACTCACACACACAAACACACACAACAGAGAGAGCTGCAACGTCAGTAACTAATACACACACACACACACACACACACACAACAGAGAGAGCTGCAACGTCATTAACTAGTACACACTCAGACACAAACACACAACAGAGAGAGCTGCAACGTCAGTAACTAATACACACTCACAAACACACACACACAACAGAGAGAGCTGCAACGTCAGTAACTAATACACACTCGCACACACACGCACACACAACAGAGAGAGCTGCAACGTCAGTAACTAATACACACTCACACACACACAACAGAGAGAGCTGCAACGTCAGTAACTAATACACACACACACACACACAACAGAGAGAGCTGCAACGTCAGTAACTAATACACACTCGCACACACACGCACACACAACAGAGAGAGCTGCAACGTCAGTAACTAATACACACACACACACAACAGAGAGCTGCAACGTCAGTAACTAATACACACTCTCACACACACACACAACAGAGAGAGCTGCAACGTCAGTAACTAATACACACTCGCACACACACGCACACACAACAGAGAGAGCTGCAACGTCAGTAACTAATACACACTCACACACACACAACAGAGAGAGCTGCAACGTCAGTAACTAATACACACTCACACACACAACAGAGAGAGCTGCAACGTCAGTAACTAATACACACTCACACACACACGCACACACAACAGAGAGAGCTGCAACGTCAGTAACTAATACACACTCACACACACACAACAGAGAGAGCTGCAACGTCAGTAACTAATACACACACACACACAATAGAGAGAGCTGCAACGTCAGTAACTAATACACACACACACACACAACAGAGAGAGCTGCAACGTCAGTAACTAATACACACTCACACACACAACAGAGAGAGCTGCAACGTCAGTAACTAATACACACTCACACACACACAACAGAGAGAGCTGAAACTTCAGTAACTAATACACACACACACACACAACAGAGAGCTGCAACGTCAGTAACTAATACACACTCTCACACACACACACACAACAGAGAGAGCTGCAACGTCAGTAACTAATACACACTCGCACACACACAACAGAGAGAGCTGCAACGTCAGTAACTAATACACACACACACACACAACAGAGAGAGCTGCAACGTCAGTAACTAATACACACTCACACACACAACAGTGAGAGCTGCAACGTCAGTAACTAATACACACTCACACACACAACAGAGAGAGCTGCAACGTCAGTAACTAATACACACTCACACACACAACAGTGAGAGCTGCAACGTCAGTAACTAATACACACACACACACACAACAGAGAGAGCTGCAACGTCAGTAACTAATACACACTCACACACACACACACACACACAACAGTGAGAGCTGCAACGTCAGTAACTAATACACACACACACACACACAACAGAGAGAGCTGCAACGTCAGTAACTAATACACACTCACACACACACACACAACAGAGAGAGCTGCAACGTCAGTAACTAATACACACACACACACACACACACAACAGTGAGAGCTGCAACGTCAGTAACTAATACACACACACACACACACACAGAACAGAGAGAGCTGCAACGTCAGTAACTAATACACACTCACACACACAACAGAGAGAGCTGCAACGTCAGTAACTAATACACACTCACACACACACAACAGTGAGAGCTGCAACGTCAGTAACTAATACACACACACACACACAACAGAGAGAGCTGCAACGTCAGTAACTAATACACACTCACACACACACACACACACAACAGTGAGAGCTGCAACGTCAGTAACTAATACACACACACACACACACACACACAACAGAGAGAGCTGCAACGTCAGTAACTAATACACACACAAACACACACACACAACAGAGAGAGCTGCAACGTCAGTAACTAATACACACTCACACACACACACACACACACAACAGAGAGAGCTGCAACGTCAGTAACTAATACACACTCACACACACACACACAACAGTGAGAGCTGCAACGTCAGTAACTAATACACACTCACACACACACAACAGAGAGAGCTGCAACGTCAGTAACTAATACACACACACACACACAACAGAGAGAGCTGCAACGTCAGTAACTAATACACACTCACACACACACACACAACAGTGAGAGCTGCAACGTCAGTAACTAATACACACTCACACGCACACAACAGAGAGAGCTGCAACGTCAGTAACTAATACACACTCACACACACACAACAGAGAGAGCTGCAACGTCAGTAACTAATACACACTCACACACACACAACAGAGAGAGCTGCAACGTCAGTAACTAATACACACTCGCACACACACGCACACACAACAGAGAGAGCTGCAACGTCAGTAACTAATACACACACACACACAACAGAGAGCTGCAACGTCAGTAACTAATACACACTCTCACACACACACACACAACAGAGAGAGCTGCAACGTCAGTAACTAATACACACACACACACACACAACAGAGAGAGCTGCAACGTCAGTAACTAATACACTCTCACACACACTCTCACACACACACACAACAGAGAGAGCTGCAACGTCAGTAACTAATACACACACACACACACACACACACACACACACAACAGAGAGCTGCAACGTCAGTAACTAATACACACACACACACACACACACACACACAACAGAGAGAGCTGCAACGTCAGTAACTAATACACACACACACACAACAGAGAGAGCTGCAACGTCAGTAACTAATACACACTCACACACACACACACACACACACAACAGAGAGAGCTGCAACGTCAGTAACTAATACACACTCACACACACACACACACACACAACAGAGAGAGCTGCAACGTCAGTAACTAATACACACTCACACACACACACAACAGAGAGAGCTGCAACGTCAGTAACTAATACACACTCACACACACACACAACAGAGAGCTGCAACGTCAGTAACTAATACACACTCGCACACACACGCACACACACAACAGAGAGAGCTGCAACGTCAGTAACTAATACACACTCACACACACACACACACAACAGTGAGAGCTGCAACGTCAGTAACTAATACACACACACACACACACAACAGAGAGAGCTGCAACGTCAGTAACTAATACACTCGCACACACACAACAGAGAGAGCTGCAACGTCAGTAACTAATACACACTCACACACACACAACAGTGAGAGCTGCAACACACACACACACACACACACACAACAGAGAGAGCTGCAACGTCATTAACTAATACACACTCACACACACACACACACAACAGTGAGAGCTGCAACGTCAGTAACCAATACACACTCACACACACTCTCACACACACACACAACAGAGAGAGCTGCAACGTCAGTAACTAATACACACACACACACACACAACAGAGAGAGCTGCAACGTCAGTAACTAATACACTCTCACACACACTCTCACACACACACACAACAGAGAGAACTGCAACGTCAGTAACTAATACACACACACACACACACAACAGAGAGCTGCAACGTCAGTAACTAATACACACACACACACACACACACACACACACAACAGAGAGAGCTGCAACGTCAGTAACTAATACACACACACACACAACAGAGAGAGCTGCAACGTCAGTAACTAATACACACTCACACACACACACACACACACACAACAGTGAGAGCTGCAACGTCATTAACTAGTACACACTCACACACAAACCCACAACAGAGAGAGCTGCAACGTCAGTAACTAATACACACTCACACACACACACACACACACACAACAGGGAGAGCTGCAACGTCAGTAACTAATACACACTCGCACACACACGCACACACACAACAGAGAGAGCTGCAACGTCAGTAACTAATACACACACACACACACACACACACACAACAGAGAGAGCTGCAACGTCATTAACTAATACACACTCTCACACACACACACACACACACACACAACAGAGAGAGCTGCAACGTCATTAACTAGTACACACTCACACACAAACACACAACAGAGAGAGCTGCAACGTCAGTAACTAATACACACTCACACACACACACACACAACAGAGAGAGCTGCAACGTCAGTAACTAATACACACTCACACACACACACACAACAGAGAGAGCTGCAACGTCAGTAACTAATACACACACACACACACAACAGAGAGAGCTGCAACGTCAGTAACTAATACACACACACACACACACACACACACACAACAGAGAGCTGCAACGTCAGTAACTAATACACACACACACACACACAACAGAGAGAGCTGCAACGTCAGTAACTAATACACACACACACACAACAGAGAGAGCTGCAACGTCAGTAACTAATACACACACACACACACACACACACAACAGAGAGAGCTGCAACATCAGTAACTAATACACACACACAACAGAGAGAGCTGCAACGTCATTAATAAACACTCACACACACACACACACACACAACAGAGAGAGCTGCAACGTCAGTAACTAATTCACACACACACACAACAGAGAGAGCTGCAACATCAGTAACTAATACACACACACACACACACACAACAGAGAGAGCTGCAACGTCAGTAACTAATTCACACACACACACAACAGAGAGAGCTGCAACGTCAGTAACTAATTCACACACACACACAACAGAGAGAGCTGCAACATCAGTAACTAATACACACACACACACACACACACACACACACACAACAGAGAGAGCTGCAACGTCAGTACCTAATACACACTCACACACACACACAACAGAGAGAGCTGCAACGTCATTAACTAATAAACACACACACACACACACACACACACACACACAACAGAGAGAGCTGCAACGTCAGTAACTAATTCACACACACACACAACAGAGAGAGCTGCAACATCAGTAACTAATACACACACACACACACACACACAACAGAGAGAGCTGCAACTTCAGTACCTAATACACACTCACACACACACACAACAGAGAGAGCTGCAACGTCATTAACTAATAAACACACACACACACACACACACAACAGAGAGAGCTGCAACGTCAGTAACTAATAAACACTCACACACACACACACACAACAGAGAGAGCTGCAACGTCAGTAACTAATACACACTCACACACACACACACAAACAGAGAGAGCTGCAACGTCAGTAACTAATACACACTCACACACACACACACAACAGAGAGAGCTGCAACGTCAGTAACTAATACACACTCACACACACACACACAACAGAGAGAGCTGCAACGTCAGTAACTAATACACACTCTCTCACACACACACACACACAACAGAGAGAGCTGCAACGTCAGTAACTAATAAACACTCACACACACACACACAAACAGAGAGCTGCAACGTCAGTAACTAATACACACTCACACACACACACAACAGAGAGCTGCAACGTCAGTAACTAATACACACTCACACACACACACACACAACAGAGAGAGCTGCAACGTCAGTAACTAATACACACTCACACACACACACACACACAAACAGAGAGAGCTGCAACATCAGTAACTAATACACACTCACACACACACGCACAACAGAGAGAGCTGCAACGTCAGTAACTAATACACACTCACACACACACACAACAGAGAGAGCTGCAACATCAGTAACTAATACACACTCTCTCACACACACACACACACACACACAACAGAGAGAGCTGCAATGTCAGTAACTAATACACACACACACACACACAACAGAGAGAGCTGCAACGTCAGTAACTAATACACACTCTCTCACACACACACACACACAACAGAGAGAGCTGCAACGTCAGTAACTAATACACACACACACACACACACACACACACACAACAGAGAGAGCTGCAACATCAGTAACTAATACACACACACACACACACACACACACACAACAGAGAGAGCTGCAACGTCAGTAACTAATACACACTCACACACACACACAACAGAGAGAGCTGCAACGTCAGTAACTAATACACACTCACACACACACACACACAACAGTGAGAGCTGCAACGTCAGTAACTAATACACACACACACACACACAACAGAGAGAGCTGCAACGTCAGTAACTAATACACACTCACACACACACACACACACAACAGAGAGAGCTGCAACGTCAGTAACTAATACACACACACACACACACACAACAGAGAGAGCTGCAACGTCAGTAACTAATACACACTCACACACACACACACACACAACAGAGAGAGCTGCAACGTCAGTAACTAATACACACTCACACACACACACACAACAGTGAGAGCTGCAACGTCAGTAACTAATACACACTCACACACACACACAACAGAGAGAGCTGCAACGTCAGTAACTAATACACACTCACACACACACAACAGAGAGAGCTGCAAAGTCAGTAACTAATACACACACACACACACAACAGAGAGAGCTGCAACGTCAGTAACTAATACACACACACACACACACAACAGAGAGAGCTGCAACGTCAGTAACTAATACACACTCACACACACACACACAACAGAGAGAGCTGCAACGTCAGTAACTAATACACACTCACACACACACACACAACAGTGAGAGCTGCAACGTCAGTAACTAATACACTCACACACACACACACAACAGTGAGAGCTGCAACGTCAGTAACTAATACACACTCACACACACACACACACACACACAACAGAGAGAGCTGCAACGTCAGTAACTAATTCACACACACACACAACAGAGAGAGCTGCAACATCAGTAACTAATACACACACACACACACACACACACACAACAGAGAGAGCTGCAACGTCAGTAACTAATTCACACACACACACAACAGAGAGAGCTGCAACGTCAGTAACTAATTCACACACACACACAACAGAGAGAGCTGCAACATCAGTAACTAATACACACACACACACACACACACACACACAACAGCGAGAGCTGCAACGTCAGTACCTAATACACACTCACACACACACACAACAGAGAGAGCTGCAACGTCATTAACTAATAAACACACACACACACACACACACACACACACAACAGAGAGAGCTGCAACGTCAGTAACTAATTCACACACACACACAACAGAGAGAGCTGCAACATCAGTAACTAATACACACACACACACACAACAGAGAGAGCTGCAACTTCAGTACCTAATACATACTCACACACACACACAACAGAGAGAGCTGCAACGTCATTAACTAATAAACACACACACACACACACACACAACAGAGAGAGCTGCAACGTCAGTAACTAATAAACACTCACACACACACACACACAACAGAGAGAGCTGCAACGTCAGTAACTAATACACACTCACACACACACACAAACAGAGAGAGCTGCAACGTCAGTAACTAATACACACTCACACACACACACACAACAGAGAGAGCTGCAACGTCAGTAACTAATACACACTCACACACACACACACAACAGAGAGAGCTGCAACGTCAGTAACTAATACACACTCTCTCACACACACACACACACAACAGAGAGAGCTGCAACGTCAGTAACTAATAAACACTCACACACACAAACACAAACAGAGAGCTGCAACGTCAGTAACTAATACACACTCACACACACACACAACAGAGAGCTGCAACGTCAGTAACTAATACACACTCACACACACACACACACAACAGAGAGAGCTGCAACGTCAGTAACTAATACACACTCACACACACACACACACACAAACAGAGAGAGCTGCAACATCAGTGACTAATACACACTCACACACACACGCACAACAGAGAGAGCTGCAACGTCAGTAACTAATACACACTCACACACACACACAACAGAGAGAGCTGCAACATCAGTAACTAATACACACTCTCTCACACACACACACACACACACAACAGAGAGAGCTGCAACGTCAGTAACTAATACACACACACACACACACACACACACAACAGAGAGAGCTGCAACGTCAGTAACTAATACACACTCTCTCACACACACACACACAAAACAGAGAGAGCTGCAACGTCAGTAACTAATACACACACACACACACACACACACAACAGAGAGAGCTGCAACATCAGTAACTAATACACACACACACACACACACACACACACACAACAGAGAGAGCTGCAACGTCAGTAACTAATACACACTCACACACACACACAACAGAGAGAGCTGCAACGTCAGTAACTAATACACACTCACACACACACACACACAACAGTGAGAGCTGCAACGTCAGTAACTAATACACACACACACACACACAACAGAGAGAGCTGCAACGTCAGTAACTAATACACACTCACACACACACACACACACAACAGAGAGAGCTGCAACGTCAGTAACTAATACACACTCACACACACACACACAACAGAGAGAGCTGCAACGTCAGTAACTAATACACACTCACACACACACACACACACAACAGAGAGAGCTGCAACGTCAGTAACTAATACACACTCACACACACACACACAACAGTGAGAGCTGCAACGTCAGTAACTAATACACACTCACACACACACACAACAGAGAGAGCTGCAACGTCAGTAACTAATACACACACACACACACACAACAGAGAGAGCTGCAAAGTCAGTAACTAATACACACACACACACACAACAGAGAGAGCTGCAACGTCAGTAACTAATACACACACACACACACACACAGAGAGAGCTGCAACATCAGTAACTAATACACACTCACACACACACACACAACAGTGAGAGCTGCAACGTCAGTAACTAATACACACTCACACGCACACACAACAGAGAGAGCTGCAACGTCAGTAACTAATACACACTCACACACACACAACAGAGAGAGCTGCAACGTCAGTAACTAATACACACTCACACACACACAACAGAGAGAGCTGCAACGTCAGTAACTAATACACACTCGCACACACACGCACACACAACAGAGAGAGCTGCAACGTCAGTAACTAATACACACACACACAAACACACAACAGAGAGCTGCAACGTCAGTAACTAATACACACTCTCACACACACACACACAACAGAGAGAGCTGCAACGTCAGTAACTAATACACACTCTCACACACACACACACAACAGAGAGAGCTGCAACGTCAGTAACTAATACACACTCACACACACACAACAGAGAGAGCTGCAACGTCAGTAACTAATACACACACACACACACAACAGAGAGAGCTGCAACGTCAGTAACTAATACACACTCACACACACAACAGTAAGAGCTGCAACGTCAGTAACTAATACACACACACACACAACAGAGAGAGCTGCAACGTCAGTAACTAATACACACTCACACACACACACACAACAGTGAGAGCTGCAACGTCAGTAACTAATACACACACACACACACACAACAGAGAGAGCTGCAACGTCAGTAACTAATACACACTCACACACACACACACACAACAGAGAGAGCTGCAACGTCAGTAACTAATACACACACACAACAGAGAGAGCTGCAACGTCAGTAACTAATAC
The DNA here is from genome assembly GCA_039654775.1 of Spinibarbus caldwelli. Lineage (NCBI taxonomy): Eukaryota > Metazoa > Chordata > Actinopteri > Cypriniformes > Cyprinidae > Spinibarbus > Spinibarbus caldwelli. Next base: position 763,557 of record CM077245.1, read on the forward strand.
ACACTCACACACACACACACACAACAGAGAGAGCTGCAACGTCAGTAACTAATACACACTCACACACACACAACAGAGAGAGCTGCAACGTCAGTAACTAATACACACTCACACACACACACAACAGAGAGAGCTGCAACGTCAGTAACTAATACACACTCACACACACACACACACACAACAGAGAGAGCTGCAACGTCAGTAACTAATACACACTCACACACACACACACACACACAGTGAGAGCTGCAACGTCAGTAACTAATACACACTCACACACACACACAACAGAGAGAGCTGCAACGTCAGTAACTAATACACACTCACACACACACACCCACACAACAGAGAGAGCTGCAACGTCAGTAACTAATACACACTCACACACACACACAACAGAGAGAGCTGCAACGTCAGTAACTAATACACACTCGCACACACACGCACACACACACAACAGAGAGAGCTGCAACGTCAGTAACTAATACACACTCACACACACACACACACACAACAGTGAGAGCTGCAACGTCAGTAACTAATACACACACACACACAACAGAGAGAGCTGCAACGTCAGTAACTAATACACTCGCACACACACAACAGAGACAGCTGCAACGTCAGTAACTAATACACACTCACACACACACACACACAACAGTGAGAGCTGCAACGTCAGTAACTAATACACACTCACACACACTCTCACACACACACACAACAGAGAGAGCTGCAACGTCAGTAACTAATACAAACACACACACACACACAACAGAGAGAGCTGCAACGTCAGTAACTAATACACTCTCACACACACACAACAGAGAGAGCTGCAACGTCAGTAACTAATACACACACACACACACACACACACACAACAGAGAGAGCTGCAACGTCAGTAACTAATACACACACACACACACACAACAGAGAGAGCTGCAACGTCAGTAACTAATACACACACACACACACACAACAGAGAGAGCTGCAACGTCAGTAACTAATACACTCTCACACACACACAACAGAGAGAGCTGCAACGTCAGTAACTAATACACACACACACACACATACAACAGAGAGAGCTGCAACGTCAGTAACTAATACACACACACACACACACACAACAGAGAGAGCTGCAACGTCAGTAACTAATACACACACACACACACACACAACAGAGAGAGCTGCAACGTCAGTAACTAATACACACTCACACACACACACACACACACAACAGTGAGAGCTGCAACGTCATTAACTAGTACACACTCACACACAAACCCACAACAGAGAGAGCTGCAACGTCAGTAACTAATACACACTCACACACACACACACACACACACAACAGGGAGAGCTGCAACGTCAGTAACTAATACACACTCGCACACACACGCGCACACACAACAGAGAGAGCTGCAACGTCAGTAACTAATACACACACACACACACACACACACAACAGAGAGAGCTGCAACGTCATTAACTAATACACACTCTCACACACACACACACACACAACAGAGAGAGCTGCAACGTCATTAACTAGTACACACTCACACACAAACACACAACAGAGAGAGCTGCAACGTCAGTAACTAATACACACTCACACACACACACACACAACAGAGAGAGCTGCAACGTCAGTAACTAATACACACTCTCACACACACACACACAACAGAGAGAGCTGCAACGTCAGTAACTAATACACACACACACACACAACAGAGAGAGCTGCAACGTCAGTAACTAATACACACACACACACACACACACACACAACAGAGAGCTGCAACGTCAGTAACTAATACACACACACACACACACACAACAGAGAGAGCTGCAACGTCAGTAACTAATACACACTCACACACACACAACAGAGAGAGCTGCAACGTCAGTAACTAATACACACACACACACAACAGAGAGAGCTGCAACGTCAGTAACTAATACACACACACACACAACAGAGAGAGCTGCAACGTCAGTAACTAATACACACACACACACAACAGAGAGAGCTGCAACGTCAGTAACTAATAAACACTCTCACACACACACACACACACAACAGAGAGAGCTGCAACATCAGTAACTAATACACACACACAACAGAGAGAGCTGCAACGTCAGTAACTAATACACACTCACACACACACAACAGAGAGAGCTGCAACGTCAGTAACTAATACACACACACACACAACAGAGAGAGCTGCAACATCAGTAACTAATACACACACACACACACACACACAACAGAGAGAGCTGCAACGTCAGTACCTAATACACACTCACACACACACACAACAGAGAGAGCTGCAACGTCATTAACTAATAAACACACACACACACACACACACAACAGAGAGAGCTGCAACGTCAGTAACTAATAAACACTCACACACACACACAACAGAGAGAGCTGCAACGTCAGTAACTAATAAACTCACACACACACACACACAACAGAGAGAGCTGCAACGTCAGTAACTAATACACACTCACACACACACACACAAACAGAGAGAGCTGCAACGTCAGTAACTAATACACACTCACACACACACACACAACAGAGAGCTGCAACGTCAATAACTAATACACACTCTCACACACACACACACACACACAACAGAGAGAGCTGCAACGTCAGTAACTAATACACACTCACACACACACACACAAACAGAGAGAGCTGCAACATCAGTAACTAATACACACTCACACACACACACACAACAGAGAGAGCTGCAACGTCAGTAACTAATACACACTCACACACACACACACACACACACAACAGAGAGAGCTGCAACGTCAGTACCTAATACACACTCACACACACACACAACAGAGAGAGCTGCAACGTCATTAACTAATAAACACACACACACAACAGAGAGAGCTGCAACGTCAGTAACTAATACACACTCTCTCTCACACACACACACACAACAGAGAGAGCTGCAACGTCAGTAACTAATAAACACTCACACACACACACACAAACAGAGAGAGCTGCAACGTCAGTAACTAATACACACTCACACACACACACAACAGAGAGCTGCAACGTCAGTAACTAATACACACTCTCACACACACACACACACACAACAGAGAGAGCTGCAACGTCAGTAACTAATACACACTCACACACACACACACAAACAGAGAGAGCTGCAACATCAGTAACTAATACACACTCACACACACACACAACAGAGAGAGCTGCAACGTCAGTAACTAATACACACTCACACACACACACCACACACACAACAGAGAGAGCTGCAACGTCAGTAACTAATACACACTCTCTCACACACACACACACACACAACAGAGAGAGCTGCAACGTCAGTAACTAATACACACACACACACACACACACACAACAGAGAGAGCTGCAACGTCAGTAACTAATACACACTCTCTCACACACACACACACACAACAGAGAGAGCTGCAACGTCAGTAACTAATACACACACACACACACACACACACACTCACAACACACACACACACACAACAGAGAGAGCTGCAACATCAGTAACTAATACACACACACACACACACACACACACAGAGAGCTGCAACGTCAGTAATACACGCTCTCACACACACACAAACAGAGAGAGCTGCAACGTCATTAACTAATAAACACACACACACACACACACAACAGAGAGAGCTGCAACGTCAGTAACTAATAAACACACACACACACACACAACAGAGAGAGCTGCAACGTCAGTAAACTAATACACACTCACACACACACACACACACACACACAACAGAGAGAGCTGCAACGTCAGTAACTAATAAACACACACACACACACACACAACAGAGAGAGCTGCAACGTCAGTAACTAATACACACTCACACACACACACACACACACACACACACAGACAGAGAGAGCTGCAACGTCAGTAACTAATACACACTCACACACACACACACAAATAGAGAGAGCTGCAACGTCAGTAACTAATAAACACTCACACACACACACACACACAACAGAGAGAGCTGCAACGTCAGTAACTAATACACACTCACACACACACACACACAACAGAGAGAGCTGCAACGTCAGTAACTAATACACACTCACACACACACACACAACAGAGAGCTGCAACGTCAGTAACTAATACACACTTCACACACACACACACACAACAGAGAGAGCTGCAAACGTCAGTAACTAATACACACTCACACACACACACACACAACAGTGAGAGCTGCAACGTCAGTAACTAATACACACACACACACACACAACAGAGAGAGCTGCAACGTCAGTAACTAATACACACTCACACACACACACACAACAGAGAGAGCTGCAACGTCAGTAACTAATACACACTCACACACACACACACACAACAGTGAGAGCTGCAACGTCAGTAACTAATACACACACACACACACAACAGAGAGAGCTGCAACGTCAGTAACTAATACACACTTCACACACACACACACACAACAGTGAGAGCTGCAACGTCAGTAACTAATACACACACACACACACACAACAGAGAGAGCTGCAACGTCAGTAACTAATACACACTCACACACACACACACAAACAGAGAGCTGCAACGTCAGTAACTAATACACACTCACACACACACAACAGAGAGAGCTGCAACATCAGTAACTAATACACACTCTCACACACCACACACAACAGAGAGAGCTGCAACGTCAGTAACTAATACACACACACACACACACACACAACAGTGAGAGCTGCAACGTCAGTAACTAATACACACACACACACACACAACAGAGAGAGCTGCAACGTCAGTAACTAATACACACTCACACACACACACACACAAACAGAGAGCTGCAACGTCAGTAACTAATACACACTCACACACACACAACAGAGAGAGCTGCAACATCAGTAACTAATACACACTCACACACACACACACACACAACAGAGAGAGCTGCAACGTCAGTAACTAATACACACTCTCTCACACACACACACACACACACACAACAGAGAGAGCTGCAACGTCAGTAACTAATACACACACACACACACACAACAGAGAGAGCTGCAACGTCAGTAACTAATACACACAACACACACACACACACACACACACACAACAGAGAGCTGCAACGTCAGTAACTAATACACACTCACACACACACACACACACACACAACAGAGAGAGCTGCAACGTCAGTAACTAATACACACTCACACACACACACACACACACACACAACAGAGAGAGCTGCAACGTCAGTAACTAATACACACTCACACACACACACACAAACAGAGAGAGCTGCAACATCAGTAACTAATACACACTCACACACACACACAACAGAGAGAGCTGCAACGTCAGTAACTAATACACACACACACACACACTCTCTCTCACACACACACACACTTATTATACACACTTGAATATTTCATAGGTATATTATCTTTGCTTTACACTACAGTAGGGAAAGTACAATATTTCTTTCCTAATTTCTACACTTGAAAGAGATATTTTGAATTTGTACTCCATTTAAACCCCTAGCTGTCAGCAATTCATGCTGCACTTTTGAGCTTTTATTTTGAAGGAAAACTCCAGCTTCAGTGAAAACAGGCTTACAAAAACACATCTCTCTGCAAATCTAGTGAATGACTGGTGGCTGAACTCACAGCACATGAAATAAAGGAGTTCACTGGATTCATTCAGAGTGAAATGAGCCGTTCTGAGACACAGAAAACACCAGATCACCAGCTAATCGCCTGAACGAAGTGCGCAAAACAGACTTTATGATGGGATTATGTTGTGCTTTGGGTTTTATTTCGTTCTGACAGATACTGTGCCAAAGCATAGTGCCCCAAAACACAACTTTATAGACCTTTAATGTTACAATAAGAAGTTTAAATATATTTTAAAAACTACACTTTTTGCCCAGAAGATCGTTTCACATCATCGTGATCACAATAATATCGAGACAGTTTTGCTATCACGATATCACTATATTGATAATACCATTACATCCCTATTAGTGAATAATATGATGTGTGTAGTTTATTTATATCTTGTAGATCTGAGGTTTGACCAGCAGATGGAGCCATTTAGAGTCTAAATTTACATTTATGCATTTAGCAGACGCTTTTATCCAAAGCGACTTACAGTGCATTCAGGCTTATACATTTTTTTTATCAGTATGTGTGTTCCCTGGGAATTGAACCCACAACCTTTTGCGCTGCTAACACAATGCTCTACCACTGAGCCACAGGAACACTAAATAAAACCAGATCTCTCTCTCTCTCTCTCTCTCTCTCTCTCTCTCTCTCTCTCTCTCTCTCTCTCTCTCTCTCTCTCTCTTCTCTCTCTCTCTCTCTCTCTCTCTCTCTCTCTCTCTCTCTCTCTCTCTCTCTCTCTCTCTCTCTCTCTGTCTCCTGTCTCTGTCTCTGTCTCTGTCTCTGTCTCTGTCTCTCTCTCCTCTCTCTCTCTCTCTCTCTCTCTCTCACACTCACACACTCACACACTCACACACACAGAGAGTGAGCTGTTAATTAAGCTGCAGTGACACTGCTTTATGATTCACCAGAGTAAGGAATAGTAAATGTGTAATTCTATTCTTAAGACAATGGGGAAAGGTAGAGTTTGGAAAGAGCTGTGTTTGGTAAAGTCTGCGTCTCAGACAGTGAATCAGTGCTGACAGACGGATGGAGTTAAAATAAAACCCTCATAATAAGAGCTGGCTTCACCTTTACACCGTTACACAACTGCTCACGCCTCATCATTCCTGCAACACTGCTCACATCTCAAAGTCTACGATCTTACTTACTTATTCTTGACTTTGAATATTTGACTATTTGATTTTCAGTATTTTCATTTGAATATGTGCCTTTATCATTTGAATTTGAATATTTGAATTCAAGTGTTGGATTTTCAGTGTTTTATTTAAATATTTGAATTTGAATATTTGGTAACACTTTAGAATAGGGAACACTTATTCACTATTAACTACGACTTTCCCTCAATAAGTTCCCAATTTGCTGCTTATTAATACTTAGTAAGGTAGTTTAAATATTTGAATTTGAATATTTTCAGTATTTGAATTTGAGTATTTGACTGTTTGAATTCAAATATTTGAATTTCAGGGGAAAAATCTGAAGTTTATTTTTTCTTAACCCATATAATCAAAAGAAAGAGATGTGTTTTTTTAGTTCTGTTGCTTTTTTTGTTTAATTTTTCATATTTCAATAGAAAATACATGAACACAGGCAGGAAACCATTTTGTGGCATTTTAAACGAAAGGAAATGAAATGAAATGAAATGAAATAATAATAATCCTGTGTGTTTGGTCAGAGTTGGGAGGACGAGTCGCGCTGGGTGGAGGATCTGCTGAAGTTACACACCGCTCGAGTGCGAGACGTGGAGCTGCTCACGGGTCTGGACTTCTACCGCTCCACTGCGCTGCCGTACACGCGTGTGCTGGCGCTCAAAAACACGCATGCGGACCTTTGAGGACCACGTGTAACGTGACGGCTAACACTCACCACCCCCCCACGCTTCCACTGTATAGTTTTATACACTCTGTCATATTTATTATTCACCTTCAAGCTAATAATGATGACCCGTCTCACAGCTCACAACCGCAGTCTCAGCTTCCAGCTCCTCGCGTCTATAAACCTGTGTTTACAGCGTGACGCAATCACCGCAATTATGAGATTCCAACTGAGTAATGCACGCACATCCTTCAAAAACTCGTAAACCGTTTTTTTTTTTGTTTTTTGTTTTTCAGGGACCTCACACTTGTACTGTGCAGCGTCATAAAAAGAAAACACACCTAAAATTGCAGCAGCTTGAGCAGTAGAATATAGTTATTTTATCTTTTTTTTTTTTTTTTAATGATTCTTAAAATGGTCTACTGTTAATGTCTTAATGCAAGATTAATCTAAAAACAAAATGAAAAGCATACTAGTTTGTATATTAGTCGCTGTAAAACAGAGCCAAATAAATTATACATTTATTAATAATGCATTTGAATAACGACTTGATCAACTTTGTTAATATTAGTAAACTGCATTAGCTAATATGAACTAACACTAAAGCATTTGTTAGTCACATTTATAAAATAAGATGCATTTACTTATGACCCAAATGTCTTAAACTCAAATTCAAGATAAATAACCTCAAAATGTTTAGTTTTAAGCTTAAAAATTGTGATCGTTTAAATGTGATTTAAAAAAAAAAATTGTAGGACTTAATATGTGACCCTGGACCACAAAACCAGTCATAAGGTTCTTTTCTTTTTTTCTTTTTTTTAATTGAGATTTATACGTCAAAGCTGAATAAATAATCTTTCCATTGATGTATGGTTTGTTAGGACAATATCTGAAAATCTGGAATCTGAGGGTGCAAAAAAATCTAAATATTGAGAAAATCTCCTTTAAAGTTGTCCAAATGAAGTTCTTAGCAATGCATATTACTAATCAAACATTACATTTTGATACATTTACCTTTACTAAATTTACAAAATATCTTCATGGAACATGATCTTAATATCCTAATGATTTTTGGTATAAAAGAAACATGGATAATTTTGACCCATACAATGTATTGTTGTCTATTGCTACAAATATACCTGTGCTACTTATGACTGCTTTTGTGCTCCAGGGTCACATTTATTAAGTCATTTTGCTTCTCCAGTAAATGTATCTTGATTTAGGGATGTTTAGATATTTGATCTGAAAAACAAGAAATACTGAAGAATAATGTCCTTTGTTTGCAGTGCAGTGTAGTTAATATTAAATTTGACATTTCCTAACACATTATAAAAACCACAAGTTGTATCTGTTAATGGAGCTGAGCTAACATGTACTAACAATGAACAGTTGTATTTTTATTAACTAGCATTAACAAAGATTAAGAAATTTTGTAAGAAAAGTATTGCTCATTGTTAGTTAATATTTGTTCATTGCATAAACCATCATCAACTGATAGGACTTTATTCTGAAATGTTACTAGTATCTTTTATTGTTGTATTCTGGTTTTATCTATTGATTACTCAGATAGCACTGATTTATTTTGCCGTTGATAGTGTTTCCATAGAAAGGCATAATTGCAGAGGACGTGAACAGCAGTAGTTGTGGTAATTATGACGTGGGTGAACGCAGCTTAAACACTAAGTGTGTGTGTGTGTTTGTTTGTGAGAGAGTGTGTGTTTAGTATTTGTCCTGCTGGTTTCTTTCTGTTCACTCTGGATTTGTCTTTAGCGTGTGAAAATTGTGAGAAAACAGGTGTGAAAGGTGAATTTGTGCGTTCAGTGATCGTGAATCTGCTTGCTGTTGTCAGCAGACGGTCATGTGACTCATGATCTGAGCGAGTGATGCTCTGTCTTACTAATGAGTGTCGTTAATGATTTCGTTCCATCAATAAATTCCTGAATTGTCAATAAAACATGGTTTGTGTCACATATTGCTGTTCACATACATCTGTGTGTGTGTGAGATTGTGTCCAAAGCGCAGTATCTAAACTCTGATCATCATG
>CM077245.1:773240-800740 GCA_039654775.1 Spinibarbus caldwelli
CTCTCTCTCTCTCTCTCTCTCTCTCTCTCTGTCTCTCTCTCTCTCTCTCTCTGTCTCTCTGTCTCGCTCTCTGTCTCTCTCTCTCTGTCTCTGTCTCTCTCTGTCTCTCTCTGTCTCTCTCTCTCTCTCTGTCTCGCTCTCTGTCTCTCTGTCTTTCTCTCTCTCTCTCTCTCTCTCTCTCTCTCTCTCTCTGTCTCTCTCTCTCGTCTCTCTCTCTGTCTCTCTGTCTCGCTCTCTGTCTCTCTCTCTGTCTCGTTCTCTGTCTCTCTCTCTCTCTCTCTGTCTCTCTCTCTGTCTCTCTCTCTCTCTCTCTTTCTCTCTCTCTGTCTCTCTGTCTCTCTCTCTCTCTCTATATCTATCTGTCTCTCTCTGTCTCTCTCTCTCTCTCTCTTCGTCTCTCTCTCTCTCTCTCTCTCTCTCTGTCTGTCTCTGTCTCTCTCTCTCTCTCTCTCTGTCTCTTCTCTCTCTCTCTCTCTCTCTCTCATCGCTCTCTGTCTCTCTCTCTCTCTCTGCTCTCTGTCTCGCTCTCTGTCTCTCTCTCTCTCTCCTGTCTCTCTCTCTCTCTCTTTCTCTCTTGTCTCTTTCTCTCTCTCTCTCTCTCTGGTCTCGCTCTCTGTCTCTCTCTCTCTCTCTCTCCTCTCTCTCTCTCTCTCTCTAAAAAACAGATATTATGTTGCTTCTCTAATTTAACATGCAAGTATAGACGAAATCAAGTAATGTAAACAGGTTTGTGTCAGTAAATTGCTCAGTGCAAAGAAGAGAAGTAATGGGAATCTGGTATTTCTTTTTTCATGTGTCTAATAGACATGAACAAGTTCTTTGAAACACATCTATGATCTTTGAAACATGTCTAGTCTTCAGGCTCTGTTAACTATGGTTTCACTAATAATAAACATATATTGCATAAAGCATCCATATTTGTCCATGCCCATGTTGATTAGAGTATTTAAAACATGAAAAGTATTAATTTAAGGTACATTTAGAACAGATAAAGATGTGCGATTAAATTGTGATTAATCGCGAGTTAACTCATGACAATCATGTGATTAATCACGATTAAATATTTTAATCGACTGACAGCCCTGAGCATAAGCTGCTTATGAGCATTTTAAAATGTAATATAATCTAATTACATGTACTTGATTTTTGGAATCTGATTGCGTAATCTTGATTATATGTAATCAGTTACTACCCAGCACTGGCAATGGACAACCAAAATACAAAGTCTGAACATTTTACTGAGCAATTTCATTTTTATGGAGCCATGAACGTGACATGTGCGTGCGTGTGTGTGTGTGTGTGTGTGTGTGTGTGCGTGTGTGTGTGTGTGTGCGTGTGTGTGTGTGTGTGTGAAACAGATGAACAAGTGAAGTGCTGCATCAGAAAATCAGTCTTACCAATCTATGTTTTTATGCAAACTGACTTAAGTGATGAAAACTTTTAAAAACAATGAAATGATAAAACATATTGTAAGACTTGTTAAGGTAGTTAATGCTACTGCCCACTAGTGTGCAGAATCTCTGAAGTATTATATAATATCGGATTATAATGTGAAGCCTCTGATGTTTTAACGTGTGTGTGTGTGTATGTGTATAGATCTCAGTACTGCTGGCTGTGTGTGTGGTCGTGATCATTCTGGGTTTGGGTTTGGGTCTTGGTCTCCAGCTGCAGGACTGCAAGAATAAAGGTGAGAAACACACACCTCATGGTTTAACACACAACTAGATGAAAAACATTTAAGACAAACTTCATGTTGGCTTGAGAAAGCCTAGCTAGAAAGTTTGAAGATTTTAAGTTTGAAGTAGTTTGAATATTTTTGAAGTTTGAAGATTTTAAGTTTAAGATTTTAAATATGGATATTTTAAAATTGTTTGAAGATTTTACCTTTGAAGCAGTTTTAAGTTTAAAGATTTGAACTTTGAAGTTGTTCCGTTTGAAGATTTTAATTTTGAAGATTTTAAGTTGGACAATTTTAAGTTTAAAAATATTTTCAGTTTCAAGATTTTGAGTTTGAAGCAGTTTTAAATGTAAAGATTTTAAGTTTAAAGATTTTTGATGCAGTTTTAAGTTTAAATATTTTAAGTTTGAAGTAGTTTTCAGTTTAAAGATTTTAAGTTTGACGCAGTTTTAAGTCTAAAGATTTTAAGTTTGAAGATTTTAAGTTTGACAGTTTTCAGTTTGAAGATTTTAAGTTTAAAGGTTTTACATTTGAAGCAGTTTTAAGTGTAAAGATTTTAAGTTTTACACAGATTTCAGTTGAAATATTTTAAGTTTTACACAGTTTTCAAGTTAAAGATTTTAAGTTTGATGCAGTTCTAAGATTAAAGATTTTAAGTTTGACAGTTTTAAGTTGAAAGATTTTAATCTTGATGATTTTAAGTTTGAAGCAGTTTTAAAAGCTTGAAGTCTGAAGGTTTTAAGGCCATACTGTCTCTCAGATGGATAGGCAGATTGTTATGTGGTTGCCAGGGTATTCTGGGTGGCTTTTTGGGAATTGCTATGCAGTTGCTAGGGTGTACTGGGTGGTTTCTAGGATGTTGCTATGCCATTGCTAGATATTAAACATGATATTTTGCCTATAGAAAATGACATTGTTAGAGCCTTTTGTTGTTGTTGTTGTTGTTGGTGGTTTTTTTTTTTTTTTTTTTTTTTTTTTTGCATTAGGACATTGTTTTGTAGTGAAATAATGACATGAACACTCACCTGTGTGTGTGTGTGTGTGTGTGTGTGTGTGTATGTTTCAGACGTGTCAGTGTCCTGCAGGAATCGTTGCTATGAGCCATCAGATGTGGATTCAGCATTGTGTCGCTGTGATAGTCAGTGTGTGGAGACTAACAGCTGCTGCTATGACTATAAAGATATCTGTCTGCTGCCTAGTGAGTGACCTTAATGTGTGTCATCATCTGAACATCTGCTCGTGTGTCTCTGATCTCATCTAAACAGATTTCATTTACATGTCTGTCCCTTTGTTGTTTGGCAGATATTTAACTAATGCTTCAACTCATGGTATTACACTGCCTTCATGTTTTCTAAATCAAGTTAGCTGCTCCCTCTGTAGAAGCATCTGTTAAATGTCAAAATATAACTATAAGCAGCCAGACTGTCCTAAACCACGATACTCATTTATTCATTTTCAGGTTGAATTGCTGCTGATGTTTGCTTGATTGATTTATTGCAACATTTTTATCAATTAAAGGCAATTATGATTGTAATTTGAACTTTCACCATTATAATTACAATCATTTTTTACAGTATATGTCTTATATTTGTTATAATTGCCTTTAACTGTACTCACTGTACAAACTGTAATAAATCTAATGGGACATTTCATATAACATTACAGTAAAATACTGTTAAATTTATAGTTTTTGGAAAAATCAATCTTAGAATTTACAGTGAAAAACGGTAAACTGACGTTCCAACTCACATTTGATGGTTTTTCATTGAAATGTTTCTTCTCTATACATCGTTATTTTAGTGTTATTTGTCTTATGATGATGTTGTTTTGTATTTGTGTGCATATGACACTGTTTGCAACTTCTATATATCAGTATTTCCATCAACTTGTGGAAAAGCTATTGAACATCATGTGTCTTTCTCTTGATCACATGTGTTTATGCTGGGTGTCGATATATTATAAAGGCACTAGACACATTTTACTAATTTGTGACCCTGGACCACAAAACCAGTCATAATTTTTTGAAATTGAGATTCATACATCATCTGAAAGCTGAATAAATAAGCTTTCCATTAATGTATGGTTTGTTAGGATATGACACAAAGATACAACTATTTGAAAATCTGGATATTACTGCATATCACTAATAAAAAATTAGGTTTTGATATATTTACGGTAGGAAATTTACAAAATATCTTCATGGAACATGATCTTAATATCTTAATGATTTTTGGCATTAAATGATAATTGATCATTTTGACCCATACAATGTATTGTTGGCTATTGCTACAAATATACCTGTGCTACTTATGACTGCTTTTGTGCTCCAGGGTCACATATGGTATATTAACAATATTTAAGTTAATGAAGTGCACACTTTTTTACTGTAAATATAAGTTCAGTCTGTAAAACCTCCCATATTTTGTAAGGTAATGATCTGGCAACCACAGCTTTAACTTCAGGGATTTTTAACAGATGAAATATTAACTCAAGCATGAGAATAGAAGTATTTTTCTAAGAATATGAGCTGTTGTGTGTGTAGCTGAGAGCTGGGAGTGCACTTCGTTGCGCTGTGGAGAGAGACGTCTGTCTGAGAGCAGGTGTCACTGTTCTGATGACTGCATGAGCTCTGGAGACTGCTGCTCCAACTACAACAACGTCTGCAAGGGTGAGTCCCGCCTTCATCATCATCATCATCATCATCATCAGTGCATCTGTGCTGCAGTCACTCTGGACTTGCTTTAGGTCGCAGGATTCTGATGTTAAAGTACACACATATATTCTGTTCAGTATTGGGTGTAACTAGTTACTAAGTAATTAGTTATTGTAATTTAATTACTTTTCCCTTGAAAAAGTAAAATAAGGTACTACTCTTATTTTTTTCTGTAATTTAATTACATTTACTTCTTATGTAATTGAATACTGTGTATAGACTGTAGAACATTTATATACAATACAATAGTGGATTTAACGTCAAAATTTAAAGTCTAACCTTAAAATGCATGCTTTTTATGTACTCTTCTCACTTTAAATACTTTGGTGAGTTAATAAGAATATTGGTAACACTTTAGTGTCCAATTCTCACTATTAACTAGTTGGTTATTAGCATGAATATTACTGGGACATTGGCTGTTTATTATTACTTAAAAAGGACATATTAATGTCTTATTCTGCAAGACTTTATTCTAAATCTTTAATCCTACCCTCTTTACTAAGTATTAATAAGCAGTAATCAGGAGCATATTGAAGCAAAAGTCATAGTTAATAGTTAGTTAATAGTGAGAATTGAAGCCTAATCTAAAGTGTGAGCAGAATAATGTATGTAGTTATCTGTTATTTATTTGAAAGAATTAAAAGAAGCGTTTCATGTCTATCCTTGTATCATTAACTTGTCGAGATTGATATAGGGTTTAGAAAGTAATTAGTAGTAGCCTAAGTAATTAAATACTTTTTGGAGAGAGTAATTTGTACTGTAATCTAATTACACTGTTGAAGATGTAATTAGTAACTAGTAATTAATTACTTTTTTTTAGAGTAACTTACCCAACACTGCTTCTGTTCAAAGCTGCTCACTCACTCTGAACTACACAGACAGCAGCACCAAAACAAAATGAGTTTGTAAATAAGTTGAAACTTTTTCCTCTCCAAAAAAAAAAAAATGGTTTAATTCAATGTGTTACTTTCTGTTTCTTTGTAACTATTTATGAAATCCACTGGCAATTTCTGAGTGAAAAATGTTTAATTTTACAATTTCTGCCACATAATTTTAGGGTGTTTTTGTCAGTGTCTTTTGCGCAGTTCAGTAGTCAGAGTGACAAAGGCATTGAAGGCCAAATATCTCAGGTTTTTATCTTCTAATATTCACAATATTTCTCTGTGTGTGTGTGTGTGTGTGTGTGTGTGTGTGTGTGAGTGATGCAGGAGACACAGAGTGGGTTCAGGATGAGTGTGTCGACATGAGCACTGCCAAATGTCCCGTAAGGTAACACACACACACACACACACATACACATTTATGATCATACGTTTTAAAAAATAATCAATCCAGTAAAACTGAAGAGTTCTGTTCAAAGTGAAGTGAACAAAACCTGCACTGAATTGAACTTTGAAGAAAAGCCTATTAAAACTCATAAAATCAGAGAGAAATTAAGTAGATGAAAAAAAAAATAACGTTACAGTAAATAAGAGTTCACACGCTGCATTTATTGAGCAAAGACTGGAATATACAACATCACTTCAGCACGTGAATCACAAATGAATCACTGCTCCACTGAATCAATCATTAATGAATCACTACACCACTGAATCAGTGAATCACAAATGAATCACTTAGGGCTGCCAGTCGATTAAAATATTTAATCGTGATTAATCGCATGATTATCATGAGTTAACTCACGGTTAAACACAATTTAATCACACACTTTTATCTGTTCTAAATGTACCTTAAATTAATACTTCTTCATGTTTTAAATACTCTAATCAACATGGTCAATGACAAATATGGATGCTTTATGCAATATATGTTTATTATTAGTGAAACCATAGTTAACAGAGCCTGAAGACTAGACATGTTTCAAAGATCATAGATGTGTTTCAAAGAACTTGCTCATGTCTAGACACATGAAAAAAAGAAATACCAGATTCCCATTACTTCTCTTTCTTTGCACTGAGCAATTTACTGACACAAACCTGTTTACATTTCCGCATGACAGGGCATCTCACTTCTTCTGAACATGCAAAATGTACATTTATTATTTATTATTACATTTTTTTGCCTCTCTGTGCCCACATACTGTATTTTGATGCAGCTAAATTCTCAATAAAACTGTTTTCAGTGATATATTTTACTGTTTGTGTTGTCAGACAATGGAATGAATATGAAATGGTGACTGAAACGCGACCCATAGGACTAAATAACCAGCGCTCCCTTCCAAGATGTTAATCTGCACAAAAATCCTGATTTATAATCCAGCCATCTAAAGTGGTCTGAAAATTCGCTAAGCTGGCAACACTAGGTGCGTTTCCATTACAGATTTGCGCAAAACTTTGGCGATATTTTATAAATGTCTATAAAAAAGTATTTCGAAATGACGGCGTTTCCATTACCTAATGTTATGTGACTAAAATGTAACCTTTTGCCTCTCGCGATAAGTCATGGCAACAGATTTTGGTGAGATTTGACGGATTTTGGATGTATTTATTCAAAGGAGGCGTAAGCGTGTATCTTTACAGAAGCAGCACGGAGAGCCACTTCAGAAACACGCGTGGCGTGGCTGGAATAAACACAGAGTGGTCGCAGTCAGCTTCAGTGGCGTATCAGAGCCACACTGCACCGCAGACGTGTGCAGTGTAAACTGTCTAAGCATTAATGTCAGGGAAAGCCCCTTATATTCGAGAGCGAAGTGTTTCTTGGAGGTTATAGTACACTGAAGAATGATTATATGACTTTTTACATACGCCATGTGACCTGTAAATGCGAAAAAAAAAAAACCGTTTCCATTGCAGTTTTGCGAAATATTCCTTTTTCAAATTGCCTGAAAAACCACCTCATGCGAGCGTAAAAACTTTTTTGCGATATATGGGAGTTTTTGCGAAATTGATGCGTTTCCATTAGGCGTATTTTCAATTCGCAATTTTAATTTGCTCAGTTTGAAGGGTCATGGAAACGCGCCTACTGTCAGCATCTCCATCCATTTCCATTTCTCCAACTATAGTAGTACGGGCTAGGCCACGGGTCAAACAGAAAATGTGCGCTGCGTTAATCACGCGTTAATAAAATTAGTGCCGTTAAAATGAATTTGCGTTAACGCGTTATTAACGCGTTAACTTTGACAGCACTAGAATCACTACACCACTAACAGAGATGTGTAGAGTATCCAAAAACTGTCTTTAATAAAGAGTACAAGTAGTTATTCAAGTAAAAGTAATAATCTTAATAATTACTTCAGTAAGAGTAAAAATATCCTTAAAGAGTAAAAAATATACTTAAAGTTACTAGTTACTTCGGATCTTCAGATTTGGTTTCAGCTGACTGTAGGTTCATGGCCACTTCATAACGCTCTTTATGTTCTTTGTGTTCTTCAATTTTTCATTATGATGAGAAACCGCTTCAGACGATTCAGTGCGTGCAGGGAACTGAACAAATCATTCAAACTAATTTGTGAACCAATTCAGACGTTTTGTTTGATCAAGGCCTTGAACAGAATCGATTTGTTTGTGAATGGGGCATCACTCATTCAGAAAAAAGAGACAGCGTGCTTGGAATAAACTGGATTGCATTAAAATTTAATGACGAGAGGAACGGCACCCAGCATAGTGAAGTAAAAGTACAGTTTTTCATTAGAAAATGTACTTGAGTTAATGTAAAAGTACCCACCTTTAAATCTACTCTTAAAAGTACAAATTTTCCAAAAATGTACTCTAGTAAATGTGACGGAGAACATTGTTACTAAGAAGGGCATAAGTTTGATTTTGGCATTGGTGAGGAGGACATAACGGCAGACAACAGACATTTAGCTGTTTGATCAAAATTATTGCTAGGGACAATTTACTAGTGTCTGGATATTGGTATGATTGTGTCACAGTGTCCCTACTAAACTCTACACACCCTTGAAAATCATAAGCAGCGATGTCTGACTTTGGAAACTATGGGCGTAATTATAAGTCAGACATTGAAGTGAGTTGCTGTTTTTGTCTCTTCTGAGGAAAATTCATTTGCCAATGAACCCACAACGGTTTTATTAATGTTCATCTGATCTCATTTTGTAACACTCTAAAGAGAAGATAGGAAAATATAAATTAATTTGTGTTTCCTGCTAGCTAAATTTAACAAACATAAACAAAAATTCACTGACTCTAAACCTCCCTTTCCTTTATTCATAGTTGATCTGTACAAGTAGCCTATATGGAAACTACCTAAATTTATTATTCTTTTTTTTTCTTCTTCTTTTGTGAACCTGGCAACACACCCCTTACAAAAATTAACTATGGTTTTACTCAAAAAAAACAAAAAAAAAACATAGTTACTATAGTTAAACCATGGTAACCGCAAATTAACCATGGCTGTGCTACATTACCCACAGTTTAACAATGGTATTTGTAGTAAAACTTTGGTTATACAAAAAAAAAAAAAAAAAAAAATCATAGTTACACTTTTACAATAGTATAACCATGGTTAATTTTCTTAAGGGATTTGTATTTGTGGATACTTTCTTTATTTTTTGTTTGTTTTTGTTTTTATAATTGTACTCCCTAAATGTTTTGATGTTTTCTACTGTTTAATAACTAAAAAAGGAAATCAGAAAAAAAAAGGTTCGCAAACCCGCTCTGAAGTCCTGATCTGAATCAAATGATTCGCAATCCGAGCTCCGAAGTCCCGATCTGAGTAATGATTCGCGAACCATCATTTCAGATCAGGACTCGTGAATCATTCAATGACTCGGATCCGCACTCCGAGTCATTCGATTCGTGAAATGATTCGCAAACCTGAGTAACATATGTGCTGTAGTTCTGCACTTGTTTTGTAGTTAACACATGTAAAAGGGTATATAGGCTAATAATAATTTCTTTACTGGTCTAAGTAAGTCTTTTTTCTTTCTTTCATCTTTCTTTCGTTTTTCTAACTTTTCAAACAAGCGCGATGGAAGGAGATAGGCCTGTTCGAGGTGCCATGAATAAATCTCTAGAGGCCGCGTTCAAGGGGAATGATTCAGCGAACACATCTGGATCGAAAATTCCCCTGCCTGAAACTCCTAAACCGCCTTCCAAAAAAATCAAAAATGGTTGATAGAGTGGTGTCAGAAAATCAGACGGTCTCCAATCTACGTGAAAAAATGCAAGTGGAATTTCTGAATCGCATGCAATCCCTCAAGACAACAGTGAAAGATAATACGAATTCGTTAAACGGTGTGACTGAGGCGCTTAAGTTCATGAACAATCAAGTAGAAGAGATGACAAGCAAGGTGAGCTCATTACAGAACGGTGGAATCACTGGAAAAGGAGAACTGTGTGCTGCGTGCGAAATGCGACGAACTGGACGCTTACAAGAGGAGGTGGAATCTACGAGTATCCGGTATTCAGGAGCAGCGAGGAGAAGAAGTCTGGAAGATTCTGATCGACTTATTCAGCAGTTTCTCCTCAGATAGCAGACTCCTCTACACGCTCATAGACTGGGTCCTCACGCTCCAGCCGCCGCATCATCGCACAGTTTCTTTCACGCAACATTAGGATGCCAGTACTGGAGGGATGCCAGTACCACCACCGTCCTCAAAGAAAGGAAAATCAGGATCTTTGAAGACCTGACGCAAAGCACCAAAGACACCAAGAACAAACTTTGGCCACTTGTGGAACGAGCGAGAAAGGAGGTTAAGAGAGTAGGCTTCAGAGGGCCCTTCGCTTATATTGATGGTAAAGGGATCACTGCAAAAGATCAGTTGGGCTGAATGATGCTGTGGCATCCTCACAAGTTGAAGTTTCAGCGCACCAAATGGCCTTTTCTGATACTCACGGGTAAGCACCAATTGCACCGGGGTTTTTTTTGTTTGTTTTTTTTTTCTCATTTCGGACAGGATGGACATACTGTGTTGTATTCAATAATTGGAATCTGGATCAAAAAGATTTAAAGGTACTGTTGTCACGTTCGCTGGAACACGGAACGAGGAGACACGGAGATTCTTCAAAATACAGACTTTTAATGACAAGGAACCCAGGAAACATGGAGCACAGGGGTAAGACAAACAATACCGGACGGGGAAACGAGGCTAGACACAGGGTTATTATACTAAACATAACGAGGGGACTAAAGGGACACACCTGGGAACAAATCAAAGACAATCAGGGGACAGGAGCAGGAAAAACCAGATAAGGACATGGAAACACTGGGAGCATGAGGAAACACAAGACACGGGGACAAAGGTCTGACAACCGTTACCTAGTTGTTGTGATTTTACGAGCTGGGTCCTTAACTCAAATGTTACTTTTATTTTTGGACTTACTCATTTAGGACATTGGTCATAAATTGGGAATATTTACTTTTGAATCCATCCTTTGCTGTCTATGAGACTTAGTGCCCGTTTTGAAGAAGATATTACATTTCAATGACTGAAAGATGAATGAAAGAACACAAAAGAAAAAAAGAAAAGAAAACGAAAAAACTCTTTTACTCAAGCCCTTATACTCTTTATATTACTTGTGTTGCCAAGTTAGGCGAACTATCACTTTTTTTTTTCTATTCTCATTGATATCTTTTTCTTTACTTAGTTCTTCAGGTAGTATTCTCTTGTTTCAGTTTTATGTCTTTGTCTTTGTTTTCTTTAAATGCCAGGGGTTTGAAAAATAATGTTAAAAGGAAGACTTTATTTTTATTTTCTAAGAGGCACAAAGTAGATTTCTGTTTTTTCCAGGAAAGTCACTCAACATCTAAAGACACTAAATTTTGGAGGTCATAGTGAGGCAATGAAATATGGCTATCACATGGGTCAAAATATTCTGCTGGAGTAGGGATTATGAAGTATAATTTTAATAGTAGTATTCTGGAAACCAGTATTGATCCTTCAGGTCATTTCCTGCTAATGGTAGTTGTTTTTAATCAGATTATAGTAATTATTGTCAACATCTATGGATACAACTCTGTTGCAGAAAACTGCACTTTCTTGAACATGCTAGATCAAAAACTTTCATCTGCATTAAGGAAATATCCTACTGCCTTTCTGATTTTAGGAGGTGATTTTAACATAGTAATGAATAACATGCTAGATCGACACCCTCCAAGGAAAGCAGCTTCTCCAAACTCTAATCTTATAGCGTTTATGGATAAATTTGATTTAGCTGATATCTGGAGAGAAATGTATCCAGTTGTAATACAGTACACCTGGTGTAACAAAGACAGGTCAAGACAATCCAGAATCGATTACTGGTTGATCTCTAAAACATTAAGAAATAATAATAATATCTCTATTAATATTAGCAACAGTCCACTGACTGACCATAATGCCATTTATATTTCAGTTAATTTATCACAAAAAAACTACAATTCATACTGCTAAAGCATTACTTTGGAAATTCAATAATTCCCTTCTTAAATATGAAACGGTGAAGCAACAGATTAATGAATTAATCCGGATTTACTGGAAAAGGGCTGAATCAGAAAAAAGCTTATGGATGGAATTGGGAGCTTCTAAAATATGAATTAGGGACATTCTTCAGGAAATTTGGAAGTAATATGGCAAAACAAAATAGATTAATAGAAGATGGAATTCTTTCACAGCTGTCTGCTTTATCTTTTAAGGAACCCTTGACACATACTCAAAACACTGAATACTCCGAACTACAGAATAAATTAGATGAGTTGTATAGAGCCAAAGCTAAGGGAGCCTATGTTAGATCCAGACGGAAATGGCTGGAAGAAGGAGATCAAAACTCAGCCTATTTCTTCAGGTTGGAAAGATTCAGTGCTATGAATGATTCTATTGATCGTCTCTGAACAAACGATGGAGTTCTTGATAATCCTAAAGAAATAGCTGCTTTTTGATCCAAATTTTATTATAACTTGTATACATCAAGATATTCTGATAATTCAGCCAAATCCTTTTTTGATTCTATTAATCAAAACAAAATTATTTAATTTGAAGATAAAGAAGCTTGTGATGGTGATATATCTCAATCAGAAATTCTACTGGCAATTAAGAGTTTAAAAAATAATAAAAGTCTGGGCAGTGATGGTCTAACTGCTGAGCTATATAAGATATTTGATGAAAACTTATTTGAGAAAAGTATTTGAGGAAAGTTTTAAATTGGAAGCACTTCCACCAACCATGACACAAGGGGTCATCACCCTGATACCCAAACCCAGTAAAGAATGTCTAGAGAACTGGAGGCCAATCACCCTCTTAAATAACGATTATAAAATTTTAGCTTCAGTTTTAGCGAGAAGAATGAAAGACGTCCTTAATATTATTATTGATGAATCACAATCGGGTTTTATGGAGAAACGCCATATTACAAATAATATAAGATTAGTCTTAGATCTCCTAGATTACGAAGATCTCGTCACTAATGACAGTTTCCTGCTTTTCTTAGACTTCTACAAAGCCTTTGATTCACTCGAGCACAAGTTTAAATTTCAAGCTCTTGCCAAATTTGGATTTGGAGATTATTTTTGTAGAGCCATCAGGACATTATACAGAAACAATAATAGTGCTATTAAATTTAAATTTGGAACCTCACCGAGATTCAATTTGTCACGCGGAGTAAGACAAGGCTGTCCTATATCTCCATATTTATTCTTACTTGCCTCAATTTTTGGCTCTTCATATTTCCAGTAGTAATTTGCAAGGTATCACAATTGACGACAGACAAATTATTATTAGCCAGCTGGCTGACGACACTACTTTATTTCTGAATGATGCCTCCCAAATCCCTTTAGCTTTGAGAATGATTGAGTCCTTTTCCAGAGCTTCGGGTCTCTGTCTAAATATCAACAAATGTGAGTTAATGTCAATTAAACGATGTGAGGTTCCCTCTATATGCAACATTCCTGTGAAAGATCAAGTTACATACTTAGGAATTGTAATTAATAAAGACCAAAAAACAAGATGTAAACTAAATTTTGACCCTTTAATAGTGAAAACTCAAAGGAAGTTCTGCTCTCTAAAGCCGAAGGATTGTCTCGATTGACTTATGCTGCTCTTTGCTTGGAGCTTGATAAAGGAACATTAAAAAAGATTGATAGCATGTTAAACAATTTTTTTTGGAAAAATAAAACTCATTATATTAGCAAATCTGTATTAATGAGTCCAACAAAACGGGGGATTGGATTTTTTAGATTTTACTGCCTTAAACAACACTTTTAAAATTAATTGGCTAAAGAATTTTCTTAAAAATCCCTCTTCACTCTGGAATATTATACTCAATTATATTTTCTCTAAAGTTGGTGGCCTGAATTTTCTCCTGCTTTGTAATTATAATGTTTCGAAGATCCCTGTCAAACTTTCTAATTTTCATAAGCAGATGCTCTTGGCCTGGTCCCTCATATACAAACAACTTTTCTCTGCACTGATATTATTTATGGAATAATAAGGATATTCTTTATCAGAATAAATCCCTTTTATTTGACAGCTGGTTTGAAAAATAACCTTCTTTTAGTTGGACAGCTTTTTAACTCACAAGGCAGACTTTATAACTATTCAGATTTCTTACAGAAATATAATATTCCTGTATCTGCTGATGAATATGCTGTTGTTTCCAATGCCATTCCTTCTGGTGTGTCTTTTCTTTTGCAAGGTACCACATTTCCATGGCCATTTACTTACTTTCTGGCTTTAACTGACACAATGATCGGAAGTGCGTGCTTTTCTGTTGACCAACAAAAAAAATAACTATAAAATCAGAGCTCTCTTCCAGAAAGAGATAACAACAATTCCTTATGTAATACCATATTGGAATAATATTGTGGAGAATATACCTTGGGAGAAAGTATGGACTTTGCCTCATAAGTATCTGCTTACCAAAAAAAATCAAAGAAATAACATTTAAGCTGATTCACAAATGTTACCCGACTAAAACCTTTCTTAGGAAATATAAGTCAGACATTGAAGTGAACTGCAGTTTTTGTCATTCATCTGAAGAAGACTTCATTCATTTGTTTTGGCAATGCAGCAACACAGGAAAATTTTGATCAGACTTTTTAGTGTTTATCCAATCTTATTTTGTAAGTGACTTTTCTTTCTGTTTTAAGGATGCTTTCTTTGGATTGTTTGACTATTCAAAAGAAAATACAGGAAAATATTATGTAATTAATTTATGTTTTCTGTTAACTAAATTTCACATTCATAAACAAAAGCTTACTGGCTCTAAACCTCTATTTTCTTTGTTCAAAGTTGACTTAGATAAGTATGTGGAAACTGTCCAAAGTTCTGCTAATTTGAAAGCTATGAAAACTGTATCTCTGTATTCATCCCTTGTGTCTTCTTAAGATGTAACTGTATTACCTTATTTTTTTGTTAACCCTGGCAAAAAAAAAAAAAAAAAGATTCACAAACCTGCTCCAAAGTCCCAATTTAAAACAACTGATTTGTGATACGTGATTTGATGTCCCGGTCTGAATCAAATGGTTCGTGATATGCAATCCAAATGGAGCGCTTTGAAACAGTGAATCATTTTGCGACACAATGGTTCAATTGATTTGGAGTTTCAAAAGCTCTGTTTCACCCATCACTTACATGATTTTTAAAATCATTACAAGCGATGTCGAAATTCGAAAATGAATGGCCCTTTTGATGTGTTTTTGCTAGTGAGTCGCTTGATCTGAATGATCAAAGTCACGGGTTTGAATCATTCGGAGCGGTTCCAGTGTAAATGACTCACTCAGTTAAATCAGTTTGTCTGTTCCATCCGGTTTTCGCGTCTTCAGCCATGTTTACACGACACTGCTCACTAGTTTTAAGACATTAACTGAAATAAGCAGGAAAAGTATGATGTTTACAAATAATATATCCATATTTTCATTCCAAAGATAACATCCAACACAAATCTCTGAACATATTCAGGAAACCTGTTCACTGCTAACTAGTGAAACACTCCATTAATATGAAGAGCTGCAACACAAAATACATGTTAGATGGAAACTCTGTGCATTATGATCAAGTTTGTAGCCTAATTCACTATATTTGAAATAGTTTGATCTGCAGTTCAATAGGAAATAAGCTGAAAACATCCATTCATCTCATACCATTGAAGTGAATGTTAGATTTATCAGTATATACTGTAATAAATATTAGAGAAATGATTATATCTGATTGTATTAGTCTATATAGAGTGCTAGTCAATGTAAAAAGAGCAAATAGGAGAAGCAGATGAACACAAAACAGCAGAACAACATAAAGAGAGTAAACTTTATCATTCATATCATGTGTTTGTGCAGTTTTACGAGGCAGCCGCTGCTGTTGGTGTCTCTGGATGGTTTGAGAGCTGAATATCTTCAGTCGTGGCATACAGTCATACCAGTGCTGGACAAGATCAGTGAGTCAAACACAAACACACATACACTATATTGCCAAAAGTATTGGGTTACCCCCTTATAATGAACAGGTTTGACTAGTTTAGTAATTTCCATGAGTACAAATCTTAATGTTTAAGCATATAATGATACTCTAGGGAATTGTGTACAATGACTTGTACATTCACTATATGGACAAACGTATTGGGACACACCCTTCTTTAGAACAGAAAAATTCACTTCCAAAACTGTGGCAACAAAGATGGAAACATAATGCATGCATTTAAAAATTGTATTTCCATCTCTGTTGCAACAGTTTTGGAAGTGTCTAAAATGACTGTACCCATATGTACAAGTCATTGGTGTTTGGTGATGAGTTTTTGGCTCAAGATCTGCATTTAAAGTCACACCAGATGTGTTCAGCTGGCTTTCTGCAGACCAGTCAAGTTCTTCCACACTGACTCAATCAATCATTTCTTTTTGAACCTTGCCTTATACACAGAGACATTGTCATGTTAGAATAGAAAAGGGTCCTGTCCAAACTGTTGCTTTAAAATTAGAAGCACACAATTCCCTAGAATATCATTATATGCTTAAACATTAAGATTTGTACTCACGGAAATTACTAAAGTAGTCAAACCTGTTCATTAGAAGGGGGTGACCCAATACTTTTGGCAATATAGTGTATGTAACCCTGGAGCACAAAACCAGTCTTAAGTCGCACAGGTATATTTGTAGCAATAGCCAAAAATACAGTACACTGTATGGGTCAAAATTATCGATTTTTCTTTTATGCCAAAAAACATTAGGATATTATGTAAAGATCATGTTCCATGAAGATATTTTGTAAATTTCCTACCATAAATATATCAAAACTTACTTTTTGATTAGTAATATGTATTGCTAAGAACTTCATTTGGACAGCTTTAAAGGCAATTTTCTCAATATTTAGATTTTTTTGCACCCTCAGATTCCAGATTTTATAAATATTGTCCTATCCTAACAAACCATACATCGATGGAAAGCTTATTCATTTAGCTTTCAGATTTAAATCTCAATTTAAAAAAAAATGACCCTTGTGACTGGTTTTGTGGTCCAGGGACACACATTCATCCTCTGTAATCCACTAAACTGCAGTGTAAAGCACTATATGTGTGTGTCCAGGACGCTGTGGTACTTCAGCACCCTTCATGCAGGCCGTGTTCCCTAGTAAGACGTTCCCTAACCACTACTCCATCGCCACAGTGAGTCCACTGTTCACCACAACACAGCCTTGTTCAGAAGTTTGAGAAATTCCTGTTTCCAAGATGTACTTTCCCTATGTCTGTTAAATGTTTTAGAGATTGTGGTTGCTGATGTCATAATATCATAATATCCTGTGTGCCAGTCCTTCACCATGGAATAAACTAAGGAAATTAAGGGCAGACAAATCAGAGAAACTGCTAAAGCTGACCATTTTAACTCTGTAAAGCCTGAAATTTGCTTTTCAGTTTGCTTCTATGCCTCATATAATCTGATAAAGATAGAATATGGAGGAAAAAACAGCTCTGAAATTTTATTCAGAGACTCAAACTGAGCAAAAGTATGACGTTTTTGCAGATGCTGATATTTCTATGATGAAATTCTGCTGCTTGTAATGTAAATCAGTGAGATCTTTCTAACAGTACAGCAGATACTGACAGAAAATGACTGACATAAAAAAACACTAGGTTTATTTTTTCTATATTCTATCTACTTCTTTTCTTAAAAAAAAAATGCTAAGTGTACTGCATTAGTATGTTGTTGCTCTTCTGTTGGTTTTGATTGCTTCTATTGTCCACTTTTGTAAGTTGCTTTGGATAAAAGCGTCTGCTAAATAACTAAATGTAGTGTAAATGTAAAATGATCTAAATATCAGCAGTCGCTCTATATCTCCAATAATATGTCTTAGTAAGATGAGATTGAAATGATCCAAACCTATAATGCAATGCTGATTGAGAGATGAAGAAATAAACGCTCCTCAGAAGATGTGAGATGAAGATCATTCCTCCACTGAGGAACAGTGAAAGTAAAGCTTCTGGAAACAAACGCTCCTCAAAAGATCCTGATGATCAGATTTGAGACTAAAACATGATTGATGGAGAATCAAGTAAAGCTGAGCTGCTTCAGTCCAGTAAGTGTTCATCTGGAAATATGACTGCAGTTATTCTGATGTTTACTTGAGAAAAATCAGTCAAGATTAGTCAACAAAAAGACACATGAAGCACCAGCTGAAGGAGGATGTTTGTACAATTACACTAAAAGAGCTTTTACTGGATGAAAAAGTAAGGCATGGAGGAGATTGTGTGTGAAACAGGTTTAACAGCATCATGTTGATCGTTTAGAGCCTTAGAAATTCATGCTCAAACATGATAAAGTGCCTTGTTTTTGTAAGGTGTATTGGATTAAAGCATGTGAATGTTTAGGAAGTGATGTCATGTGTGTTGTCTTGTTCAGGGTCTGTATGCTGAATCACATGGGCTGGTGGATAATAACATGTACGACCCTGTGTTTGACGCCTCCTTCAGTCTGTCAAACAGTGAGAAAAGCAATCCCAGATGGTACCAGGGACAACCGGTAAACACACACACACACACACACATGCATCTGAGACCCTGATGACCTGTGCTGACCTTTGACCTTTGACCTCAGATCTGGAACACAGCCATGTATCAGGGGCTGAAATCGGGAACGTTCTTCTGGCCTGGATCTGATGTGGCCATAAACGGGAGTTTCCCAGATATCTACATGAATTATGACGGGTTAGTTTACCTCACACACATCACATGGTATTATCGAGTGTGTGGTGAGGGCAGTTTGTGTGTCAGATTCATTCCTGATAGTATAAACAGTGTTCAGTGATCAGGTGGGGAGTATCGTCACGACCACAGCTCTTTAACGCACTGCTTTTCATCTCAAGTAAATAACCTGCATCAGCTAGATAGTGGAAATGGTATCAGATGGCGTCTGTTTTTGTTTGATCACTGTTTATAAATCTCTGCTCTTTAAAATCTGACCACACGCTGTCTTTGGGACTCCTCTACGTTTGTTTGAGTCAGATTCATGCAGAAATTGTGTGGTTGTGTTTAATGCAGTTGATGTGTTTGTTTACTGCTTTAAACTCTGGAAAAGTGCTATAGAAATTAAAATGATTACTATTATTATTAATAGTAGTAGTATAATTAGTGTTTGTTTTATTTTTCTTAGTAGTGTTAGTATTAGTTTTAGTATTATTAGTAGTATTCATATTATTAAATGTATTATTATTCTTTGAAATATTAATCTTATTTTAGTATTAATGGTATTAGCATTTAAATAGTATTATTAGGAGTATTAGTTTTATTAGTAGTAAAGTTCTTAATTATCGTATTAAAATTAGTATTAGCATCATTAGTAGTAGTACTAGTTTTATAGTTCATATTATTATTATTATTAGTAGTAGTAGTAGTAGTAGTATCACAATAGTAGTAATATCAGTTTTATTTTTAGTATTATTATTTATATTAGTATCACTATTATTTGTATTAGTATTAGTAGTATTATTATTTTGTTATTATTGTTTGTATTTGTATTATTACTAGTATTGCTATTGTTATTGATGGTATTATTAGTAGTGTTAGTTTTCATTTTAATATTTGTCTTTGTTTTATTTGTAGTATTCCTATTAGTATTAATTTTGGTTACAATTTATTTTAAGGTGTCCTTGTTACAATGTAATTATACATTTAAGTACTGAGTAATATTAATTATTTACATGTACTTACTATGTGGTTAGGGTTATGATTAGGGTTTGGCTTAGGGTTACTTGCATGTAATTATGCATAATGTATTGTTATTATAATAGTAAGTAACGTGTAACAAGGACACCTTAAAATAAAGTGTTACCTTAATTTTATTTTTTATTAGTATTACTATTATCATTTTTATTACTATTAGCTTTATTATTGCAGTTATTAATATTCATTTTTGTATTAGTACTAATAGATAATGGGTTACATCAACCTGCTTTCAAACATTCACGTTTAGGTTATCAGCTCACAGAACAAACTCAAACATGACTGAACATGTGACTTGATCATATTGTGTGTGTGTGTGCGTGTGTGTGCGTGTGCGTGCGTGTGCGTGCGTGTGTGTGCGTGTGTGTGTGTGTATGTATGTGTGCGTGTGTGTGTGTGTGTGTGTGTGTGCATGTGTGTGTTTGTGTTTTTGTGTGTGTGTGTGCATGTGTGTGTTTGTGTTTTTGTGTGTGTGTGTGTGTGTGTTTGCAGGAAGGTCCCGTATGAGGAGAGGATCTTCAGTGTTCTGCGGTGGCTGCAGTTACCAGAGGACAGACGGTAAATCATCTTCATTATGACTGTCTTTCATCACCTCGCGTGTCTGCATCTGCAGGATCTGTTTGCTCTGTGTCTTTAGGGAGTTTTCACAGCTGGAACATCTAGACTGTTTGTTTCACAACCTGTTACATTCACTGCAAAAAAGTTTCTTACTTAGATTTCTGTATTTCATTTGTGTCTTTTCCTGAACAAATATCTAAACATTCTTAAATCCAGATACATTTAAATGACAGAAGATTAATTCTTATTTTCTGAAACTGATCAAAATAAAGTGAGTTAATGCTTTAAACCAGAAAAAAATCTGTCCATGGGGGTCAGAAAAATAAACGTCATTCAAAGGCAAAACAAGGTTATTTTTTCTGAGGCCAGTGGCTGTGAATTTGCACTCACTCATTCATAAATATCAGAATACAGTGGTGGCCAAAATGATTAGAACACTAGTATTTTCAGCAGATCAAACATCAGTTTACATTTCCAAACATTCATTTTGCCATTAATTGTAATAATCCAGTGAGATTTTATTTAATAATAATAATAATAATAAAATTTTATTTAGTATAGCGCCTTTAAAAGAGTACTTTCTCAAAGCGCTTTACAACACAAGCAAAAACAACAATCCAAAATAATACACAAAAATACAAAATAACAATCAGATAAAAGCAATACTAAAATAAAAAGTTTTCAGATGAGATTTAAAAATGCCTAACAAATTTGCTTCCCTGATGTCAGCCGGGAGAGAATTCCACAATTTGGGGGCGTAAGATGAAAATGCCCGATCACCCCCAGAACGCAGCCGTGTTTCAGGAATGACTAAGAGACCACTCTGAGAAGATCGCAAATTGCGACTAGGTGTATAAGGAATTAAAAGCTCGGCCAAGTACTGAGGAGCCAGACCATGCAGGGCTTTGTATGTTAACATGAGAACTTTAAAATCAATACGGTATCTTACCAGAAGCCAATGCAACAATTCCAAAACAGGAGTTATATGATCAACAACCCTGGCCCCTGATAGAATTCTGGCTGCTGAATTTTGTAGATGTTGAAGTTTGTTAATACAAGATTTTGAGACTCCAATAAGAAGGGCGTTACAGTAGTCTAGACGAGAAAAGACAAAAGAATTAATTAACCTTTCAGCAACAGAGAAAGACAGCACAGGTCGTAGCTGTGCAATATTTCTGAGGTGAAAGTATGAGGTCTTAACAGTGTTCAGCACGAAAGGCTCAAATGACAGGCTGGGATCAAAAATAACGCCCAGATTTTTTTAATTTACTTTGTAATTCTAGAGCAACACCATCAACAGACAAAGCTAAAGATCCAGCAATACGCAATTTATGGGGAGAGCCTAGAAGCATAACTTCTGTTTTGGAGCTATTCAAACACAAGAAATTTTCAGACATCCACAACTTAATCTCAGAGAGACAGTGTGAGAGATGGGAAATATTCACGTCTTGGCCCGGATCAGAGTGAATGTAAATCTGCGTGTCGTCAGCGTAAAAATGATAGTTAAGTTTGAGAGATCTTAACAATTGCCCAAGAGGAAAAATATAAATGCTGAAAAGCAAGGGACCAAGTAATGAGCCCTGATGGACACCAGTCCTAACAGGACCAACCTCTGATTTGTGACCATCCATAAAAACAAAATGACTACGATCAGTTAAATAGGATCTGAACCAATCCAGAGCAATCTCCGTCACCCCAAAGACCGATTCAAGTCGACTAAGTAATACTGTATGGTCGACGGTATCAAAAGCAGCACTTAGTTCCAGAAGGATAAGGATTGACACTGATCCAGCATCAGATGCTAATAACAAGTCATTCGTAACTTTAACCAAAGCTGTCTCAGTACTGTGCCGTTTCTGAAAACCAGACTGGTATAGCTAAAAAAGGTTGTTAACAGTCAAATGGTTGTGTAATTGAGAAGCAACAACACCCTCTAAAATTTTAGCCAAAAATGGAAGATTTGATATTGGACGAAAATTGTTTAAATTGTTCACATCTGTATTTTGTTTTTTTTAAAAAAGGGGTGACAGCAGTGGTTTTAAGTGCTGCTGGCACAACACCGGTTGACAATGAATCATTTATGACTGAAAGAACAGTAGAACACAGAATGCCAAAACAAGATTTAAATTAACTATTTGGCAGGGGATCAAGTACGCAAGTGGTAGCTTTCATACTAGATACCTGCACACAGAGGGATTCAGGATGTACTAAAGAAAATCTGGACAGAGGAGTACCAGAAAAACATAAAAAAAATTGACAGCTGACGTTTGTGGACCAGAGGAACAAATTGCATGTTTAAGGACACAAGCAGTTTTAGCACTAAAATGGGTGAGAAAATCATTACGCAACTGCACTGATGCAGTCTGAGAATTAGCACTGTCAACTTTAAGAAGACAGTTAATTGTGTGAAAGAGCTGCCTGGGATTATTTTGGTTATTTACAATAATCTGAGAAAAATAGGATGATCTTGCTTTTTCAAGTGCTACTTTATATTGACCCACAGATGCTTTCCAAGCCCGATGAAAAACACTCAAGCCAGAGCAACGCCACTTACGCTCCAGTTTGCGGGAAGCAACCTTCTTTGAGTGCAGATCATCACTATACCAAGGAGCCAAGTGTACAAAAGAAACAGTGTGTGTTTTTAGAGGAGCAAAAGTGTCCAAATTGGCAGTGAGGGCATTAGTTAACAATAAAATTTTATCCTCAAGGGGAGCTGTAGATAAACCCTCTAAGGAAGAGTTAATAGATTCGGCAAAAACAGTATGATCAATTGATTGCCATTTACGGAAAGAGATGGTGCGTGGTTCATGCCTAATAGACCTTCAAATTTAAAAAAGACAACAGAATGGTCTGAAAGACCAACATCAGCAGTGGAAATGTTTGATACAAAGTCATTATTTGCAATGATTAAGTCCAGAGTGTGACCTTTGGAGTGAGTAGCAAAGTGAACAAACTGAATCAAAATTTTAGTTTGCTCCACACAGAGATCTGATCTGATCATCATCAGTCTGTCTGGAATGACATGAAGAAACAGAACAAACTGAGACAGACTAAATCCAGAAGAACTGATGCTTCAAGAAACCTACCTGCAAAGCTACAGTACTGTTAAAGTTTTAGGCACTTGTGTAAAAAAGCTGTAAAATGAGGATGCTATCAAAAATAATGTCATAAAAAGATTTTCTTTATCAACTAACTTCTATTAGCTAAATGAAATCATCATTTGTTGTCAGCATCCTTTGTGTTTAAAGCAGCTTTTGCTCTCGGTGCACTTGAGCAGAGTTTCTCAGGAGCTTTGCAGGTAGGTTTCTTGTAGCATCAGTTCTTCTGGATTTAGTCTGTCTCAGTTTGTTCTGTTTCTTCATGTCATTCCAGACAGACTGATGATGATCAGATCAGATCTCTGTGTGGAACTAACAAAAATCTCACTCAATTATTATAATAAATGGCAAAATGAATGTTTGGAAATGTAAACTGATATTTCCTACTGACACACTACAGCAAAAGATAGAAATAACTGACTTAAAACCATTTATAGCTGCTGAAAATACTAGTGTTCTAATCATTTTGGCCACTACTGCATCAGAGCGCAGAAAACTAAACACAGATGTGAAAACAGTGAATCAGCATCATCAGAGGCCAGCTGGACAATCATAATTCAGAAATGTGTTTCTGCTGCTGTAGGCCGGATTTCTTCACAGTCTACCTTGAGGAACCAGATAGTTCAGGACACAATTATGGACCCGTCAGCGGAGGGGTGAGAACACACACACACACACACACACACACACACACACACTCAGCAGTGTTTATCAGGCATCACAAGTGGGTGACACAGACTCTGATGATGTTTCTCTCACACGTTCCTCATCACTTCCTGTCTGTGCTGACATATGAAGTCCAGAAGCATCACATGATGTTGATGTAATGTTACAAACAGCTTTAAAATGCTGATTTAAACTGAAAAAAAACACATCCGGCTGCTGACATCTGTGTGTGTGTGTGTGTGTGTGTGTGCAGCTGATTTTGGCTCTGCAGGGAGTGGACAGAGTCATCGGTCAGCTGATGAACGGCCTCAAACAACTGAACCTTCATCAGTGTGTTAACATCATCATCGTCGCCGATCACGGTAAAACACACACACACACAACTCTGTATCGCTATCTTAGTGAGGACACTGATTGACACAATGCAACATCAGAACTAAGTGCCTCACCCAAACCCTTACCCTAAATCTACCCTTTACCCAATTATAACTTGACCCCTAAAACCAAGTCTTGACCCTCAAACAGGCCTTTAAAGGGCTCTCAGAAAGTGAGGACCGGCCAAAATGTCCTAACTTTACAATTTTGTCCTCACTCCGATGATCTAAAACTCAAACCCTCACAAAGATAGCTGTACAAGTGCACACTCACACACACACACATATACACATACACACACACACACACACACAGCAGTGAGGAAACACACCGTGTGCAAGTGTGACGTGTGTGTGTGTGCAGGTATGGAGGAGACCAGCTGTGAGCGTAAAGAGGCACTTGAGGATTTTATAGGTGATGTCAATCATCTATACGTCAATGAGGGGCCGTTTGGACGAATCAGAGCAAAAAACACAACACACTTCTGTAAGTTAAACACACACACAGTTGAGATCAGCCCTAGTGAGTGACGTGTGTAACCTGTGTGTGTGTGTGTGTGTGTGTGTTTGACAGTGGACGCAGCTGGACTTGTGGCAAACATGTCGGTAAGAGTCCCTGCATATTACAGTACATACTACACACTTCATGCTGATGTTTAGAGACGGTATTCAGAGCAGGGTTATGATCGTTAACTGAAACTGGTGTTGTTAATTGAAATAAAGCTGGAATCAAATACAGTATAAATATGAGATGAAAAACTTAAACTTGTTTCTGTTTCTGATTTTCATTTAATATGCTGAAGTACTAAAATTACTAACTAGAAATTAAATAAATAAAAACTAAAACTAAAATAAAAATAAATTAAACCTACAGTTTTTTTGTTTGTTTGTTTTGTTTTTTTGGGGGTTTTTTTTACAATCGCTAGGACACTTTTCTCAATACTTAGGTCACTTTTTCGAAACTCTTCACACAGCGAGCACAACATCAGTCTATGTGGCTAAACTGTGGATCGTTTATCATTGCTTTGGCACAAAATGCATTCATTGACCACATCTGTCAAATTATATCAATTCTTTTATCACTCTGACACAAACACCACCAAATCTTTATGTACTATACAAGCCAATTTGCACACTTTTACATACTGTTTTCAAAACTGTTAAACTTCAGTTCAAATCCTCGCACAGTACAAAAATTAATAAGACAGAAATTTGCAACATTTCTACAATAGTATTATATAGAAAACTATTCTGTATGTCAAATACTATCAAAGCAGTTTCATGTAGCTGAACATGTTAGTCTTTCACTTTCATTACCATCTATACAAAAGTGGAAAAAAATAATTTTGTACTGTAATAAGTTTTTTACTGTAATGTAAACATGGAGCATTTAACATATACTGCAGTGAATTATAAACACTATAAATTATCATTCTTGTTTTGTAAAGACATTTTACAAAAAAAAAAAAAACATTGTATAATGCTACCTGTTTTTAGTCTTTTTTAGGTTATTGTGTTATGAGTGATAAACTGTGTTTGTTTGGTGAAAACCTTTGCTAGAGTTATGGAAGAATGAGTTGATTTGAGACATTAATGAAGTGTTTTGGTAGTTTTAGTGCATTTTGAATACGAAATGAACTGCTGTGTCAAGTTGAAAGATGGTTAGGAGAACTGTGTGAAGAGTTTTAAAAAGTGACTTTTAGTATTGAGAAATGTGTCCTAGCGACTGTAAAAAATTGTAAATAGTAATATTTTAAAAAATGAATGATAGATCTACAGACAATAATAAAGTGTCATTAAACACAATTATTCAACAAGCTGATTTAAAAGTTTCAACTTCAACAAAATGAATCAGTTTTATTGAATATCAATTGTTTTAAAGCCCTACTGGCAAATATTAGTTTACCAGCACTTGCACTATTGGATGAGAACAAAATTGATCTGAATAGTGACACTATTGTTTTCTTAATAATGAAGTTATTACAAGTGAAACTAAAATTGAATTTGATTCATAACTGATGAATTTCACAACACTGACAGTTATTTTTTTGTTCATGACTGTGAAGCTGCTTTGACACAATCTGTACTGTATAAAGTTCTGTCGGAATAACACAATGACACAAAGGTCACTGTGGTGGTTTATATTTAGTGTAAAAATGTTGTAATTATTCTGTCTAATAAAATGATGAGTCAGGAAAATGTTTAAATGCCAGTTCATTCATCACACTAACTCATGTGGAGCTGTTTTACCCTGTGTCAGTAAGTTTTAGTCCAATGCGATGACATAAGAAGTAGCATTTTCAGGAAAAAGAAAATCCTCTCCAGGTCAAAATGACCCAAACACAGCAGTTTCGCTGTGTTACATGTGCAAGGTTATGTGTGTGTTACGTGTGCAATGTTATGTGTGTGTTACATGTGCCGTGTTATGTGCATGTTACGTGTGCAGTGTTTTGTGTGTGTTGGTGTGTGTTAGTGTGTGTTACGTGTGTGTGTGTTATATTTGCAGTGTTACGTGTGTGTTACATGTGCAGTGTTGCGTATGCATTGTTATATGTGCAGTGTTTCGTGTGTGTGTGTGTTACATGTGCAGTGTTTTGTGTGTGTTACGTATCTTACGTTTGCAGTGTTTTGTGTGTCTGTGTGTTACATGTGCAGTGTTATGTGTACAGTGTTGTGTGTGTGTGTGTGTGTGTGTGTGTGTGTGTGTGTTTTATGTGTGCAGTATTACATGTGTGTGTTACGTGTGCAGTGTTACAGTATGTGTGTTACGTGGGTGTTACGTGTGCAGTGTATCGTGTGTGTGTGTTAGTGTGTGTTATATTTGCAGTGTTATGTGTGTGTTGCATGTGCAGTGTTACGTGTGCATTGTTATGTGTGCAGTGTTTCGTGTGTGTGTGTGTGTTGTGTGTGTTACGTATGCATTACGTTTGCAGTGTTTTGTGTGTTGGTTTGTGTTACGTGTGTGCTATGTGTGCAGTGTTATGTGTGTGTTATGTGTGCAGTGTTATGTGTGTGTTGCGTGTGCAGTGTTACAGTATGTGTGTGTTACGTGGGTGTTACATGTGCAGTGAATCGTGTGTTGCGTGTGTATGTTTGCAGTGTTATGTATGTTACGTGTGTTACGTGCACAGTGTTATGTGTGCATTGTTATGTGTGTTACGTGTGCAGTGTTTTGTGTGTTACATGTGTTACGTGCGCAGTATGTGTGCAGTGTTATGTGTGACGTGCAGTGTTTTTGTATTTTGCTTTTGCAGTGTTTTGTGTGTTACGTGTGCAGTATTATGCGTGTGTTTTGTGTATGTTGCTTTTGCAGTGTTTTGTGTATGCTACGTGTGCAGT
>CM077245.1:805740-883240 GCA_039654775.1 Spinibarbus caldwelli
ATCATCTTCCCCCAGTCACTTATAAATCTGTTGTCATCAAAATGTTACAAATGATTTCAAATAAATGCTGTTCTTTAGAACTTTCTATTCATCTGTGAATCCTGAAAAATAAAATGTATCATGGTTTCCACAAAAATATTGGGCAGCATAACTTTTTTCAGCATTGATAATATTCAGAAATGTTTCTTGAGCAGCAAATCAGCATATTATGTTCTTCATAAAATGTATTTTATTTTATTGAACATTTTTATTTATATTATTTTAATATTCATATTATATTAATATAACAAAAATAACTCTGGGATGCACTTCACAATACAGAAGTAAAAAAAAAATAATTTACTGA
Source organism: Spinibarbus caldwelli (assembly GCA_039654775.1). Classification (NCBI taxonomy): domain Eukaryota; kingdom Metazoa; phylum Chordata; class Actinopteri; order Cypriniformes; family Cyprinidae; genus Spinibarbus; species Spinibarbus caldwelli. The sequence continues at coordinate 806,087 of CM077245.1, forward strand.
AAAATCTTTTTCATGTTTCAGTTGCATTCAGCTGTAAAACTAACTTCAGCGTTTTATTTATGCATACTAATTTGTGTTATACACAATTCATACATACATTACGTACAAATAAATTTTAATATTTGTATATATTCAATAATTTTTCATTATATTAAAAGTTATACTAGATTTTAATTAATTAAGCTGCAAATGATTTCTGAAGGAACATGTGACACTGAAGACTGGAGTAATGATGCTGAAAATTCAGCTTTGATCACAGGAATAAATTACATTTTAACAGATATCCACATAGAAAACTGCTGTTTTAAATTCTAATAATATTTCACTATTTTACTGTATTTTTGATCAAATAAATGCAGCCTTGCTAAACAGAAGAGACTCTTTCAAAAACATTAAAATTCTTTATTATTCCAAAACTTTGAATGGTAGAGTATAAAGTGTCTAGAGTCAGTTTTTTGACTATCATCATGCAAAAATCAACAATAAATCCACATTTTAAATCTGATTTTTTTTTTTTTTTTTTTTTTTGCATCCCTGTTGTATGTACAGTACATGTACTCTTGTGTTTGTGTGTTAACCGTGTGTGTGTGTGTGTGTTTGTGTGCGCGCAGTGGCAGAGAGTGAGAGGCGACACATGTTGTTCGGCCGTCCGCGGGTTCTGCAGTCTGACGCTGAATACTGTATCCTGCATCAACATGGGTTCATCACAGCCTACAGCACACGCACACACACGCCAGTGTGGAGCTCCTTCACTCTGGACAAAACTGTGAGACACACACACACACACATACTGTAGCAGTGACATAGCAACACCTTAGCAACCAGCCAGCACATGACACATCATCAGAGCGTGACTTGTGTCTTCAGCTGAAGATGGTCAGATCTGGTTCTAATGACAAACCGAACCTGTGTGTTTGTAGGCTGAAAGTTCTCCAGTCATCTCTGATTGTCTCCGGGCAGATGTCAGGATTCCAGCCAATCAGAGCGCAGCATGTGACCAGTATAACAATGCTGGCAACATCACACACACCTTCCTATTCCCACCCAGTGAGTGTGTGTGTGTGTGTGTGTGTGAGAGAGAGAGAGAGAGACAGACACAGTCTTATTGTGAACATTTCATTGATGTGTTTTAATAATTGACCTTTTTTTTTGGACCTGGTAATATTTCAATCAGAATGTTATAACTGGATCTTCTCTCTAGTGACACATGCGTGATTATTTAGTGCTTTTAAACCCCACCCCTTCAAGCTCACACTCTTCTGCATACACTTTTGAGAGCCACGCCCACATCTGAACATCCGATCAACAACTGATAATTAGAATTAAGTCATGCCCTACATTTATTCTTTTTCTATAGTCTATTACACTCTTGTTTTTTTTTTTATATAATTTAAATGTCATTATAGTTTTTATAAAGGTTTTTAATTAGCTTTTATTTTTAAATTTTAAGTTTGCATTTTAATTTATTTTTTTTAGTAATTTTGTTGTATAGTAATTGTGTATTTTTCTCATTTGCATTAGTTTTTGTTTTATTTTTAAACTGTTTATTTTTTATGTTTATTATTATTTGTTTGTTTATTTTATTTTAAAAAATTATTTATTTTAATATTCATATTATATTAATATAAAACTAACTCTTGGATGCACTTCAGAATACAAAAGTAAAAAATAATTTACTGAAAAAAAAAATTCATTTTTCAGTTACATTAAGCTGTAAAACTAACTTCTTCAGTGATTTATTTATGCACATTAATTTAAGTGATACAAATTATACAATTCATTGATATTTTTCATGTATTTATTTTTTAACAAAAATGTTTTTAGTTAACAGTAAAACCCAGTAAAATGTAAAGTTGTGTGTGTTTAATGTGTTTGTGTTGTCAGATGTGAACCGCTCGTCTGAAGATCAGTTTGATGCTCTGACACTTGGAAACCTGGTGCCTGTCTTCCCACAGTTCAAGAGTGAGTGTTTGAATCGTGAGTGTTTGTTTGAATCATGAGTGTTTGAGTTGTGAGTGTTTGAATCGTGAATGTTTGTGTTGTGAGTGTTTGTTTGAGCCATGATTGTTTGAGTTGTGAGTGTTTGTTTGAACCATGAATGGTTTGAGTTGTGAGTGTTTGAGTTCTGAGTGTTTGTTTGAACCATGAGTGTTTGAGTTGTGAGTGTTTGTTTGAACCATGAGTGTTTGAGTTGTGAGTGTTTGTTTGAACCATGAGTGTTTGAGTTGTGAATGTTTGAGTTGTGAGTGTTTGAGTCGTGAGTGTTTGAGTTGTGAGTGTTTGTTTGAACCATGAATGGTTTGAGTTGTGAGTGTTTGAGTTGTGAGTGTTTGTTTGAACCATGAGTGTTTGAGTTGTGAGTGTTTGTTTGAACCATGAGTGGTTTGAGTTGTGAGTGTTTGAGTTGTGAGTGTTTGTTTGAACCATGAGTGTTTTGAGCTGTGAGTGTTTGAATTGTGAGTGTTTGAGTTGTGAGTGTTTGTTTTAACCATGAGTGTTTGAGTTGTGAGTCTTTGTTTGAACCATGAGTGTTTGAGTTGTGAGTGTTTGTTTGAACCATGAGTGTTTGAGTTGAGTGTTTGTTTGAACCATGAGTTTTTTGAGTTGTGAGTGTTTGAGTTGTGTGTTTTTGAGTTGTGAGTGTTTGTTTGAACCATGACTGTTTGAGTTGTGAGTGTTTGAGTTGTGAGTGTTTGTTTGAACCATGAGTGTTTGAGTTGTGAGTGTTTGTTTGAACCATGAGTGGTTTGAGTTGTGAGTGTTTGAGTTGTGAGTGTTTGTTTGAACCATGAGTGGTTTGAGTTGTGAGTGTTTGTTTGAACCATGAGTGGTTTGAGTTGTGAATGTTTGAGTCATGAGTATTTGTTTGAACCATGAGTGTTTGAGTTGTGAGTGTTTGTTTGAACCATGAACGTTTGAATCGTGAGTGTTTGTTTGAACCATGAGTGTTTGAGTTGTGAGTGTTTGTTTGAACCATGAGTGTTTGAATCGTGAGTGTTTTGAGTTGTGTTTGTTTGAACCATGAGTGCTTGAGTTGTGAGTGTTTGTTTGAACCATGAGTGTTGAGTTGTGAGTGTTTGTTTGAACCATGAGTGTTTGAATCGTGAGTGTTTTGAGTTTTGTTTGTTTGAACCATGAGTGCTTGAGTTGTGAGTGTTTGTTTGAACCATGAGTGTTTGAGTTGTGAGTGTTTGTTTGAACCATGAGTGTTTGAGTTGTGAGTGTTTGAGTTGTGAGTGTTTGTTTGAACCATGAGTGTTTTGAGCTGTGAGTGTTTGAATTGTGAGTGTTTGAGTTGTGTTTGTTTGAACCATGAGTGTTTGTTTTAACCATGAGTGTTTGAGTTGTGAGTGTTTGTTTGAACCATGAGTGTTTGAGTTGTGAGTGTTTGTTTGAACCATGAGTGTTTTGAGCTGTGAGTGTTTGAATTGTGAGTGTTTGAGTTGTGTTTGTTTGAACCATGAGTGTTTGAGTTGTGAGTGTTTGTTTGAACCATGAGTGTTTGAGTTGAGTGTTTGTTTGAACCATGAGTTTTTTGAGCTGTGAGTGTTTGAGTCGTGAGTGTTTGAGTTGTGTTTGTTTGAACCATGAGTGTTTGAGTTGTGAGTGTTTGAGTTGTGAGTGTTTGTTTGAACCATGACTGTTTGAGTTGTGAGTGTTTGAGTTGTGAGTGTTTGTTTGAACCATGAGTGGTTTGAGTTGTGAGTGTTTGTTTGAGCCATGAGTGTTTGAGTTGTGAGTGTTTGTTTGAACCATGAGTGTTTGAGTTGTGAGTGTTTGTTTGAACCATGAATGGTTTGAGTTGTGAGTGTTTGAGTTGTGAGTGTTTGTTTGAACCATGAGTGTTTGAGTTGTGAGTGTTTGTTTGAACCATGAGTGGTTTGAGTTGTGAGTGTTTGAGTTGTGAGTGTTTGTTTGAACCATGAGTGTTTTGAGCTGTGAGTGTTCGAATTGTGAGTGTTTGAATTGTGTTTGTTTGAACCATGAGTGTTTGAGTTGTGAGTGTTTGTTTTAACCATGAGTGTTTGAGTTGTGAGTGTTTGTTTGAACCATGAGTGTTTGAGTTGAGTGTTTGTTTGAACCATGAGTTTTTTGAGTTGTGAGTGTTTGAGTTGTGTGTGTTTGAGTTGTGAGTGTTTGAGTTGTGAGTGTTTGTTTGAACCATGACTGTTTGAGTTGTGAGTGTTTGAGTTGTGAGTGTTTGTTTGAACCATGAGTGTTTGAGTTGTGAGTGTTTTTTTGAACCATGAGTGGTTTGAGTTGTGAGTGTTTGAGTTGTGAGTGTTTGTTTGAACCATGAGTGGTTTGAGTTGTGAGTGTTTGTTTGAACCATGAGTGTTTGAGTTGTGAGTGTTTGTGTGAACCATGAGTGTTTGAGTTGTGAGTGTTTGTTTGAACCATGAGTGGTTTGAGTTGTGAGTGTTTGAGTTGTGAGTGTTTGTTTGAACCATGAGTGTTTGAGTTGTGAGTGTTTGTTTGAACCATGAGTGTTTGAGTTGTGAGTGTTTGTTTGAACCATGAGTATTTGAGTTGTGAATGTTTGAGTTGTGAGTGTTTGAGTCGTGAGTGTTTATTTGAACGATGAGTGTTTGAGTTGAGTGTTTGAGTCGTGAGTGTTTATTTGAACGATGAGTGTTTGAGTTGCGAGTGTTTTAGTCGTGAGTGTATGAATCGTGAGTGTATGAATCATGAGTATTTGAATTATGAGTGTTTGAATAATGAATCGTGAGTGTATGAATCATGAGTATTTGAATTATGAGTGTTTGAATAATGAGTGTTGAGTCGTATTTGTTTGAATCGTGAGTGTTTAAATATGGTGTTTGAGCCATGAGGGTTTATGTGGTGTTTGAAATGTGAATGTTTGAATCGTGAGTGCTTATATGTGGAGTATGAATTGTGAGTGTTTGAGTCATGAGTGTTTGTTTGAATTGCAAGTGTTTGAGTTGCTAGCATTTAAGTAGTGAACATTTGAATCATGAGCATTTGAATCGTGAGTGCTTGAATCATGTTTTTTCCCTGTGGATCTGCTCACTGATCATGTGTGTGTTTATGCAGGACTCTGGCAGTATTTTCAGGAGGTTCTGCTGATCAAATACGCGTCTCAGTATAACGGTATTAACGTGGTCGCCGGCCCAGTGTATGACTACAACTTTGACGGACACTTTGACTCTCCAGAGCAGATCCAGGAGTACGTATTCCAGTATTCCTAATTCACCTAACCAACATTTGATTCTCTATAATCCGTTACTCTCCAGTGTGATTTTGGAATTATTTATATTTATTTATATCATAGGGGTTTTTTTTTTTAATAAATGTTTTGAATTAGCTTTGATTTTTATCTACTACTGGCATCCTTCTGTCTCAGGAGACAATGGAGTATCTGCGCCCAAGTCAGTCTGTTGTAGAATTGCAGTGCCTGCTGTGGCTGAACAGTCCGATACGAGAGCGGCAGAGTCTGTTGCAGTTACCACAGATGAAGCCTATGACTGCTTCTGCTTCTGTGGGCACTGACTCTGCTCTAAGCCCTCTACGCTGCCCTCTCCTCCCACAGGTCCTCTCTCTTTCTCTCGCTCAGTTTTATGCTGGTCCTTACGGTGAGCCACCAGCTGACACGGTCTGCGGTGGCGGCTTCCAGGTCTGCGGGATTCAGGCTTCCGGCTTTCAGGTCACGCTTGCAGATGTCTTTATAGCGGAGCGCTGGTCTGCCTGTTGGTCTGGTGCCAGAGGCAAGCTCACCATACATGATGTCCTTAGGAATCCGGCCATCCTGCATTCGGCAGACGTGGCCGAACCAGCGTAGGCGTCTTTGTGAAAGAAGTGCGTTCATGCTGAATATTTTTGCCTGGGCCAGCACTTCAGTGTTTGGGACATGGTCCTGCCAGGTGATGCCCAGGATCCTCCTCAGGCAGTGCAGATGGAAAGAGTTAAGTCTGCGTTCTTGCCAGATGTACATAGCCCACGTCTCGCTGCCATAAAGAAGAGTGCTAAGGACAATGGCCTGGTACACTTTCATCTTGGTGTTGGTGGTGAGCATACCGTTGTTCCACACTCTCTTGGTCAGGCGGGCCATTGCTATTGATGCCTTGCCGATTCTGGTGTTCAACTCATTGTCCAAAGAGAGGTTGCTGGAGATAGTGGAGCCAAGATATGTAAAGTCCTCCACTACCTCGAGGGCGTGATCGCCGATGGAGATGCAGGGAGTGCTGCTGACATCCTGGCCCATGACGTTTGTTTTCTTCAGGCTGATGGTCAGCCCAAACTCATCAGAAGCACGAGCGAAGCTGCTGATGAGACACTGCAGTGCTTCCTCGGTATGGGCAGTCAGGGCGGCGTCATCAGCAAACAGCATCTCTCTAATCAGGACCCTGCGCACCTTGGTCTTTGCGCGCATACGTGCAAGGTTGAAAAGGTTACCATCGCTCCTAGTGCGAATGTAGACACCATCTTCTGACTGACTGAAGGCATGGCACAGCAGCAGGGAGAAAAAGATGCCGAAGAGTGTCGGGGCGAGAACAGAGCCTTGCTTCACACAGCTTCGGATCGGAAAAGGTTCCGAAGATAAGCCATCGTACTGGACGGTACCTTTCATTTCATCATGGAAGGACGTGACCATCTTCAGAAGCTTGGGGGGACATCCGATCCTGTGCAGTAAGATGAAGAGGCCTTTTCTGCTGACCAAGTCAAAGTGGCTGTCTCTGCTCCCGGCACTTCTCTTGCAGCTGTCTCAGAGAGAAGATCATGTCGATCGTTGATCTCTGGGATCTGAAGCCGCACTGCACCTCTGGATAGACGCGTTCAGCCAGCACTTGGAGTCTGTTCAAAGTTACACGGGCGAAGACCTTTCCCACAATGCTCAGCAAGGAGATGCCGCGATAGTTGTTACAGTCACTGCGGTCTCCTTTGTTCTTGTAGAGTGTGATGATGTTGGCATCTCGCATATCCTGAGGAACTTTTCCCTCCTCCCAGCACTGAAGTAAGAGTTCATGGAGGTGGTCAAGGAGGACACTCTTCAGGCCAGCCTTAATGACCTCTGGGGGAATGCCGTCACTGCCTGGAGCTTTGCCACATGCTAAAGAGTCAATGGCCTTGCTGAGCTCGTATACAGTGGGCAAAGCATCGAGTTCTTTCATCTCAGGCAAGGGGGTAATTCTCTCCAATACAGTGTCGGTGACAATGTTCTCCCTCGAGTATAGCTGCTGGTAGTGCTCCGCCCATCTCTCCAACTGCTTACTGCGGTCTGTGATGACGTCGCCTGTAGTGGACTTCAGGGGAGCAATCTTGATGGTACTTGGGCCAAATGCTTTCTTCAAGCCCTCGTACATGGCGCGGATGTTCCCACAGTCTGCAGAGAGCTGAATGCTCTGACAGAGGTTCAGCCAATAATCGTTAGCGCATTTCCTGGCAATCCGCTGGGCGTCATTTCTGGTCTTCCGGAGTGCCGCTAATGCCTTCTCTGAAGGCTTGCGCTTGTAGTCTATCAGAGCTGTACGTTTTGCTGTGATGGCTGGCTCAAGTTCGATTACTCCTGCTTCAAACCAGTCTGGATTTTTCTTCACCCGCTTGCCGAATGTTGTCATGGCCGAGTTGTAGATGGCGTCACGAATGTGGCTCCATCTCTCTTCAGCGCTGTTGTCTGGGCAATCCTTAAGGGCTTCTTCGATGGCACTGGCAAAGCGTGTGCAAACTTCTGGGAATAATGTCAGGGCTGTGTTGATACGTGGCCGTCCTTTCTGCTTGGAATTATGGATCCGCTTTGGGTAAAGACGCACCTTGCTCCCAACCAGTGAGTGGTCAGTGTCACAGTTGGCGCTATGGTAGCTGCGGGTAGTGAGAACGCAGTTCAGCAGGGATCTTCTGGTAATAACTAGATCCAGCTGGTGCCAGTGACAGGATCTGGGGTGACGCCAGTGACACACTCGGTGGCAGGGTTTAGTTGAGAAGAACGTGTTTGAAATGCACAGGTCATGGTACGAACAAAGTTATAACAGTCTCTGTCCATTTTTGTTAAGCTTGCCAATGCCAAAGTGGCCGATGCAGCAGGGCCAAGAGTTATGGTTGCCTCCGATCCGGGCGTTGAAGTCCCCGAGTAGGAACAGGTGTTCTGTGGTAGGGGTCTCTTTGATGGTAGTCTCCAGCTCTTCATAAAATTTGTCCTTTGTCTCAGCTGGGGAGCAGAGTGTTGGAGCATAGATGCTCAGGATATTGACTGGGTCTGAAGAGGTAGAGAGGCGAAGAGAGAAGATTCTGGGTGTACCTCCAGAAGGTGGCTCAATTGAGGACAGCATGGAGTTCCTCACTGCAAATCCAACACCGTGAATTCGAGGCTCCTCAGGCTCCTTTCCCTGCCAGAAGAATGTGTAGTCCTGTTCTCTGAGGCTGCCATTAGAAGGGAGTCTAGTCTCCTATAGGGCAGCAATGTCGATGTCCAGTCGTTTCAGCTCACGGTTGATGATGGCTGTCTTCCTGGCGTCATCAACTTGTTGTAATTCGTCAGAGTGGCCAGGGCACATGGTTCTGACATTCCAGCTTGCCAACCCCAGGGCTGGCTGTTTGTTTTTTCTTCTTCTTGTTTTGTCTGGTGCAGGTTTTACAGTCTGCTTTTCGGTTGTTTCCCTAAGCTCCAAGCACCCATTGAAGCAGACAGACTGTGGCGGGTCAGAACCTTACTGACTGGGGGCTGCCCAGCTTAAGGCGGGCGTTAGCTGACCAGTGGGACACGATGATCCTTCCCACTGTCGGAGACAACCCGTAGCACCCGAGCTTACACCAATCCACTCTGGGCTTATAACTCGTAACTGCCGTCTCCCGTGTTGTGTTGTCGCTGGAACAGCGGCACTGGAGTGACCTCTCCAGGGCGCAAGCCTGGGCAGAGTGTATGGAGATCCTGGGATGCCCAGTCGTCAAGATCCCCCTCTCAGCCTCACCTATGTAGTTCAAAGGAATGCAGAGCAGTACGTTTGGCACCAGCTCGGCTGCAGGAGCTGCCGGAACAGTGCGTGAATACAGGCAACAGTCCTGTATTAATTTTATATTGTTAATTTTATATATGTAATTTTATACCACCTTAATTTTTATATTGTCATATTATTATTATTATTATTTTTATTTTTTTTGTAACTTTGTGATTTTTGTTCCATTTTAGTTTTTATTTATTTCCAGTTAGTAATTGCTTCAACTTAAATTTATTTCACATTTTATAATATTTGATTCTATTTGAATATTTGATTTTTTCCCTCCTTAAACTTGTTTGGAAGCCACTCCCCTAATTGGCAGAGTTACACACCTGTTGCTGATTACAAGAATGTTTAAAGCATTGTTTGGTTCTGCTGTTCTTGATGTCTGATGAAGGCCTTGATAATGGCCGAAACGTCATTTTAACCAATAAAGTTTTGATCTCTTCAAGAGTGAGTGCTGCAGCTTTTCTAACTGACATAATATTTGATTCTATATAATAATAATAATAATAATGCGATATACATTTTAGCTTTATTTCAATGAATGAAAAATGTTTTTAATAGTTTTAGTTAACAATGATAATCCTGGGATGTACATCACAGCACAGAAGTAAAAAATAAATTAATTATCATTTTTTTAAATTTCCTTTTCAGGTTCGTCGCAGGTTCGTCTATTCCTGTTCCCACTCATTATTTTGTGGTCATGACAAGCTGTCAGAATGACACGCAGACGGTGAGCGAATGTTCTGGTGAACTTCAGACGGTTTCCTTCCTGCTGCCACACAGGAGCGACAACATGGAGAGCTGTGCCGTGAGTGTCACACTCTCACTTCATGTTCCTGTTGCTGTCACACACATCTGAAAGCATGACTGCTGTGGTTTCACTCAATCCATCGTCATGTTAAATCCTTCCATTTGCTTCTTTTGGATGAACCAGTGTGAATCACAGTCAGATTGATTCAGTTTGTTCTTTTTCAGTTTGTTGTTTTAGTCTTCATTCACGTCAAACGTTCTCTGATGTCACGTGACGTTTTTAATGTTTTACAAAATGATTCATAGGAACATCTACAGTTTGATACCACATGATATTTGTACCTTAAATATCATTAATGTTTTCATGTGTGTGTGTGTGTGTGTGTGTGTGTGTGTGTGTGTGTGTGTGTATGTATGTATATATTAGTGCTGTCAATCGATTAAAAAATTTAATCGCGTTAATCACAGTCATGGACTGTGATTAATCATGATTAATCGCAAATTTAAAATACTAGGATTTACCTGTAAATGTGTTGAAATGAAATGCATGACAAACTAGTTTAAGGAAACAGAACCTTTCACATCTCCGCCAGGTATGAGACATAATCCTTATTATTCTTTTATCATTATTCATTTGTTTTTATTCAGCCATTATCAGTCTTTATACTGACAATAAAACGTTTACCAAGCCACAACGCTTCAATCCCAGTATACATTTACCCAACTATTATCAAAAGTATTTCTAAATAAATACAACAAAACATTTTTTTGCGACCTTACGTGAAGTATTATGACAAAATGCATTATGAAGAAGAATCGGACCTGTTCTGCAGCTGCATTAGAGCTAATATTAGCATCATGCTACATTAGACAATTTATGAGATTAACAGTACACTTTTACTCAGAACTCACTTTAAACCAGCATCGAGTGTTTGTAATAACTTCCTTTTGCGATCACATGTGGAATTTGGTCGTTTACTGTTGTTAAAATATGCTATTCATAGCCTTTTATATCGCTGCACAAATTAGCATTTCAGATGAACACATTCATCTCAAGAAAAACACATACAAACCATATCCTATCGTAATCGTGTGTTTATTATCTTATATAATCTATAGTGGCTGTTGTCATGTTTATTTCTGCTGTGTAAAAGCATTAACATGTGCTCTGCTGAAACTCACGTTGTTTGTGATGTTTACAGCCGCCTCTCCGTTCTTAAGTTGCCAGGGATACATTCCAACTATAATACACATTAGTAAAAGGATCTATTTTAATTTTCATTTGTCTATATACACTTTGGGCGGCCGCGGTACATTATAAAAATAGCCCAAAAAAATCGCAACCCGCGGCTCTGTAATTTTTCCCGCGACTGTATTTTCAAAATAACCCACTAGTGCCGTTACCCTGGCAACACTGGCTCGCTGTGACCTCATCACACAATGATAGATAACCTTCCGCGCTGCGATGACGGGAAGAAGTTGGGGTCAAACATTATCACATGATTAATCTGCGTTAAAAAAATATTAACGCGTTAAAAATTTTAGATTAATCGCATGCGTTAACGCGTTAACGTTGACACCCCTAGTATATATATATATATATATATATATATATATATATATATACATCTAACCCTAACTGAAAAACTGCTGTTTTATTTATGCATATTAATTTAGATTATATAAATCATACAAACCATTAATTTATATATATATATCAGGGGTGTTTCCTCCAAGGAGGCAAGGGAGGCAGTGTCTCCTCTCCTCAAAATTGGATGAGAAATTAATCGATATTACAAAAATAAAACAGCACAAATATGACTATATGCGCCATTAAAAGTCTAAAAGTTACTAGTTTTTCTAAAATAACACTGTCCAACAGCGGCATCCGCAGGTAAATTTACAGCGGAGGCTTGCCTCCCTTCGGCCCATAGACTTACCATAGAGACCCTGAAGTGTGCCGTGACTTTTCTGGAAGCTCATTGAGATGAATGGGGGAAAGTCACATGAGAGGAGTCAATGCCTCCGTCGCGCTATAATTGGATATGATCGGTTATGATTGGATATGATTGGTTTGTGCGATAAATCCCGCTTCTTGTTTTTGTGCGAGCTCTCGGTCTGAATGAAGAAAATGATGGCGTTATTGACTAATTATAAAGTAAGTAAACAACTCTCCTGCTTAGATATCACTGCTTTGTGTCAGGTCAAAATGAAACATGAAATGGCTTCAAAACGTGATGAATGTGTCAGTTTTTAGTGAGCATTCAGCTCGATGAATGAATATTTACATTTACATTTAGTCATTTTGCAGACGCTTTTATCCAAAGCGACTTACAATTGGGGAATACATAAAGCGATTCATCTTAAAGAGGCAACAGACAGAGGAAGTGCTCATAATACCAAGTCTCAGGCAATGTTCAAATAAGTACAAGCTAGAAAGGGAAGAAATAAATAAGGGAAAGACAAAGTTTGTTTTTGTTTTGTTTTGTTTTTTTTCAAGTAGTGTCGAAAAAGATGAGTTTTCAAGCTGTTGCTTGAAGATTGTCAGGGAATCAGCATTCCGGATAGGGGTGGGAAGATTATTCCACCAGCCAGGAACGGTGAACGAGAATGTTCTGGAGAGCGATTTTGAGCCTCTCTGTGATGGTATCATGAGGCGTCGCTCACTAGCGGATCTCAGACTTCTGGAGGGGGTGTAGATTCGTAATAGTGAGTGGAAGTAGGCGGGTGCTGAGCCTGTGGCTGTTCTATATGCAAGCATCAATGTCTTGAACTTGATGCGAGCTGCAACTGGTAGCCAGTGCAAGGAGATAAAGAGAGGTGTAACATGGGCTCTTTTGGGCTCGTTGAAGACCAGCCGTGCCACTGCATTCTGAATCATTTGTAGAGGTTTGATTGTGTTTGATGGAAGTCCAGCCAGAAGAGCATTGCAGTAGTCTAGCTTAGAAATGACAAGGGCCTGGACAAGAAGTTGTGTAGTCTGCTCTGTTAGAAAGGGCCTGATCTTTCTGATGTTGTATAATGCAAACCTGCAAGATCGAGAAGTCTTTGCAATGTGATCTTTGAAGGTCAGCTGGTCATCAAAGGTTACGCCAAGATTTCTGACCAAAGTTGATGGGGCAATTGTAGAAGAAACTAGCTGGATGGTGAAATCATGCTGTAGAGCTAGAGTGGCAGGGAAGACAAGAAGCTCAGTCTTTGCCAGGTTGAGCTGTAGGTGATGTTCTTTCATCCATGCCGAGATGTCCGCCAGGCAGCCTGAGATCCGTGCAGCTACTGTTGGATCATCTGGTTGAAAAGAGAGATAGAGCTGTGTGTCATCAGCATAGCAATGGTAGGAGAAGCCATGTGCCTGTATGATGGGACCCAGTGATGTAGTGTATGTGGAGAAGAGGAGGGGTCCAAGAACCGATCCCTGAGGAACCCCAGTGACCAGTTGATGTGCTTTGGATACCTCCCCTCCCCAGGCCACCCTGAAAGACCTACCAGTGAGATAGGATTCAAACCAGAGAAGTGGAATCCCAGTGATGCCCAGAGATGAGAGGGTAGACAGCAGGATCTGGTGATTACCAGTGTCAAAAGCAGCAGACAGATCCAGCAGAATGAGAACTGATGATTTGGAATCAGCTTTTGCAATCCGCAAGGCTTCCGTGATTGAGAGTAGCGCAGTCTCAGTTGAATGGCCACTCCTGAAACCTGACTGGTTAGCATCCAGTTTGTTGTTCTGTGAAAGAAACAATGATACCTGGTTGAAGACAACTCGTTCGAGTATTTTCGCTATGAATGGAAGGAGAGAGACAGGTCTGTAGCTTTCTATAAGTATAAGTGTTTAATGTAGGTTTTTTGAGCAGTGGGGTTACCCGAGCCTGCTTGAATGTAGTGGGGAAGGTGCCTTTTAGGAGAGATGTGTTGATGATGTGTGTGAGTGCTGGTAAGAGTGTGAGAGAGATTACTTGAAGGTGTGAGGGGACTGGGTCTAGAGGACATGTTGTAGGATGGCTGGAGAGGAGAAGCTTGGATACTTCTGCCTCAGTGAGGGGACAGAAGGAGAAAATGGGAGTTTTAGCAGTGGATGTGGTTGGTTGGAGGTCCCGTGTGTGGGGGGCTGAGAACCGACCTCTGATTGTTCTAGTTTTGTCTGTGAAGAATGTGGTGAAATCATCAGCAGTTATAGAAGTGATGGGAGGTGATGGAAAGATGAAAGATGTATCTTCATGCCTGCGACAGTGTTTGTGACAGGGCTTTTATGACCATGACCCGAATATAAGTTGACTATTAAAAAGAACAGCTGAGCATCAGTTCACAAATAAAAAACGGAGTGTCTATTTACAAGTGCAAATAGCTCGACTTGTTGGCAGTGGCTATTTACACTAACTCTGCTCACCAACGTGTGATTACAAAGCATAACAAAAGACAAGACCGTTGTTTAATAACAGTTCTAGTGGCGCAGATGGTAAACTACGTGTTGAAGTCGTCTTTGACGCGATCAACCCGGGTTTGAATCAGTGTTGCGGATTTGCGGAACTTTTTTTCCTACCTTTTCAAATCAGATATCACATTGGAAAGGCATGTATTTTCAGTAATAATGAAGGAAATAATCTAAAAGTTGAACAAAGTATTAATGTATTAATACTTTAAGTTTCCTTTAAGTATTAATTAATATTACTAAAGGGTTAGGGTAGGTGTAGGGAGGGATTTATTGTCCTGATAAGGTGACATCCATTTAATAATTTGAATTAAAATTATAATTTACACTCAATATGTTATTATTGCATACTGTTTTATACTGTACTACAATACTGAGGTGCAGATAATTGTCATTGTTTGCAGTAGGTAGTATAATCCAGCTAGGTGTAAATAGAATCTATAGCTATTTGCACTTAGTGTAAACATTAAGTGTAACAGGGACATGAATTTTATATGTATTTATTTACGTTTACATTTACATTTACATTTAGTCATTTTGCAGACACTTTTATCCAAAGTGACTTACAATTGGGGAATACATGAAGCGATTCATCTTGAAGAGGCAATCAGACAGAGGAAGTGCTCGTAACAACAAGTCTCAGGCATTGTTCAAATAAGTACAAGTTAGCAAGGGAAGGAATAAATAAAGAGAGAGGTTTTTTTTTTTTTTTTTTTTTTTTTTAAATAAAGTTTAGGATGAGGTCAAGTAGTGCTGAAAGAGATGAGTTTTCAGTTGTTGCTTGAAGATTGATAGGGATCCAGCATTCCGTATAGGGGTGGGAAGATCATTCCGCCAGCCAGGAATGGTGAATATAAATAAATATATTTATTTATTTATATATATATGAACTGCCTCCTCATTTTAAAACACCACCACATGCCACTGAGATATATATATATATATATATATATATATATCCATCCATTTTTATTCAATAATAAAATAAAAAATACATTTGAATATTAGGTATTAGAAATATTAGGCAATTCATTATTTATTACATTAAGCTTTAAATAACTGTTGTTTTATTTATGCAAATCAATTTAAAATATAAAATTATACAATATAAATGCAATATACAATATCATTAATATTCTTCTACAATATCATAATATACAATATAATTAATATTTTATCATTTATTTATAAAATTCATTGATATTTCTTCATGCATTGATTTTTTTTATTCATTACACATACATATTAAATATTTTTATTTATTTAATGAATTATTCATTATTATATTTCATTTCTCATTGTCATTAAGCTGTAAAACTAACAGCTTTGCTGTTTTATGCATATCAATTTAATTGATAAATTATACAATTCATAATTCATAAAAATATATATTCTTATTTTCATTCATTTATTTTCATTTAAGTAAATATTTTCAAGTAAATATTTTATTTCATTTTCAGTGACAGCGATTAAGCTGTGAAGCTAACTACTTCTATATATTTTTATTTATACATTAAGTAAAAAAAGTAAATATAAAAATAATGAAAACATTGAATTAATTTTTTTTTTCGGTGACATTAAGCTGTAAAACTAACATCTTCACCGTTTAACTTATGCATATTAATTTAAATTATACAAATTATACAATTGGATACAAATGTTTTATATTAAAACCAAATCTTTCCATAGTCATAGATTTCATAATCCTCAATATCTCAAAATGTGTAATGTGTAAATGTGTACAATGTGTAAATACAATACAAATACAGGTAAATATGACGCAGGTGTGTCCCATGATGCACGTCAGCGGAACAAAGAGACTGATCATCGTTCATTGTTCTGGTCTCAGCTGCTTCTGTATTTTGTTTTAGAGCTGAATGCATGACGTGAACGATGACGCTTCCTGAAAACAGATGTTTTATTAACAAAACAATGAGACACATAAGAACTGGAGTGCTGTTTGTGTGCAGGATGATCAGCCAGAGTCGCAGTGGGCGGAGTCTCTCCTGTGGATGCACCAATCACGCGTCAGAGATGTGGAGTGGATCACCGGATTGGACTTTTTCCAGGACAGCAACCGTCCAATCGCTGAGCTCCTGCGCCTGAAGACTCGCCCCACTGCTGCCATTCATCCCAAAGCTTGAGTCTGTACGTCTCTCTTTTGTGCTTTGATTTTGTGTTCATGTATTTATTTAATGCATTCAGGTCAGTTTTGACCTGGAATTGATGCATAAAAAATATATTTAAAAAATGTCATTTTTAGTAGGGGAAAGAAATTTTGCAAATGCTTTAAGACCCTCGAAATGTACTTCATTAATTTTTTTCAGATTTTTTACAATAATTTTTTCAGAGATTTAACATGTTTCGTGTTTGGGTCATTTTGACCCGAGTATGTTCGGAGAACTATTAGCTGTCAAAAATACTTTCTGTAAACTCATATATAAAGTTATATTAGTGTCAAAATCCTTTTAAAAAATGTATTTAGCATTTTCCTCATATCTCACACACTTTTGGACTGAATTTTGTTGTGTGTCTATTGACCAATCATTGCAGCATAAAAAAAACTGATCACTCTTCTCATCTGAAAGTACAAGTTTATGCAGGTAAAATCAATTTATTTTGTTTTTAAAACTTCTCAGAGCAATATTTATATTGTTTTGATGTTGTTTTGTCATAAATATGTAAGTTCAAAGGAATTTAATTAAATTGCATTCACTCCAATGGGCTTAATACTGGTAATTCTCAGATTATATGCGTTTTAAATTTTATACAGTGATATATTCCAACTAAATTTGTCATTAATATTGAAAAAAAATAGTTTTTAATCATGGTTTGCTTAGTGTGCTTTATGTGCAATATGAAATTTCAAAGAATTTATCAATTTTTTAAGTAATAAAAAGGTACATGCAGTATGATAACATTCTAAACTTAGGTTTTTTTTTTTTTTTACATTGACTCATTAATAGGAAGTTGCTGATCAGATGCAATATGGTTTTAGTTGCACAATATTAAGTTATGGCTTATTTTATAAAATAATTCTTAGGGTCCAAACGAATCATATGCAGATTCTGAGTGCATTGTGAGGTTCATGTACAGCTTGAATCTTCAGTGATTTTATTCTGATTCACTGCAGTGACAGAGCAACACGTGTTTCATATTGACCGGTGAAGATGTGTCATAATTATTATTATTAAAATGACTTCAACACACATTTCTTGCATTTCTGTTTGAATTCCAGTATTTTCACTGTGGTTTCCAGCAAACATGCGTCTGTGTGTTAATGCATGAGATCAGACTGAGCTGCTGGGAAATATCTGCTGATATTCCTGGGTATGTTTCCCAAATGATTGTTAGATGCTCTCTGATCATCGTATGAAGGCTTTGGGAAACACCAGTCTGGTCTGATCTGGGTCAGTCTGTGTTTAAGAGGCTGGACTCCTGCTGCTGAACCAGATCTTCTGCTCTGTAGATTTGTACCCTGAAGTAAAATAAACCTCCCAAAACCTCCTTTCGAAGCATCCTCATTTGTAAAAATGATATAAAATTGCTGTATATAAAAGCAATAGCTGTATATTAAAGCAATATAAGTCTATAATCTGCAAAAAATGATTTTCGTACTCAGTATTTTTTGTTTTCCATTTCAAATATCTAAACATTCTTGCATCAAGATACATTTACTGGAGAAGCAAAATGACAAAATTTTGATACATTTCTCAGAAAACGAGCCTTAATATCTCAAGTCATTTTGCATGTGCAGCAAATGTATCTTGATTTAAGGATGTTTAGATATTTGAACTGGAAAATAAGACAAAAATTCTGAGGAAAAAAAAGTATTTTTTTTGCAGGGTAGAAGTCCCAATTTAACAAACCTAGTAAATGTGTGTAGCACAGTATTATTTATATACTGTTACAGTTTTTATTATTTTGAATTTTCTTTTATTTTTATATTTTCAGTTTTCATTTTAATTTATTTATATATATATATATATATATATATATATATATATATATATATATATATAGATATATATATATATATAGATATAGATATATATAGATATAGATATATATATATATAGATATAGATATATATATATATATATATAGATATATATATATATATATATATAGATATATAGATAGATAGATAGATATAGATCAAACCAGAGGACAATGCTACACCTGCAGCACTCTCCAATAATTTCTCCTTTTCCCACACCCCCCGTTTGACTGGAAGAGGTGGAGGTACCGGTCTGCTCATTTCTAATAACTGGAAATTTACTCCTTTACCATCTCTGGGTATCAACAGCTCCTTTGAATCACATTCGGTTACTATTACCTACCCTCTAAAAATCCATTTTGTAGTTGTTTATCAACCTCCAGGACCACTAGGTAACTTAGTGGAAGAATTAGATGTTGCTCTCAACCTTTCCTGAGGATGGTACTCCCTTAGTTATACTTGGAGACTTCAACATCCACCTCGATAAACCTCAAGCTGCAGACTTCCACACTTTGCTTGCCTCTTTTGATCTCAAGAGAGTGTTAACTACGGCTACTCACAAATCAGGCAACCAACTGGACCTTATTTACACACGACACTGCTCCACTGATCATGTGCTGGTTACTCCACTGCACACCTCGGATCACTTCCTCCTCACTCTTAACCTCAACATGATTCCTGACACAACACATACCCCTCCACATGTCACTTTTCGACGTAACTTACGCTCACTCTCACCCTCCTCTTTATCTGCTATGGTTTCATCTTCGCTTCCTCCCTCTATACAGTTATCATCTCTTGATGCTAACAGTGCTACTGATACTTTCTGTTCCACTCTGACGTCTTGTTTAGACAATTTCTGCCCCTTATCTTCCAGGCCAGCCCATACCACCCCTTCTGCCCCTTGGCTATCTGACGTTCTCCGCGAACATCATTCTAAGCTCAGGGCTGCAGAGAGGATATGGTGCAAATCACAAAATCCTACTGACCTTAATTTATATCGATCACTTCTCTCTGACTTTTCTGCTAATGTCTCTACTGCTAAAAGGACATACTATCACGACAAAATTAACAATTCGCCTAACTCTCGCATGCTCTTTAAAACATTCTCCTCCCTCCTTTGTCTTCCTTCATCAACTCTAACAGCTGACGACTTTGCCACATTCTTCATTAATAAAATTACTAACTTCACTGCACAATTCTCCACACCACAAACTGTCAAACACATCTTACCATCAAACATACACTCGTTCACATCCTTCTCTCCACTCTCTGAGGCAGAAGTCTCTAAACTCATCCTTTCCAGTCATCCTACTACTTGTCCGCTTGATCCTATTCCATCCCATCTCCTTCAAACCATTTCTCCTGCAGTTGTACCTGCACTCACTCACATCATTAATAACTCTCTTCACACTGGAGTTTATCCCTCAGCATTTAAACAGGCTCGTATAACCCCACTTCTTAAGAAACCCACTCTTAACCCAACTCTTTTAGGGAACTATAGACCGGTTTCCCTTTCATTGCAAAAACACTTGAATGAGTTGTTCAACCAAGTCTCTGCCTTTCTCACATAGAACAACCTTCTGGACAGTAACCAATCTGGCTTCAGAAGTGGACATTCGACCTAAACTGCCTTGCTCTCAGTTGTTGAAGCCCTAAGACTTGCAAGAGCGGCTTCCAAGTCTTCATTACTTATCTTGCTGGATCTATCCACTGCTTTTGATACGGTCAACCACCAGATCCTCCTGTCAACCCTATTGAGAAAGGGCATCTCAGGAACCGCTCTCCAGTGGTTTGAGTCTTACCTCTCAGATAGATCCTTCAAGGTATCTTGCAGAGGTAAGGTGTCCAAGTCGAAACATCTCAATTCCATCTGGGGTGACTCAGGGCTCAGTTCTTGGACCACTTCTCTTCTCTGTCTACATGGCATCACTAGGTTCTGTCATTCAGAAACATGGCTTTTCATATCACTTCTATGCTGATGACACTCAACTCTACCTCTCATTCCATCCTGATGATCCGACGATAACTGCTCGCATCTCAGCATGTATAACAGACATTTCTTGCTGGATGAAGGACCGTCACCTTCAACTCAACCTAGCTAAGACAGAACTGCTTGTAGTTTCAGCAAACCCATCACTTCATCACAATTTCACCTTCCAGTTAGACTCATCAACCATAACTCCTTCAAAAACAGCCAGAAACCTTGGAGTTGTGATTGATGATAAGCTGAATTTCTTAGACCACATTGCTAAAACTGCCCGGTCCTGCAGATTTGCTTTATACAATATTAGGAGGATCAGGCCCTTTCTTTCGGAACATGCAACACAACTCCTTGTTCAAGCTCTTGTTCTGTCTAGACTTGACTTCTGCAATGCTCTCTTGGCAGGTCTTCCAGCCAATTCCATCAAACCTCTACAATTAATCCAAAATGCCGCTGCAAGATTAATCTTTAATGAACCGAAAAGAACGCATGTCACACCTTTGTTCATCAGTTTGCGCTGCCTAACAATAGCTGCTCGCATAAAATTCAAGGCATTAATGTTTGCCTACAAAACCACCCCTGGCTCTGCATCCCTTTACCTAAATTCAGTACTTCAGATCTATGTGCCCTTCAGAAGCTTGCGTTCTGCAAGTGAATGACGCATTATTGTGCCATCCCAAAAATGCAAACAAAATCACTTTCAATGACTTTTTCATTCACTGTTCCCACCTGGTGGATTGACATGCCCAACTCAATCATCTTCAAGAAGCGGCTAAAAACACATCTCTTCCATCTTTCCATCTGTCTTCTTTTTATTTAAAAAAAAATAATAATAATAATAATAAAAATACACACACACACCCTTGACTCTATCAATTGTATATTTATTCTCTAACTGCTACTTTTTCATTAAAAACAAACACTAGCTTTCTTTTTTCTATTCTATCTACTTGTTTTCTTAAAAAAAAACCTTGCTATGTGTACTGCGTTAGGCTAACCGAGACTTGTCATATCGCTTGCATGTTGTTGCTCTTTTGTTGATTTTGATTGCTTCTATTGTCCTCTTTGGATAAAAGCGTCTGCTAAATAACTAAATGTAAATGTGTATATATACAGTATACATATATGTATATGTATGTATATGTGTATATATGTATATGTATATGTATATGTATATGTATGTGTGTGTGTGTGTGCTTTTGTCATTTTTCTTATTTTGTTTTATTTTTAAATATTACTATTTAGGTTTAATTTATTTTTGTTTTAGTTTTAGATCAACTTTTTTTATTTATTTCCATTAAATCTATTAATTTTGGTGCTCCAGCTTAAATTTATTTCTGACAACAGTTTTTTCATATATTTTTCTTTTTTTTATTTTACCAAAAAGTTTTTTAATTTTAATTTTATTTTTAGTTAATAATATCCCTTTGGTAAATATGATCAAAGAAGGCTGTGAAAATTAATCTGCATTGTTAATCCTTTTGATCTTTTATTTAAAAAAATCACAAAAATCTAACCTTTCATTGGATAATAAGAATTTAAAATGGGGGGAAATATCATTATGAAATAAATGTTTTTTTCTCAAATACACATTGGAATTTTTGGCACTCCTAGAAATTCTTATGAGTAAAATATATCTGAAGTATATTCCCATTCATATTCACAATTTTGAGCACTCCAGGGTGATTATGAACATGAAATTATCCAGCCATGGCTTCCTGTTTCAAAGAAATATAAATAGGAGGGAAAACAAAGCCCAAATTCCCTTAATCATCCATCACAATGAGAAAAACTAAAGAATATATTTCTGATGTGCAGCAAAAGATAATTGAGCTTCACAAATTAGTGAAGTGGCTTTAAGAAAAGAGCTAGAGCAGTGAAAATGCCCATTTCCGCCATCAGGGCAATAATTAAGAATTTCCAATCAACTTAAAATGTTAGGAAACTGCCTGGAAGAGGACGTATGTCTATATCGTCCTAATGCACGGTGAGAAGGAGAGTTTGAGTGGCTAAAGACTCTCCAAGGACCACAGCTGGAGAATTGCAGAAAATAGTTGAGTCTCGGGGTCAGAAATCCTTTTAAAAAAAAAAAAAAAAAATCCTCAAACAGCACCTACATCAGCACATGTTGTTTGGGAGGATTTCAAGAAAAATTCTCCTCGCTCATCCAAAAACAAACTCCAGCATATTCAGTTATCAGACACGACTGGAACTTCAAATGGGACTGGCTTCTATGGTCAGATGAAACTAAAAAATGAGCTTTTTAGCAGCAAACACTCAAGATGGGTTTGGTGAACACAGGGATAAACAGTGCCCCATGTGTACAATGAAATATACTGCTGTATTTTTGATGTTGTGGGCCTATATTTCTGCTGGAAGTCCTGGACATCTTGTTTAGACACATGGCATCATGGATTCTATCAAATACCAACAGATAAAAAATCAATAAGTGACTGACTCTGTTAGAAATCTTATAATGGGCCATGTTTGGATCTTCCAACCGTACAATAATCCAAACACAAACCTCAAAAACAACACAAGAACGTGTCACTGAGCACAAAAGCAAGCTTCTGCTGGCCATTCCAGTCCTCTGACCTGAACCCTGTAGAAAATGAGTGGGGTGAACTGAAGAGAAGAAGCACCAACATGGAGCTGGGAATCTAAAGGGTCTGGAGTGATTCTGGATGAAGGAATGGTCTCTGATCTCTTGTCAGGTGTTCTCTAACCTCATCAGGCATTATAGGAGAACATTTAGAGCTGTTAAACTGGCAAATGGAGGTTTCTAAAAGTATTGAATAAAAGGGTGCCGTTAATTGTGGCCAATGTTTATTAGAGAAAAACTTTTATTTCATAATGATATTTCCCCCCATTTTAAATTCTTATTATCCAATGAAAGGTTTGATTTTTGTGAATTTTTTTAAATAAAAGATCAAAAGGATTAACAATGCAGATTTATTTTCACAACCTTCTTTGATCGTATTTACCAAGGGTGCCGATATTTTTGGCAGTGCAGGAGGCCGATGCAGTGAAGTCAGAGAATCATTGTGTTTCTGCTGGTTTACTGTCATGAGAAACCCAGAGACAATGAAACCTCTTCAGTTCTCAATTACTGTCACCCGCAGTCACTTTGACCAGCATAGGATTTTCTTTTTCCTGGAAATGCTAATGTTATCGCTCTGTACTGAAGTGCACTTGCTATACTCACAAAGGCTATAAAAACTTCCCATGAAATTGGGATAATTGTTGTACTTTTTTTTTTTTTTTTTTTTTTGGATTTCTTTCCCTGTTTTGTTCCACTTCCAGACATTTCTAGTCAAAAAATGACCAGCCTACAATCTTGACTGATAAATCTCTCATTATGCTTTATTATCACCGAATCTTCGATTCAATCTTTTCGCCCACGTTTTCTTTTAATCAGAACAGGTTTTGTATTTCTTTTTGGAACCGATTATAGTTTTTGTTAATATTTTGAATTATTATTTATATTTTCTGCTTTCACCTTCAGTTTTAAAGTTTTAGTAATTTTGTTGTGTGTTTTCATACTTTATTAATCGCATCCAAAATAAAAGTTTTTGTTTATATAATATATGTGTGTGTACTGTGCATATTTATTTTGTATATATAAATACACACACATGCATGTATATATTTAAGAAAAAATATGTTTATATATTTATATATAAATTATATTAATATAAATATATACACGTAAGTATTTAAATTTTCAATTTATCAAAATTATTATATTAAATATAAATTATTTTTCAAATTTAAATTATCAAAATATATTCTGTATGGCTGTCTTTATATATACATATTAAGTATACACAGTACACACACTGTTTGTGTGTTATATAACCTCCCAAACCTACCTGTTTGTTTATATTATATGAACAAATACTTTTATTTTGTGATTAATCGTTGCCCAGCACTAATTTTTTTATTAGTTTTTGCTGTTTTTTTAACACATCTATATAGTTTTTATTAATTCATTTTCAGTTTTAGATTTTTTAGTACATGAAGTGAAACTAAATGAAAATGAAAAATATTGCCTTCAAAACTAGCTGAAATAAAATACGCTTATATAATATATTTCCTATAACAATACCTGTTCTTGTCTTAGGACAACTTTGATTAACTTTTTTGATCCACTTCAAATGTTGACTACTGTAGTTTTAGTTTTCATTTTCTAGAATTATTTTCTACTCAGACTGGAACAAAACTGGGAAATCCTGCCGGTCTATCGAGGGTATTTACGTTGTCACTTCAGGTGCTCCTACGTTGTCATTTCTTAGAATTTTGACATTTCCATATTTTGTGTCCAAAATCAATTTTTTTGCAGCGTGGGAGATGATGTTTGGAAAGTCCCATGTTTTTTGGACCCCGCTGATTTCAACTGTACAGACAATAAACACCTTTCTTCTAATATATTCTGTGTTCCACTGAAGTTAAGTCAATGTTTGTACAGTAAATAATGACAGAAAAATCCGCGACCCCAGAGGTCAAAGGTCACCATCAGCAGAGAGTTACTCTGTTTCACTAAAAAAAGGACCGCAGACATCACTGTAATGTGTCAGTGTGTTTCTGTATTGTTTTGCTGGTGACTGGTCATGTACTGATTGCTGCTTGTTGTTTTAGTGGGTTTTTGCGGCAGTGATTCATCTTTGGCTTCTGACAGGAACACATTAGATGATGTTTTCACTTCAGAGACATTTCTCGTGTTTCATAGTGACTGCATTGATGGAAAGTGCAGTTTTTTTTGTCAGTGTGGTTTATGGCTCTGGAAAGTCTCCAGCTGTTCAGTGTGTCTGTGTAAATCATCAACACAAGCAGTGCTTTGTTTCTTCAAGAAGCTGTTGTGTTTCTTCAACAGGAGCCTGTTATTTTTCACTGCATTCACACATACACTAAACTAACTTATTTTCTTCTCAGCTGGAGCTTGTTTCCTAGTCTAGCTTTATGACGTTGTGCTCTATGAATATTTTTGGCTCTGTGATGAAATTGTTGTTCCTCTTTTTTAGGCGCTTTGAATAAAAGTGTCTGCTAAATGCAGAAATGTGAATGTCAAGTCAGTCAGTCAGTCAGTCACATTTATTTCTGTAGTGCTTTATACCATACAGGTCATTTCAAAGCAAAATAAGAGTGTTCATTAAATGTATATACTTCTGATCAAAAGACTTTTTTATGTTTTTGAGTTCCTTCTGCTCACCAAGGTTGCATTTTTTTTTTTTTTAATCAAAAATACATTAAAAATTGTGAAATATTATTTCAATTTAAAACAGCTGTTTTCTATGTGAATATCTGTTAAACTGTAATTTATTTCTGTGATGCGCAGCTGTATTTTCAGCATCATTACTCCAGTCTTCAGTGTCACATGATCCTTCAGAAATCATTCTAATATGCTGATTTGCTGCTCAAGAAACATTTCTGATTATTATCAATGTTGAAAACAGTTGTGCTGCCCAATATTTTTGTGGAAAATATTATATTAATAAACATGAAATATTAATAATTACATTTTAACATTCAAATGGAAAATAGCTGTTTTAAATTGTAAAATTATTTCACAATTTTTACTGGTTTTTTTTTTTTTTTTTTTCAAATAAATGTATAATGAGAGAGAATCGAATCCGTAATCTAAGAGTTTTCAGCATCATGGTGATCTGATGTTTGAGCTGGGTGATGCATTTAGTCCTGTCTCGTTTAGTTTGACATGCAGGAACTTTCTTGATATCTCATATGTTCATGATTGATAGCTTTGATTGCATTGTTTGTTGATTAAGCTTCTTACCGTATCTCACAGTGAAAGTTTGCTTGTTTCCAGACAGCTGCATCAGACGATTAATCCAATGACTGTCTGGAACTGGATTTGTTTTTAAAAGCTCATTCCCGTCACTGCACTTGATTCCAGACAGAGCTTTGTAAAGCATTCCGATAAAACATTCATGTTATCTTAATGTATCATGGTATCAAAACATTTTTTCCCCAAGCATTCAGGTTTTAGGTTCAACTTTGATGTGCAGTGAGTCTGAGAGATCAATGACAGTCTGAGATTAGGATTTAAATTCATATTTAATAGAGACAAATAGCATATATTTGAGATTGTCCAGTATTTGTGTGTCAGTACACTGCAAAAATCACTTTCTCCTCAGTATTTTTGTCTTGTTTTCCAGTACAAACATCTAAGCATTCTTAAATCGAGATACATTCCCTTTAGTAGCAGGTAAGACATACGATAATAAGTCTTGTTTTCTGAAAAAAGTTTTAAAATTAAGCTAATTTTTGTTTAAAACAAGAACAAAAATCTACCAATGGGGTCAGAAAAATATTCTTGTTTTTTCCATTGAATTTTCTTGTTCCATTTTAACATATTTAACATTTAATCATTGCAGGTTTGCTGGCTTTAGGCTTCACTATTTTTATTGATTCTGAGGAATACTGAATCTGTCAATACATGGAAAACAGAGTAACTGAAGTTACTTACTTGAAAAAGCAACTCAGATATTTTCTTGTAAATTTAAAAGTAATGTGTTACTTTACTAGTTACTTGAAAAAAGTAATCTGATTACATAACTCATGTTACTTGTAATCCATTACAAAAGATTTCTACTTAACTAACAAAAATTAGTTTTTTAAAACTTTTTTTTATTTATATTGCTTTTCAAGTTGATGCATCTTGATTTTTAAAAGGTCTAGATATTTGTACTGGAGAACAAGACTTCATTCTTGAAATAAACATTCATTTGAGATCATCATCTGTTATTGCTGTGGATTATTACTTGAGTATGTTGTGATTTCTGTTTCAATGAAATTAGTCATTAAGTGTCTGTGGGTTTCATGTCTGACTCACTCAACAAGACACCTTTCTTTTTACAAAAGCAGCTTTGTTTTGTGGTTAGTTCATGAATGAGACATCTAATAATGAGATTCTTTAGACCAGTTTGACTTCATCTAAATCTGCACGTGATGCATAAACAAACATGCACAAACCACTGTTCCTCTGAGTCTCATTATTCCAGTGAATCCAGTATCAAAATGAAACCCATCTGGATTTTCCAGTGAAACAATGAAACGCTTTTCAAAAGCTCTTTCAAGGAGCACTAGGTGGCCATTTTTTGTACTAGATTACCTCACAATGGAGTGACTCACATGTGCAGGAAGTGAATTGCACTTTTCTGAAGAGGAATTGCAAACATTGGTGTGATTCCTGAACAACTTTCAGATCTGAATTCCTGTAGAAACACGCAACCGATCCTCAGGAAATGCTTCAGATGAATGCAGTGTTGAATAAACGCATGAATGCGTGATAAAAACCTGTTATCTTTCCATTATGAAGCCTTTGGGATCTTGCTGCCCAGCATTTGCTTGGAAGTCATCTGTTGTTGTTCCTATATTGAAAAGTGGAGATTCTGACTTTCCAAGTAATTATAGGCCTGTTAGTATTTTTCCTACAGTGTCCAAGGTTACAGAGAAGTGACTGCTGCGCAAATCACTGGTTATTTGAATGCTAGTTCGTTTGCTGAGATGGCCAATTGTTACTTCACTGAAAAGATAAGTCTTCATTGGATAATGGTGGGGTTATTGGAGCAGTGTTTCTTGACCTCTAGAAGGCTTTTGACACTGTTAACCACAGAATTCTCATGTCTAAATTATTAGGTTTTAAGTTTTTTCCAGTGACTTTGAATTGGATAGAATCATATTGATCAGGTTGAACAGTCTTATGTATATCCACAGGTATACCCCAAGGATCTATTCTGGGTCCATTGCTATTCAGTGATCTTCCGTCTGTTTGTCCAGACATTAATATCCAAAAGTATGCGGACACTGTTATTTATATTCAGTACATGGGTGCAGTGAGTCAATCAAAGTCAATTCTTGTGCAGTGCACAAGTGCCAATTGGACTCACTAAATCTATGATTCATGTAACAGCTGGGTTAGAACGATGCTGTTTGCAATTAAATATTTCTAAAATGGTGTGCATGTTTTTTATTAACCAAAACACACAGCTCAAGTGCAATGTCAGATGTTTTTGTATCAGGGGAAAGGCTACAAGTAGTATCTGAATACAAGTACATGTTAGTATCTATTATTTGATCTTTCAGGATTTTGTGGCTCATATAGTCTGATATAGTGAGAATATAGAGGAAAAAACAGCACAATTTTATTCAGAGACTCAAACTGAGCAAAAATTTGAATTTGCTGACGGTGCTGATATTTATATCAGATGAAATTCTGATGCTTGTAATGTAAATCAATGAGATCTTTATAACAGTACAGCAGATACTATCATAAAATGATCTAAATATCAGTGGTCACTCTGTATCTCCAATAATATGTCTTAGTAAAAATATATAATGCAATGCAATGCAATGCTGATTGAGAGATGAAGAAATAAACGCTCCTCAGAAGATGTGAGATGAAGATCATTCCTCCGCTGAGGAACAGTGAAAGTAAAGCTTCTGGAAACAAACGCTCCTCAAAAGATCCTGATGATCAGATTTGAGACTAAAACATGATTGATGGAGAATCAAGTAAAGCTGAGCTGCTTCAGTCCAGTAAGAGTTCATCTGGAAATATGACTGCAGTTATTCTGACGCTTACTTGAGAAAAATCAGTCAAGATTTGACAGAAGAAAAATGCAAATTACTCTAAAAGAGCTGCTAGGGTCTCAGAAGTTCAGTTGTTTCCGATGTTTCTTAGTATTTCTGCATTTCTATGTGGCTGATTCATCTGAGTGGGTTAGTTTCATTAGTTACTGTGTGTTTGACTGGGATGTAAACACAAAGGATTTCCTGATATAATCTTACCTCCTCTCCATGTTCTTCTAGTTTCTCTTTTCTCTGCAGTAACACATCACTCTCAGGAAGTTTCTCATGTGTAACGGCTCGAGTGTGTTTGTGGAATCCTCTAAAATGGGAAATGATCCACCAATGACTCATTGTTTTTGAGTCATTAGTGGTTATCTAACTGCTATTAGCAAACACGTTAATTCGCTGTCATGGTGTTTGAATGTTCAGTGATTCAGTTCATCCAGAATGCGTGACGATGACTCTGATAAAACAGTCATGTATGAGATGCAGCTGATTGGCATGTGTGGCTTTTGCAAAAATCACTGCTGTTAGTCAGCCATGTATAGAAATATCTGGACACGTGACAATTACAGAAACAGGACGAATCAGATGCTCACTTTAAATTAAGTAAAAGGTTAGTTTCACCTGATAAAGTAAAATGTCAGCATTTACTCATTTACTCATGCCTTTTCCCACAATGGATTAAAAAGAGGTACCTATGACTTTTTATCTCTCAATTTGCCTTTTGTTACTGTAATTTTGAGGAATTGCGAGATAGTTCTGAAACGTTTTTTTTCCGGTTACATTTTATTTTGATGCACTTTAGACATTCTGCTGATTGTCAGCAACTATTAGTAGAATGATAGGACTGTTGAGTGTTTCTCGCAATTCTGACTTTTTCCTCGTATATTTGAGTTTATATCTTGCAATTCTGACTTTTTCCTCATAATTCTGAGTTTATATCTGCAAATCTGACTTTTTCCTTGCATTCCAAGTTTATATTTTGCAATTCTGATATTTTCTTATAATTCTAAATTTATATCTCGCTATTCTGACTTTTTCCTCTTATTCCTGTCTTTATATCTCACAATTCTGACTTTTTCTTTTAATTCTGAAATTTCATTTAATGATTCTATAAAAAAAAAAAAAAAAAACAGAATTGTGAGATAAAAAGTCATGATTATCTTTATTATTATTATTATTATTATTATTATTATTCTGTGTTGGAAACTGGCTCCAAACATTCCAAACCTGTATGACTTTCTGTCTTCTGTGAGGAGATTTTAAAGAATGTTGGTAAAATAGTTTCACATTCTCGTTGTCTTGCAAAAACTACAATGTAAGTCACTGTGACTTTTGTGTTCGACTGAAGACAGCAAAAGATAATTTTCAGATGAACTATGACTTCAACATCAGGTGTATTTCCATCACTGTGTCTGTATGCTCAGCATTTATCAGCCTGCAGGTGGCAATAAAGCTCTTAACTAGTAGTGCTGCTAGTGTTCATATTAATAATCATGTTCTTACTGTCAAAAATAGAAATAAATCACAGAGAATGATCAGGGATCAAATTCATCAATAATATTCTAACATTCTGTGTTCTGTAAGTCAAAGATGCATTATTTATATCCACTTTATTTTTATTGTAAGAGTGGTGTGGCCATCTATAACAGTTTTACAGTTGACCACACTTGGTTATTCTAATTCAGTTAATAACAGCATTAATATTTACACTGTTTAAGTGTACTACAGAAATATGATGATATGAAAACTGAAAGAACCACATGATAGTTTGCAGATTTCATAAAGAAACTAATTTTCATTTCAGATAATGAAATGCATTATTACAGTTGTAAGTTTCTTTTATAGTCATGTATAATGATGTCATATCATATGATTTGAAGCTAAATCTGTTGGCATAAACAAGTTAGTCATCTATTTTTTCCTTGAAGACTGGTCATAACTTACTGAAAGCTGAGCTGGTCTTACCTGGTTTAAGCTGGTCAAACTGGTTTATGGTCAAACAGCTATGACCATGCTGGAAGACCAGCAAAAACCAGCTCAGTCTAGTTCATATTATAAGAACCTCTGGGCATTTCTGACCCAAATCATGTGCTGAAAAAAACCCCAACTGAAACCAGACTGAGATGGCTTTCCAGCCTGGTGGTTTTAGAGGGGTTTTGACCACATCTTTATCTGGTCACACCGGGAGACCAGCTGACTAACCAGCTAAAACCAACCGAGGAGCACAGGCCAGTTTCAGATGTTTAATACAACAGAGGATTTGTATTTCTACCTTCTAAACAATGAGATTTTTTTATGCATCGAGTCATTTCACATGAAAAATCTAAACTCCACTTAGAGAATGTTTTATTTTCTGTGTTGTGAAATGTGTTTTGTTATGAGATTGTAAAGATGTGGTGATGCGGTAATGATTGTGAAAAAAACCATACTAGTTTTAATAAAGCTGAGTGATGATGAGTACCAATGATCATCATTGCCTTAGTTTTGTGATTGATCTGTGGGCGTGACTGATGTGAGGAGCATATAAACCCGCGATCCCTGCGCATCAATGAAGCCCGACAGCAGCGCGCACGATGGTGAGTGACCATAATAATATAATATAATATAATATAATATAATATAGTATAGTATATAATATCTTAACTTTAATTATATGTGACCATGGAGCACAAAACCAGTCTTAAGCAGCACAGGTATATTTGTAGCAACAGCCAAAAATACATTGTATGGGTCAAAATTGTCGATTTTTCTTTCATGCTAAAAATCATTAGGATATTATGTAAAGATCATGTTCCATGAAGATATTTTGTAAATTTCCTACCGTAAATATATCAAAACTGAATGTTTGATTAGTAATATGCATTGCTAAGAACTTCATTTGGACAACTTTAAAGGTGATTTTCTCAATATTTATTTATTTATTTATTATTTTTTATTTTTTTGCACCCTCAGATTCCAGATTTTCAAATATTGTCGTATCCTAACAAACCATACATCAATGGAAAGATTATTTATTCAGCTTCAGATGATGTATAAAACTCAATTTCAAAAAACTGACCCTTATGACTGGTTTTGTGCTCCATGATCACATTTGTATCATTTATTTTCTGTATGTAACACCTGTTGTCCTCACTGCGCTTTGGTTTCTCCAGTTTCTCGTCAGAGTATTGTTTCTGCCAGTTCTCTGTGGAGCCGGTTTGGCGGCGGCTGATGGTCACTTTTACGGGCGCACGGATCCGGTTACCGGACAGCAGCTTCAGTGTAAGAAGTGCCCTCCGGGAACGCGCCTGCGTGCTCACTGTACGCGCTCCTGCGAGACCGAGTGCGCGCCCTGCGGGGCGGGTCTGTTCACGGAGTTCTGGAACTACATCCCCTACTGCCTGCGATGCGAGGCGTGCTCCGATCACCAGCGGGTCGTTCAGCCCTGTAACGGGACCGTGAACACGGTCTGCGAGTGCGAGGCGGGGTTCTTCTGGGATCAGCACTTCTGCAGGAGACACAGCACCTGCAAACCGGGTCACGGAGTCAAAGCTCCAGGTAACCAACCCATATATATCAGCAACAAAGATATTAATACATTATATGTGACCCTGGACCACGAAACCAGTCATAAGGGTCAGTTTTTTGAAACTGAGCTTTCCATTGATGTATGGTTTGTTAGGATAGGACAATATTTGGCTGAGATACAACTATTTGAAAATCTGGAATCTGAGGGTGCAAAACAATCTAAATATTGAGAAAATCCCCTTTAAAATTGTCCAAATGAAGTTCTTAGCAATGCATATTACTAATCAAAAATGAAATTTTGATATATTTATGGTAGGAAATTTACTAAATATCTTCATGGAACATGATCTTTATTTAATATCCTGATGATTTTTGGCATAAAAGAAAAATTGATCATTTTGACCCATACAATGTATTTTTGGCTATTGCTACAAATATACCTGTGCTACTTATGACTGCTTTTGTGTTCCAGGGTCACATATATATATATATATATATATATATATATATATATATATATATATATATATATATACAGTCAAACCAAAAATGATTCAGACACCAGATATAATTTTTGATGTTATTTTACTAGTGGGTACAGGACACTATAGTTCATTTATGTAAGTGAGGATAGCAAAATAAAGTAAACTGTGACATAATAATTCTTCATACAGTGGACTACCAGTAAAATTGATAAAAAAGTTGGGACCAAAATTTGATTTGACACGTTGACCTGACCATGTTATCTGACATTATCAAGATGAATTTGTTCTGACACAGTTTAACTCTGTGTTCTTGTCATATTTTATTACCATTTTCTAAACTATAGTCAATAAACTGTGATAAAGTGAGAAATGTTGAAGGTGTCTGAATAAATTTTGGTTTGACTGTATATAGACAGAGCTGGATAGTAACTGATAACGTAATCAGATTTCAAAAATTAATTACTTGTAATTAGATTAAATTACATTTTAAAATACTCATAATCAGACTACAGTTACTTTTTTATGGATAACCTGATTACATATTTTTTACACAATAGAAATAAATTCTTCATAATTTATTAATTCCCCCTAATTCCTCTTTTTCATCTTATAAATTTTTTCCTTTTAAAAATAGCCTACTGCTTAAGTACATTCAGAAAGTCTTCCAGTTTTGCAGACATTACACAGATATCAGTCAGTAGTCCAGTGGCTACACAGCATTTGACCACTGGATTTACAAAAATCATTTCAGGTTATGAAGTGTTTCAACATTGCATCAACTACTTATGAACAACACACTAATTTTTATTTGAATTATCACTCTGTAGATTATGTATTTCTATGTCTGAAGGCTTTTGTCTTCGAAACGCATTAAAATGCACAAATTCACAAACTTCTTTGTCATCTGAACCTCTTTCACCTAATATATTTACTTGAAGTACAACTGAGATTTTAAAATAAATATTTAAAATATTAAGTATCACATTTGCATGTTCAGTGGTTCCCTGACATTGGTTTTGATCACATGACATGCAGGTACACAAATAAAATATTTCATTTTCTCAGTACATTTTTTATATATACACAATAAATATACACAGTACACATACATATTTTAATTTAAACAAAAACTATTGTTTTGGATGCAATTAATCAGCTGACAGCACAATTCATAATATTAATTAATATTCCGTATAACTATTCTTCTCCAAGTAATTTCACAAGTGTAACTGTATTTTGTTTATGGTTGCTGGGCAACAGCACAACAGCTGATACTCACACCTGTTAGTGCATCTGCATCATGTTGCTTGATATCCATTAATTTCATCTGAATGTGTGATTCTCTGTGATCTGTTGATGTTGGCTGTCAGTGTGTTTTGTCGCACAGCTGGTGTTTTGTTGTCTGTGGTCAGGATGCAGTGACACTCTGTCTGCACTGACTTTGTTCAAACAGTGATTCATTTGAAGGTGGATCTCAGTGACTGATGTGTAATGTTTGATGATGTGTTTTCAGGGACACCACACAGAGACACAGTGTGTGAGCTCTGCGTAGACGGACACTATGCAGACGTCACGCAGACGCATGCAGCATGCATTACTCACAGCGCCTGCAAGACTGAAGAACAGCTGTTGCTGCAGGGGTCCAGGTGGCATGATAATGTGTGTGCAACCTGTGAGCAGCTCACACAGAAAGGTACAGTAACACATTCACAATTGCACAGCAACTGCACACACAACCACCCTGATCACTATAGCAGAATAAACTTAGAATTGCAAGGTGTAAACTTAGAATTCTGGGATATAAAGTCAGAATTGCAAGATCTAATCTTAGACTTGTGAGATGTAAATGCAGAATTGTCATATATAAACAGAATTGTATAATATACATGCAGAATTGCAAGATGTAAATTTAGAATTTGCAAGATGCAAACTTAAAATTGTGAGATATAAACTTAGAATGGCAAGATATAAACAGAACTGCAAGGTATAAACTTAGAATTGCAAGATATAAACAGAATTGCAAGGTATAAACTTAAAATTGTGAGATATAAACTTTGAATTGCAAGATATAAACAGAACTGCAAAAAAATAAATGTAGAATTGCGAGATATAAACTTAGAATTGTAAGATATAAACTTAGAATTGCAAGATA
Source organism: Spinibarbus caldwelli (assembly GCA_039654775.1). Classification (NCBI taxonomy): domain Eukaryota; kingdom Metazoa; phylum Chordata; class Actinopteri; order Cypriniformes; family Cyprinidae; genus Spinibarbus; species Spinibarbus caldwelli. The sequence continues at coordinate 840,943 of CM077245.1, forward strand.
TAAATAGAATTGCAAGGTATAAGCTTAGAATTGCAAGATATTAACTTAAAATTGCGAGATATAAACTTAAAATTGTGAGATATAAACTTTGAATTGCAAGATATAAACAGAATTGTGAGATATAAACTTAGAATTATGCTATATAAACTTAGAATTGTGAGATATAAACTGAGATTTGCAAGATACAGTATAAACTCACCAAACTATTTTCCATTTATAAAATTCTGCAGTATTTGGCACGAACGTTTCACTGCTTTTTTTTTTTTTTTTTTGGTTTGTCTTTTATTCTTCTAAAATGTATTCCAATAATCTTAGTTTAATCTTTAAAAACAATGATTTTTACAGAGTAGTTTAAAGGGGTGAAATTACAGCTATATCTTGTATTGCATCTGTAAATTCATCCTTGGCCGGTGTTCTTCTTCCAGGTTGGGTGGATTTATTCGAGTCGGTTCTGTCCGCTCTGCACGTTCAGTACGGGACTCCCACTGAGCGTCTGCAGAAGTTAGTGACTCGCCGTCTGCGCAGAAAGAGGTTTGGCAAGCGATCTGCACTGCGTCCAATGCAGCGGCTTCCAAACAGGAGTGAAGAGACGTTAGAAGAGGAGCTGAACCTGCCGTTCATCCTTGAGGAGTCGCACCTGAATCCTCTGGCAGACAGGATCGCACGCAAAATCCTGCGATTCCAGCAGCACTGCAATGTCACTGCACTGCTAACAGTATGACAGATGAAGCCTGTTCACACTGCACCGAAACACACACTGCACTGATTTGAGTTTGTTACTGTCTCACCTGCTTTATAAAATCTAGAAGTGCATCAGATTTTTTTATTGTGACCGTTGGATACTTTGACATCTGGATCAGTTTAAGATTCCAGTGAAGGATGTTGAATGTGTGACGCTCAGATTGTACTCATGCACTTTACAGTCTGTCCTGTCAATAAACTTCACATGCTGTGTTGCACTAGACTCCACTGTTTTGTAAATACTACAGATGATTTTTTTGTATTGGTATTGCATTTGCATTGAAAGGTGGTTCTGTATTTATTGACTAAACTGTATCAGACTACAAAACAGCTCATTAAATACAGTGAAAAGAGCGGATGTGAACTATATATCTGTCTCTAGGGTTTTTCTTTGATTGACCTGAAATGCGTCTGCTGTCATATTTTAGGCAGGATAAGAGTAATATCTTGCAGTTTTGTATTGCATTTACTTATTCAAATTTCATAGTCAAGAATTCATTTGAAAAGGCACAGATGTGGAAACAAACATGAAGTTTCAACTAGGAAAAGAGTTCATCAAGACAGATATTAATACTGGGTTGACAAAGTCTGATCTGATCATTTAGAACTGTAGTTACTGTTAAATAAAACTATATTAAAAATCTTTTTTGGCAATATAAATAAAATAAAATAGATGGGGAAAAAATTAGAAATGTTGCCTTGGCAGCTAATTGATATAAAATAAGTTAAGTTGAAGTACTAAAATGACTAAAACTAAAAATGAAATAAAAACTAGCTGAGTAAAGTTTGTGAACAAACTTTAAAGTCGGCTTGAGAAAGCTTAGCCTGAAAGTTTGAAGCAGTTGTAAAAGCTTAAAGTTTAAAGGTTAAGATAGATTAGATAGATGTTGATAGCACATTGCTAGCATGATTTAACATGTTATTAGCATGTTGTCCAAGCATAGTCATCCGTTTTTCTCAGTGGCTTTGGTAGATTTCTCAGATCAGAACTGAAATTCTCAAAACTCCTTGTTCAGCCTCCATATCATCTAGTCACTTACGGATCATAAAAGCAATTTCTCATTCTTTTGAACATTTTGTGAATGCTTTTGTACCTAATGAAATTAATTATGTTCAATTGCCTACAGTTTCCTACATTAGATGCTTTCGCACTAGAGGAACATTTTCATAGTTCCTAGAACTATTGTTGGAAGTTCCCGCTTTTTGGTGTGTTCACACCGCAGGAACTAGGAGCATATTTAGTTCTAGGAACTCCGTTTGGGGGAACTAAATGAGCTCCAGAGTAGGGTCTAAAACAGTTCTATAGGAGCTATCAGTGACGTAAGTGTACGCTGATTGGCCAAATGCATACAAAACACCGGCATTTTTAAAAAGCAGAGTAAAAATATTTACTCCACGAACATGGAAAACAGCAATAATGGCATTAACCTGTTGTCTGAAGCGTTTTATTCTTTTCTCAATCTTGATGATAACACTCCAAGTTGTAATAGGAGATTTAGGGCCAGTTTCACTAAACAGGGCAAATTATCGCGAGAGCGCAAATCCAAAACGCAATGCCGATGGGTGTGGAAATTTCTGCAGGTAATTTACTAACAACACACAAATTAAAGAACACAGATGCAACATCTCATTTACATGTCGACAAATGCAATATACCAAGCAAAGCGCAAATTAGCATAGTCGCAAATAAAGAATAAAGAAAGAAGCCATGGTACATTTAAAAGAACCGAAGGCCGAAAAATGAAGGGTTGAAAGAAGTTTTAATTCAAGCTGGTATTGCTTGACTCCTAGTTGAGGGTTCCAAGACGTCTTTTATTTCCTGAAGGAAATTAAAAATAACATGGCTTGGCAAACGATATGTTCAGATAATGTATTCTTCTGGCATTCCAAATAAATTAATCCATTTATTTTATTAATCCACGCCTTTCAGTGCTAATTCTTCACTGCGCGTCTTTAGTAAATCCTGACAGTACTATTTTAATGCCAAAATTCGGTTTGCACTGGCGCAAGCTGTTAGAAAAACTGTCCCTTTATAGCCCTAACCTCTGGAACAATCTACTTAACACTGTTTGGGAGGCAGACACACTCTGTCAGTTTAAATCTAGATTAAAGACTCATCTCTTTAACCTGGTTTACACATAACACTATCACATTTCTATAATTTTTATAATTCTATAACTCATCACAGGAACCAGATGAGTCCTCTGCTCAGTCTGATTTGTTTTGCAGCCTGGAATTAAACCACACCATGCTGATTTCATCTGGCCCCCATGACTGAGCCTTGTTTCTCCCAAGATTTTTTCTCCATTTCTGTCACTGATGGAGTTTTGGTTCCTTGTCACTGTTGTCTTTGGTTTGTTTAGTTGAGGATTCTTGACTGATTGCACAGACACTTTTGGAAGAGAGCTGAACTGGATGATGACATCACTGAATCATCAATGAACTGACTTTAACTGGAAAAATGACTCTTTGTTATTGTCCTTTTGCATTATCAATAAACTATTCAGTTTGGCACTGCAAAGCTGCTTTGACACAATCATTATTGCATAAAGCGCAATATATATAAATAACAGACAGACAGACAGACAGACAGGTAAGTCGATATCTCAGTGATGCATTCAAATACTGTGTCCTCACATGCAAAACCGCACATTTACTCTCTTTCATGTGAATGCGTCTGATTTGCATGTGGTTGTGATTAACGTGCAGCTTTAATGTTTTGTGTTGAGTTCCTGATCAGGAAGCATCTGTGGAAACTCTTTAAGGCACGTGATGTGATGTTCTCCAGCGTATGTAATGGGATTGTCTGTCAGTGACATGTTGAAGCAGGTAGGATGGCACTTCCACATTCCATAATGTGGAAACCTCCGGCTAGAAACTAAGAAAAGAAGCGCTAGAAGAGAAAGTTTCCTCTCATGTGGAGGAACAGAAACCAGCTCTTCTGCTTTTTAGATCAGCTACAGGCACAAATCAAAAGGTCATGCGTAATCCTGAAAGCATCTCTTCATGTTCACTCCTAGAAAGAAACGCTCTTTACTGACACTGATGATTCCATTAAGAACCTTTAACATTCCTGGAAAAGGAGTTTATATCCTGCAATTCTGACTTTTTTCCTTATAATTCTGAGTTTGTATCTCATAATTCTGACTTTTTCCTCATAATTCTGAGTTTATATCTCATAATTCTGACTTTTTCTCATAATTCTGAGTTTATATCTCATAATTCTGACTTTTTTCTCGCAATTCTGAGTTTATATCCTGCAATTCTGACATTTTTTCTCATGATTCTGAGTTTATATCCTGCAATTCTGACTTTTTTCCTTATAATTCTGAGTTTGTATCTCATAATTCTGACTTTTTCCTCATAATTCTGAGTTTATATCTCATAATTCTGACTTTTTTCTCATAATTCTGAGTTTATATCTCATAATCCTGACTTTTTTTCATAATTATGAGTTTATATCTCATATTTCTGGCTTTTTTCCTCATAATTCTGAGTTTATAGCTCATAATTATGACTTTTTTCCTCATAATTCTGAGTTTATATATCATAATTCTGACTTTTTTTCTCATAATTATGAGTTTATATCTCATAATTCTGACTTTTTTCCTCATAATTCTGACTTTTTTCCTCATAATTCTGATTTTTTTTACATCATAATTCTGAGTTTATATCTCATAATCCTGACCTTTTTCTCATAATTCTGACTTTTCTCCCATAATTATGTTTATAGCTCATAATTCTGACTTTTGTCTTATAATTCTGACTTTATATCTCATAATCCTGACTTTTTTCTCATAATTCTGAATTTAAATCTCATCCTGACTTTTTCCTCATAATTCTGAGTTTACATCTCATAATCCTAACTTTTTTCATAATTCTGAGTTTATATCCCGCAATTCTTACATTTTTCCTCATGATTCTGAGTTTATATCCCGCAATTCTGACTTTTTTTCCTCATAATTCTGAGTTTATATCCTGCAATTCTGACTTTTTTCCTCATAATTCTGAGTTTATATCTCATAATTCAGATTTTTTTTTCATAATTCTGAGTTTATATCTCATAATCCTGACTTTTGTCTCATCATTATAAATTTATATCTCATAATTCCGACTTTTCTCTCATAATTATGAGTTCATATATCATAATTCTGACTTGTCTCATCATTATAAATTTATATCTCATAATTCTGACTTTTTTTTCTCATAATTCTGAGTTTATATCTCATAATCCTGACATTTTTCTCATAATTCTGACTTTTCTCATAATTCTGACTTTTCTCTCATAATTACGAGTTTAAATATAATCCTGACTTTTTTCTCATAATTATGTTTATATCTAATAATTCTGACTTTTTTCCTCATAATTCTGACTTTTCTCTCATAATTATGTTTATATCTCATAATTCTGATTTTTGTCTTATAATTCTGAGTTTATATCTCATAATTCAGATTTTTTTTCATAATTCTGAGTTTATATCTCATAATCCTGACTATTTTCATAATTCTGAGTTTATATTTCATAATCCTGACTTTTTTCCTCATAATTGTTTATATATCATAATTCTGAATTTTTTCTCATAATTATGAGTTTATAGCTCATAATTCTGACATTTTTCCTCATAATTCTGAGTTTATAGCTCATAATTCTGACTTTTCTCTCATAATTATGAGTTCATATATCATAATATTGACTTTTGTCTCATCATTATAAATTTATATCTCATAATTCTGACTTTTTTTCTCATAATTCTGAGTTTATATCTCATAATCCTGACATTTTTCTCATAATTCTGACTTTTCTCATAATTCTGACTTTTCTCTCATAATTATGAGTTTAAATATAATCCTGATTTTTTTCTCATAATTATGTTTATATCTCATAATTCTGACTTTTTTCTCATAATTCTGACTTTTCTCTCATAATTGTTTATATCTCATAATTCTGATTTTTGTCTTATAATTCTGAGTTTATATCTCATAATCCTGACTTTTTTCTCATAATTCTGACTTTTCTCTCATAATTATTAATTTAAATATCATAATTCTGACTTTTTTCCTCATAATTATGTTTATATCTCATAATTCTGACTTTTTTCTCATAATTCTGACTTTTCTCTCATAATTGTTTATATCTCATAATTCTGATTTTTGTCTTATAATTCTGAGTTTATATCTCATAATCCTGACTTTTTTCTCATAATTCTGACTTTTCTCTCATAATTATTAATTTAAATATCATAATTCTGACTTTTTTCCTCATAATTATGTTTATATCTCATAATTCTGACTTTTTTCTTATAAGTCTGAGTTTATATCTCATAATCCTGACTTTTTTTCTCATAATTCTCAGTTTAAATCTCATCCTGACTTTTTCCTCATAATTCTGAGTTTACGTCTCATAATCCTAACTTTTTTTCTCATAATTCTGAGTTTGTGTCTCATAATTCTGACTTTTTCTCATAATTCTGAGTTTATATCTCATAATTCTGACTTTTTCCCTCATGATTCTGAGTTTATATCCTGCATGTCTGACTTTTTTCTCATAATTCTGAGTTTACATCTCATAATCCTAACTTTTTTCTCATAATTCTGAGTTTATATCTCATAATTCTGATTTTTTTCTTATAATTCTGAGTTTATATCTCATAATCCTGACTTTTTTTCTCATAATTCTCAGTTTAAATCTCATCCTGACTTTTTCCTCATAATTCTGAGTTTACATCTCATAATCCTAACTTTTTTTTTCTCATAATTCTGAGTTTATATCTCATAATCCTGTCTTTTTTCATAATTCTGAGTTTATATCCCACAATTCTGACATTTTCCCTCATGATTCTGAGTTTATATCCTGCATGTCTGACTTTTTTCTCATAATTCTGAGTTTATATCTCATAATTCTGACTTTTTCTCTTAATTCTGAGTTTATATCTCATAATGCTGACTTGTTTTCATAATTCTGAGTTTATATCCCGCAAGTCTGACATTTTTCCTCATAATTCTGAGTTTATATCCCACAATTCTGACATTTTTCCTCATAATTCAGAGTTTATATCCCGCAGTTCTGACTTTTTCTTCATGATTCAGAGTTTATATCCCACAATTCTGACTTTTTTTCATAATTCTGAGTTTATATCTCATAATTATGACTTTTCCCCTCATAATTATGAGTTTATATATCATAATTCTGACTTTTTCTAATAATTATGAGTTTATATCTCATAATTCTGACTTTTTTTCCTCATAATTCTGAGTTTAAAGCTCATAATTCTGACTTTTTTCCCCTCATAATTCTGAGTTCATAGCTCATAATTCTGACTTTTTAAATCATACTTATGAATTTATATCTCATAATTCTGACTTTTCTCTCATAATTATGAGTTTATATATCATAATTCTGACTTTTTTCTCATCATTATAAGTTTATATCTCATAATTCTGACTTTTTTTCTCATAATTCTGAGTGTATATCAGGTTCAGAGCCAGACATTGTAAACATTTGGGATTTAGCCCAAATATAGCTGGTCTGGGGACATTGTTTACCAATTTATGTCAGCTATATGATTTTTATAAAATCTAATCGTTCTCAGTCTTCATCATTCTGAAATTATAACCAGTGTTGGGGGTAACACATCACAAGTAACACGAGTTACGTAATCAGATTACTTTTTTCAAGTAACTTTTAAAGTATCTTTTTAATTTACAAGAAAATATCTGAGTTACTTTTTCAAATAAGTAAAACCAGTTCCCTTTCAGTCAGTCACGTTCAACGTTATGTCGTAGTGACTGACGTAAATGGGATCTCGCCAGAGAGCCCAATCACCTTCGAGTGTTAACAAAACAAGCCAATGACAGTTGGCGTGCGTGCTTTGTATCGAGCACCCCGCCCCGCAGCGCGGGTGTAAAATGAGAGCACGTGCAGACGCACATCAGCTTTTTGCTTCGGAGCCGAGCCTTCCTGCTTGTGCAATCACTGAAGAGAGTGTCTACAGACAGAGAGTGTGTTGGTGTGTTGGAGTTACGGCGCATCAGCGGGGGTTGCCGATCCAGTGCTGCTGCTTCTTCCGGGTTGGACGGCGTGCTGCAGCTCATCAAACTGCGGTCGCGCAGCGACCCCTCCTGGGCGCTTCAACACTTTATTTCTAAAAGAGCAAATCTAAAAGAGCTCCACGAGCGACGGGCGTCTTTTTAAAAATGGCTTCCCGCTCGTGTGTTTCTGGATGTGGTCATTTCCTGGCTTCATCTGACAGTCACGATCGCTGTGTCTCGTGCTTAGGCTATCAGCACGCTGAAGCAGTGCTCATGGATGAGTCATGTTCTCATTGCGGGAACGTGACCAATGTTGCAGTCCAGATACATCCTCGTCAAACGAGGGGGTATCCCCCACGCCATGCCCCATTCTAGTTCCTCCGTCTCTCGGAGGGCTACTTCGGTTCATGGTCAGGGTGATCTGAGGATCACGGTGAGAGCTTCCCCGTTGAGTGCGTCTCCGCGGGCCTCTCATTCCTCCAGCACATCGCGCCATCTGGTGTTTCCGGACGAGCTCACTGGATCCTCGAACAGGGCGGGGCCCAGCATCTTGTTTGGAGCGCCAGCGGATGACAGGATGTCGATTGCTGCATCGGAGGGCAAGCTAGGCTCTGGAGATTACGATTCGGCTGTGCTGCCTCCATCAGGAAGAGTGGCTTTGCCCGAGTCAGATCCAGAGCTGACTGCTATGCTTTCCCAGCCCGCCGAGACCGTCGGGCTGTACTGGAGGCCTTCTCCTTCTCCTGAACACTCGAGGCTGGACGATTGGTTCCTGGGGGCTCAGGACGATTGCCAGCAGCCACCTCCAGTTCCATTCTTCCCGGAGGTGCATGAGGAGGTGACTAGGTCATGGAGGGCACCTTTTTCTGCCCAAAACAGGCCTGGCGCCTCCTCTGTCCTCACCACCCTCAACGGTGGGGTGGCCCAAGGGCATGTGGAGATCCCCCCAGTCGAGCGCGCTATTACCATGCATCTTTACCCGCAGAGCGCCGCCGCCTGGAGGGGTAATCCACGCCTTCAGTCCAGGGCCTGTAAGTTCTCGTCCGCTCTAATGGACAAGGCTTACAGTGCTTCTGGACAGGCCGCTTCCGCCCTGCACGCCATGGCCCTCCTGCAAGTCCACCAGGCCAAGGCGTTAAAACAGTTGCACAAGGGTGGTGCTGACCCAGGTGTGATGCAGGAACTGCACACAGCGACGGACCTCGCCCTAAGGGCGACGAAAGTCACGGCGCAGGCCCTGGGTCAGACAATGTCCACATTGGTGGTCCAGGAGCGCCACCTATGGCTGACCTTGGCGGATATGAGGGAGGCTGACAAGCATCGCTTCTTAGACTCCCCGAACTCCCAGGCCGGCCTATTCGGCGAAGCGGTGGAGGGCTTTGCCCAACAGTTCTCCGCCCCACAGAAGCAGATGGAGGTGTTCCGTCATATCCTGCCCTGGTGGTCCGCTGCTGTCTCCACCCCACCGCCGGCTGCAGTCCCTCCATCTGCTCGTCACCGAGGGCACCCTCCTGCTGCCTCCACCTCTGCTCCAGCTCGGCCTCAGCAGCAGCCTTCACAATGGCCGCAGTGTGGAGCTGGCGGAAGGAAAATGGTGCAGCCTGTCTCCGCCCCTGCCAAGCCCGTAAAACGCCATGGCAGGCGGCGTCCCTGAGATGGGCAACCCGGAGTCCTTGGATCCACTGATCACACCACTCCTTCCCCTGGAGGAGGGCCAGGTGGAGAATCGGTTACCTTTTTGTTCTTTTCTGCCACTGACTCCTCAGCCAGTGGTACCCAGTTTCCTTTCTCTCCGGGTCCCAAGAGGGCGAGGATGGCAGTGCGTGAGACACAGTCTCCACACTCTTGTCCCCCTCTCCTTTCGCCAGTAGGCAGCAGGGTCCGGTTCAAGGACGCTGGGGGCCTGGCTAGAGCTCCCCAGACCGTCTTGCTGGCTCACGAGAACCATCAGACTCGGCTATGCGATTCAGTTCGCCCAGCGCCCTCCCAAGTTCAGGGGCATTCGGTTCACCTCTATGCTGGACAAAGATGCTCCTTTCTTCTGTGCAGAGATCGCTGTCCTCCTGGCGAAGTACGCGATACAGCCGGTCCCTCCAGCCGAGATGAGGTCAGGGTTTTACAGCCCTTACTTCATCGTACCCAAGAAAGGCGGTGGGTTACTTGGTTCGCAGCGATCGACCTGAAGGACGTGTACTTTCATGTCTCGATCCTCCCTCGACACAGACCATTTCTCCACTTTGTGTTCGAAGGGTGAGCATATCAGCATATCCCTATCGCCTTGTGTCTTCACCAAGGTCGTGGAGGCAGCCCTTGTTCCATTAAGGGAAGCAGGCATTCGCATTCTCAACTACCTCGACAAATGGCTCATACTGGCCCAGTCTCAAGCACAGTTGTGCGAATACAGGTACATGGTGCTCAGCCACCTCAGCCGGTTGGGACTTCAGGTCAACTGGGGAAAGAGCAAACTCTCCCCTGTGCAGAGGATCTCTTTTCTCGGCATGGAGTTGGACTCGATCAACCTCACAGCACATTTCTCAGTAGAGCGTGCTTAGTCGATGCTGAACTGCCTTGAGTCTTTCCAGGGCAAGAGGGCGGTTCCACTGAAACAGTATCAGAGGCTCCTGGGGCATATGGCATCCGCAGTCACTGTCACGCCGCTCAGTTTGCTTCATATGAGACCACTTCAGCGTTGGTTTTCACGACCGGGTCCCGAGATGGTCCCCGTGGCACGTACCGAGTCTTAGTCACTCCATCCTACCGTCAGACCTTCAGCCTGTGGTCGGATCTTGCTTTTCTTCGGGCAGGAGTTCCCCTAGTGCAAGTGTCCAGGCATGTTGTTGTATCAACAGATGCATCTGCCATGGGCTGGGGTGCCATGTGCAACAGGCATGCAGCTGCGGGGCTCTGGACAGGGCCCCGACTGCAGTGGCATATCAACTGCCTCGAGTTGCTCGCAGTATGGCTTGCTCTGTGCCGCTTCAAATTGCTGCTACACGACAAACATGTACTGGTCCGTACGGACAACACTGCGACCATGCGTACATCAACCACCAAGGCGGTCTACGCTCCTGTCGCATGTCGCAACTTGCCCGCCATCTCCTCCTTGGAGTCAGAAGCATCTGAGGTCGCTTCACACCATTCATGTCCCAGGCGAGCTCAATCGTGCAGCCGATGAACGCTCACGTCAGCTCGCCCTGGCGACTCCACCCCGAGACAGTCCAGCTGATTTGGAGACGCTTCGGGGACGCTCAGGTAGACCTGTTTGCCTCCCCGGATACGTCCCACTGCCAGCTGTTTTACTCCCTGTCCGAGGGGTCCCTCGGCATGAACACGCTAGCACACAGCTGGCCTCGGGGCCTACGCGCATATGCGTTTCCCCCAGTGAGCCTTCTCGCACAGACCCTATGCAAGGTCAGGGAGGACGAGGAGCAAGTCCTTTTGGTGGCGCCATATTGGCCCAATCGGACTTGGTTCCCAGAACTGATGCTCCTCACGACAGCCCCTCCTTGGCAAATTCCTCTGAGGAGGGATCTCCTTTCTCAGAGAGGGGGCACCCTCTGGCACCCACGTCCAGACTTGTGGACGTGGAATCTCCACGTGTGGTCCCTGGACGGGATGCAGAGGTTCTAGGTGCGCTACCTCCAGTGGTAGTAAACACCATCACTTCAGCTAGAGCCCCGTCTACAAGACACGCTTACAGGCTGAAGTGGAACCTGTTTGTCGATTGGTGCTCTTCCCGCCAGGAAGACCCCCGTAGATGTCCGGTTAGGGTTGTGCTCTCTTTCCTGCAAGATGGGTTGGAGCGAAGGCTATCTCCCTCCACCCTCAAAGTGTATGTTGCCGCTATTGCCGCACATCACGATGCAGTAGATGGTAAGTCTGTGGGGAAGCACGACTTGGTCATCAGGTTCCTCAGAGGGGCGAGGAGGTTAAATCCTCCGCGCTCTCATCTGGTACCCTCTTGGGGTCTCCCCTTGGTCCTGACGGCCTTGGAGGAGGAGCCCTTCGAGCCTCTGCAGTCAGTAGAGCTTAAGTTTCTGTCGTTGAAGACAGTGCTCCTCACTGCATTGGCCTCAGTCAAGAGGGTAGGGGAACTGCAGGCATTTTCGGTCGACGATTCGTGCCTAGAATTCAGACCAGGCTGACTCTCACGTTGTCCTGAGATCCCGGCCTGGATATGTGCCCAAAGTTCCCATCATGCCCTTTAGGGATCAGGTGGTGAACTTGCAAGTGCTAACCCAGGAGGAGGCAGACCCAGCCATTGCTCTGCTCTGTCCCGTCCACGCCTTGCGCATTTACGTGGACCGCACGCAGAGCTTCAGGACCTCAGACCAGCTCTTCGTCTGCTTCGGAGGACAGCAGAAGGGAAAGGCTGTCTCCAAACAGAGACTTGCCTACTGGATAGTGGAGGTTATAGTCTTGGCATACCAGGCCCGGCGCTTACCGTGCCCACTCGGTGTAAGAGCACACACTACGAGAAGTGTGGCGTCTTCTTAGGCATTGGCGTGGGGCGCCTCGATAGCAAACATTTGTAGAGCTGCCGGCTGGGCGACACCTAACACGTTTGCGAGATTTTATAATCTCCATGTAGAGCCTCTGTCCTCTCGTGTTCTTGCCTCAGCTGGCCAGTAACACCGGACCCGCTCAGTGTTGATCACGCTTGCTGCGCCATTCCCTTCTACGGACCGGATGCGTGCGCTTATGTTGCTTCTCAGTTCATTTCCCCTTTGGCGAACCCAATTGAAGTTCCTCCCGCACCCTCGGCGGGGCGGAGCGCCAGACACCAGGTCCAGCACTCGTGTGTATGCCCAAGGTCAGCCCTTGTGCTGGGCTAGGTGCCCGTGTGTAGTGATTCCCCTTCGGGTGATCCCACATGTGTATTCTTAGACGGTACGGCTCCCCTCACAGTGAGCCCGTGTCTTTCCCTGGTAGAGACCTTCTACCATCTCTACTGTGTATTGATCTCACCCCAGGCTGGCTGAGTCTACCTCAGAGACTTCCGTATGTAGTACTGCCCTTGGCCAATCCATATGTGTAATCTCCACATGGTACCTCATTTATGCAGGATGTGGCTTCCATAGCGTTCCACTACTTGGGTACGCTTTCCCAGTGTTATCCATATCCACTGTACGGAACAGCAGTGGCTGTCATCTCTGCCTAAGCCCTGTCCTATCTTCCATTCCAGCTGGTGTGGGGGGACTTGTCGGCTTCCGCAGGGCACTGGAGGGGGTCAGCAATAGTGGCGTTTTCATAGGGATCCCATTTACATCAGTCACTATGACTTAACGTCGAGCATGACTGACTGAAAGGGAACGTCTCGGTTACGTTTGTAACCCTTGTTCCCTGAAGGAGGGAACGGAGACGTTACGTCCCGTCGCCACAGTTGCTGTACCACCGTTGTATGACCGAGGCACACCGTCTCGGCTCCTCAGCGAAAAGCTGATGTGCGTCTGCACGTGCTCTCCTTTTATACCCATGCTGTGGGGCGGGGTGCGCAATGAAAAGCACACACGCCAGCTGTCATTGGCTTGTTTTGTTAACACTCGAAGGTGATTGGGCTCTCTGGCGAGATCCCATTTACGTCAGTCACTATGATGTAACGTCTCCATTCCCTCATTCAGGGAACGAGGGTTACATATGTAACTGAGACGTTACTTTGTTTCTCCATGTATTGACTGACAGCTCTGGTGTTGCCATGTTGAGAGAAATCGGGAGTGAGTGCAGAGCGTTGTATGAACATGATGTTACTGTAGTTCTAGACTAAATGTGAGCATGCATTTACTCATCTCACTGCACAAAAACAGATTTAGTATTCCTCAAAATCAATAAAAACAGTGAAATGCAAATTTAGAATATGACACAAACCTGCAATAATTACATATGTTAAATAACACAAATATCCTTTATTTATTTAATCCCATTTTTTTAACCAGTGTGTTTGCTGTTGACCTTTGATGATCCAGTACAACCATACTAATAAGCGAAAATGACATTAGATAAGTAAAACATTTGTTTTTTGTTTTTTTTTTTTTGTTTTTTTTTTTTGTTTTTTTGCTTGTTTGTTTGTTTTTTATTGCTGAAGAGTGTTGAACATTCTTCTCCTGAGTCCTATTCTTCATGAAATCCAGAATGGCAGCACAGTTGAAAGATTTGTTTCAGCTGCGCCCTACAGAATCAGAATCAGAATCAGAAAGAGCTTTATTGCCAAGTGTGTTTACACACACAAGGAATTTGTCTTGGTGTTAGGAGCTTCCAGTGCAGAAGTACAAACATAGTGCAGACAACATATAATTAAGGTAATACAAACACTAATGATGAAGAGAATAGACAATAAATTATAAACAACAGTAATAAAAATATACAGAAAAAAAAAAGAAAAAAAAAAAAGTTGTCCATAGACAGAACTGTGAATGTGCATGTGTCCTATGTACAGATGATGGTTTGATGAGTTAATTGCAGGTGTACAGTACTGGGGTGTGTTATGTGTTGTTCAGGTGGGATATGGCCTGGGGGAAAAAACTGTTCTTGTGTCTGGCTGTTCTAGTGCTCAGTGATCTGTAGCACCGGCCAGAGGGCAACAGTTCAAAGAGAGAGTGAGCTGGGTGTGAGGGGTCCAGAGTGACTTTCTTTGCCCTTTTCCTCACTCTGGAGATATAAAGATCTTGGAGGTTGGGTAGAGGGGCACCGATAATCCTCTCAGCAGTCCTGACTGTCCGTTGTAGTCTTCTAATGTCTGTTTTGATAGCTGAGCCAAACCAGTTATAGATGAACACAGGACGGATTCGATGATGGCAGAGTAGAACTGTTTCAGCAGCTCCTGTGGCAGGTTGAACTTCCTCAGCTGGCGAAGAAAATACAACCTCTGCTGGGACTTTTTAGCAATAGAGTCAATGTGATTGTCCCACTTCAGGTCTTGAGAGATGGTGGTTCCCAGGAATCTGAATGACTCTACTGCAGCCACAGTGCTGTCCATGATGGTGAGTGGGGGAAGTGCAGGGGGGTTCCTCCTGAAGTCTACTATCATCTCCACTGTTTTGAGCGTGTTGAGCTCCAAGCTGTTGTGACTGCACCAGACAGCCAGCTGCTCAACCTCCTGTCTGTAAGCAGACTCGTCACCATCCTTGATGAGGCCGATGACTGTAGTGTCGTCCGCAAACTTCAGAAGCTTGACAGAGGGGTCCTTTGAAGTGCAGTCATTTGTGTAGAGAGAGAAGAGCAGTGGGGAGAGAACACATCCCTGAGGGGCGCCAGTGCTGATGGTGCAGGTGCTGGATGTGAGCTTGCCCAGCCTCACTAGCTGCTGCCTGTCTGTCAGGAAGCTGGTGATCCACTGACAGATGGAGGTGGGCACAGAGAGCTGTGTGAGTTTGTCTGAGAGAAGGTCAGGCATGATGGTATTGAAGGCCGAGCTGAAGTCCACAAATAGGATCCTTGCGTAGGTCCCAGGTTTGTCAAAGTGTTGCAGGATATAATGCAGTCCCATGTTGACAACGTTATCCACAGACCTGTTTGCTCTGTAGGCAAACTGAAGAGGATCCAGCAAGGGTCCAGTGATGTCCTTCAGGTAGGCCAGGACCAGTCGCTCAAATGACTTCATGACCACAGACGTGAGAGCGACAGGTCTGTAGTCGTTAAGGCCAGTGATTTTGGGCTTTTTGGGGACGGGAATGACGGTGGAGCATTTGAAGCAGCAGGGAACTTTGCACAGCTCCAGAGATCTGTTGAAGATCTGTGTAAAGATGGGAGCCAGTTGGTCAGCACAGACTTTTAGACAGGCAGGTGAAATACCGTCTGGTCCTGAAGCTTTCCTAGATTTCTGTTTCCTGAAGATCCGGTTCTCATCCTCTACACAGACTTTAAGCGCAGGTAAAATGGTGGGGGATGGAGGGAGGGGGGTTGCAGGGGGGGTAGGTGAATGTGTGAAGTGCAGATCAGAGCGGGTGCTGGGTGTCAGTCTGGCCTTTTCAAACCGGCAGTAAAACACATTCAGATCGTCAGCAAGTTGTTGATTCTCCACAGACTGTGGGGGTGGTGTCTTGTACTTGGTGATGTTCTTCAGACCAATCCAAACTGATGTCGGATCGTTGGCTGAAAGCTCTCTTTTCAGCCTTCCAGAGTATTTTTTTTTTTAGCCACTCTGATCTCCTTTGTTAGTCTGTTCCTGGCCTGGTTATACAAGATTTTATCCCCACTTCTGTAAGCATCCTCTTTGGCCTGACAAAGCTGTTTGAGTTTCCCAGTAAACCAAGGTTTATCATTATTGAATGATAAGAATGTCCTGGTGGGGATGCACATATCCTCACAGAAACTGATATATGAAGTTACAGTCTCTGTGAGATCGTCCAGATCGGTGGCAGCATCTTCAAAAACACTCCAATCAGTAAGGTGGAAACAGGCTTGTAAAACCTGCTCTGTTTCATTAGTCCATCTTTTAACAGTTCTTAATACAGGCTTGGCTGATTTCAGTTTCTGCCTGTAGGACGGTATAAGATGAACCAAACAGTGATCAGAGAGTCCTAAAGCTGCTCGTGTAACAGAGTGATATGCATCCTTTATTGTTGTGTAACAGTGATCTAATATATTACTGTCTCTGGTGGGACATGTAACGTGCTGTCTGTATTTTGGCAGTTCACGGGAGAGATTTGCTTTGTTAAAATCCAGGTACCGTTGCTCCGTTTCAGATATTTGTTCAGCCAGTTGTTGCATCGCGGCGCTCACGCACGTGTCCGGAGGCACATACACATTCACGAGAATGAAAGAGGAAAACTCCCGCGGCGAGTAGAACGGTTTACAGTTTATGAAGAGCGCCTCTAAATTACATCTGTACACCAACCTTCATATATGTAATGCATTACTTTTAAAAGTAACTTTCCCCGTCACTGGTCTTTACTGTCACTTTTGATCAATTTAATGCACCCACGATAAATAAAGTATTAATTCCTTTATTTGTTATTATTTTTTTAAATGTTACTTGCCCTAAACATACACATCATTTTTTTAAAGAAGAAAAAATAAATGCCATTAGGGTCAAAAAAAAAAAAAAAAAATTTAGAAACATAATGGAACAAGAAAATTCAATGGAAAAACAAGAATATTTTTTACCCCATTGGCAGATATGTGTTTGTTCTTGTTTAAAACAAAAATTTGCTTAATTTTAAAACATTTTTCAGACAACAAGACTTAATATTGTATGTCTTACTTGCAATGTACTGACACAAAAATATATTCTATCCCTATATTCTGTCCCTATTAAATATTAATTTATATCCTAATCTCAGACTGTCATTGATCTCTCAGACTCGCTGCACATCAAAGTTGAACCTAAAACCTGAATGCTTGGGGAAAAACATTTGTTTCAAGATGACTAAGATAACGTGAACGTTTTATCGGATTTCTTTACAAAGCTCTGTCTGAAATCAAGCACAGTGATGGGAATGAGCTTTGAAACACAAATCCAGTTCCAGACAGTCATTGCGTTTGATCGTCTGACGCGGCAGAGCCAGTTTCCAGCCTGAGGCTCATTCATTTCAATTTTGGTATGAAAGGGCTTTAACATTTGCCAAAAATAATAGCTTTTTATATTAAAAACAAGCAAACTTGTGTGAGAAAAAGTAACACAAAAGTAACGCAATGCATACTTTCCATTAAAAGGAACTAAGTAACACAATTAGTTACTTTTTTAGGGAGTAACGCAATATTGTAATGTGCCAGAAAATGGCTGCAAAAATGGCTGCCCACCATACCTGTCAACATTTGGGTACCAAAATCTGGCAGACAGATTTTTTCTCATTTTTATAACAGAATAAGGCAGAAAATATATTTTATAGTTTCTCTAGGCCACTGTAATAAATGCTATGTCGGTTAACACTACATTGTTTCAATGCTTTATTTATTAGCAGGAGATGACTTGAAAAACACACATAAACCATATATCGTCGATATCGTGCATGTATTGTCTTCACGTTTTTTATTTAGCTTAGCTACAGCAATAGCTGGATGCCTTTGTCCATATTAGGGATTTGATTTTAATATTCTTACTTTTTTTATTTTTTATTATTTTTATTTATTTTTTTTTGAGTTTATATCTCACAATTATGACTTTTTTCCTCATAATTTAAAATTTGTATCTCATAATTCTGACTTTTTTCTCATAATTTTGAGTTTATATCTCATAATTCTAACTTTTTTCTCATAATTTTGAGTTTATATCTCATAAATCTGACTTTTTCTCATAATTTTGAGTTTATATCTCATTAACCTGACTTTTTTCTCATAATTATGAGTTTATATCTCACAATTCTGATTTTTTTTTTTGTAATTCTGACTTTTCTCATAGCTTAATTCTAAGTTTTTATGTCACAATTCTGTATTTTTTCTACAATTTCTGAGTTTATATCTCGCAATTCTGTCTTTTTTATTTATTTATTTTTTATCCAATTTCTGAGTTTATATCTCGCAATTCTGAATTTTTTCTTGCAAACCTGTTTTTATATCTTGCAATTCTGTTTTTTTTTTTTTTTTCTAAGAATTCTGACTTTTCTCAGCTTAATTCTACGTTTATGTCTCACTTTTGGAGCGTTTGTTTTAAGAGTGAACATTTAGCTGCATGTCCTGGGTTATTTTATACAGGGAAATGTTATTTTCAGACTCACTCTTGGGATTTTAAAGGGGTCTTCCTGTAACATGGTTTGTATGTTCATCATTAACTAATTGTGGTCAACGGTTCCGTCTGCTCATTTGATTAGTAAATGTATTTTGCGTCAGCGACAGTCTATATCTGTTTTTACTCAAATATGAAGAGCTGATGTTTGCACTCCTTTCTGTGAAAGAGCCGGCTGTGTGTTTGTTTGCATAATGCTATTCTTGGAGCTCATTTTATTTAGTCTTTATTTGCAAAAACAAACATGCTAATATGTACGAAGATGGTGTACATTATGAACTGCTCGTAAACAAATAGGGATGGATGAACCAAACATGACACCATAAGAGTATCAAAATAACACAGTAGTTCATGTGACTCATCCAAAGTTCAGCTAAAAATGAAAATGTGTTCACCCTCAGGCCATCCAAGATTAGGATGAGTTTGTTTGTTCATCAGATTTGGAGAAATGTGTCACTGCATCAGTGTCTCAGCAATGGATGCTCTGCAGTGAATGGGTGCCGTCAGAATGAGAGTCCAAACAGCTGATAAAAACATCACAATAATCCACAAGTAATCCACAGCAATATATATAACATAACATAATATAATAATAACACTTTGTCCATCTTGGAGTAAATTTGCAGCAAGTTTTCTTTTTTGAGTGAACTATTTCTTTAAATGATCCAGTGGAGTAAAATAAACATCAGGAAGATGAATACTGAACATTTGTGAGCATTTTAGACAATCACCTTTTATCTGTGTTTCTGAAAAGCTCTTTTCCATCTAATACAGATCTTAAGGTTTATCTAATAAGTTAAAAAAAAAAATAGAGAGAGAGAGAGAGTTTGAAAAATACATTTTATTAGTCAACAAAAAATTACTATTACATTACTATTACATATAATAAACACTTACAAAAACACTTCTACATACTTCCTTTCAATACACTACCACAGAATGCTCCTTTACTGCAAGAAAAAAAGATGCAAAAAAAAAAATAATAATAATAATAACATCCCTTCACATACCGAACATAATACATTTCTACTACACCATTTCATTTCAAACGATGACAAATCATTCATAGCTTTAAAAAAAACTGAAATCCATAATTACTCTTGATTTAATTAAACTGGCAAAAACCATCAATACCTCTTGCCCAGAAATATTTTCATCCTTGTTCTTTGCCATTTTTGATTGGCCCAAAACAAAATTAAACAATTGACACTCAGAAGCCCTTCTCCTTACATATTTAAAACCACTAAAAAACATTTGAAAAAAAAAATTCTAAAACATTAAATAATGGACAACAATACATAAAAGCATGAAAAACTGTTTCTCTTTGAGTACAAAATGGGCAATCAGGACTAATCTCATGATTTAACACAGAAAATAAAAGCACTGACAGCTATTACTCCATGTGAAAAAAAAGAGAGAGAGAGAGATTAGTGGAGTATGTTTTACAATAAAATACTATTTCAGTCTTTATTTCACTGTGATACTTGCTGTGTTTTGTAATTATTTGTGAAAGTTACTATCAATTTCTGAGTGAAAATTGTTTCAGTGTTGGTTAAGGCTGTACAGCTCATAGGCCTAAGCATGTTGATCACTCTCAGTAAAACCTGTCAGTGGGGGATACCTTTTCAAACAGTATACGTGACCCTGGAGCACAAAAACAGTCATAAGCAGCACAGGTATATTTGTAGCAATAGCCAACAATACATTGTATGGGTCAAAATGATAGATTTTTCTTTTATGCCAAAAATCATTAGGATATTAAGTAAAGATCATGTTCCATGAAGATATTTTGTAAATTTCCTATCGTAAATTTATCCAAACTTAATTTTTGATTAGTAATATGCATTGCTAAGAACTTAATTTGAACAACTTTAAAGGCAATTTTCTCAATATTTAGATTTTCTTTGCACCCTCAGATTCCAGATTTTCAAATAGTTGTATCTCAGCCAAATATTGTCCTATCCTAACAAACCATACATCAATGGAAGGCTTATTTATTCAGCTTATATAGATCTCAATTTCAAAAAAATTTACCCCATGACAGGTTTTGTGCTCCAGGGTCACATATGTACTCTTTAAGGATTTTAAGGATTCATAGGATTCATGGGATTCATGGGGAAGTCGTGGCCTAATGGTTAGAGAGCTGGGCTTGTAACCTGAAGGTTGCCGGTTCGATTCTCACACCGGCAGGAATTGAAGGTGGGGATTGTGAATGAACAGCACTCTCTCTGCCTTCGATACCATGACTGAGGTGCAATGGCTGCCCACTGCTCCGGGTGTGTGTTCACGGTGTGTGTGTGCGTTTGTTCACTATTCACTGCTGTGTGTGTGCACTTGGATGGATGGGTTAAATGCAGAGCACCAATTTCGAGTATGGGTCACCATACTTGACAATACGTCACGACTTTCACTTTCATATGTACCTTTAAGGTACTAGTATGCATCCTTCAGGGGTAAATACGGTACAAAAGAGCAGTGTTTGCAAAGGTACTGCCCCAGTGGCAGCTTTTGTATGAATGCACAGTCATTTCAGTGTTCTTCTGTTTGTGTTTGTGGTTTGGTGCTGTTTTTGTCAAGATTTTGTTAGATTCAGTGGTGCATGTTTGTTGTAGGTACGTGTTAATGCTTCATGTTCATGCTGGTGCAGCGGTTTCCAGTTTAGCGGTGATGGTGATTACACAGAAAATCACACACACGTTTGGACTCGTGGGCGTCTGAGGCTCTCAGTGAGCTGAATATCCACACGTCTCCTGCTTCTTCAGCATTGATGAGATTCTGGAGAACATGGGCGGTTCGTCAGGGTTTGAGTGGGAGTTTGACATCCAGTATTAGTGACACACACACTCTGATTTCACGAACACACAGCTGTCTGTCTGCATGATGAAATAAAACTCATTTCATTAGCCAGGAATGTCACAACACGTCCTCATCTGCTAGAATATCTATATATGGCTATCAGTCGAGTGCACTTTAAGATCAGTATTTTTAAAAATATGTTCAAACAAGCAGAATGAGTGGTTTAATGTTTGAGTTTAACAAGTATTGTTTTAACAAGTATTTATAAAAAATAAAAAAAAACATTATTTTGTATAGAGTCAGTAAGACACTGCTGTAAGTTATAGCTACTGTTACTACTGTGAGTTATTTGTCTCTTTTTCTTTCCACTACAGTCCATTAGTCTGTCAGCAAAATACTGTTGAGCAAGCATAATACTAATACTACTACTACTAATAATAATAAAATAACAACAACAACAACAATAATAATATTAATATTAGCAATAACAATAATAATTGTAATGACAACAACAACAACATTAATAATAATAATAATAATAATAAAAGCAACAACAACATTATTTTAATAATAAAATAATAATAACAATAATAACTAATAATATTAATATTGATATTATTAATATTAGCAATAACAATAATAATTGTAACATCAACAACAACATTAAAACTAATAATAATAGCAATAATAATAGTAATTGTACAACAACAAACCTAATAATAATAATAATTGTAAGAGTAATAATAATAATAACAATAATAATTGTAACATAGCAAGAAAAATTTTATTATGAGCAGCAACAACAATATTATTATTAATAATAAAATAGCAACAATAATAATAACAATAATAACTGCAATAACAGCATTAATATTATTAACAATAATTATCGTTAAAAATTAATAATAATAAATGCATACCATCAATCATAATTTTTCAAACTGTTTACATTTACATTTAATACTTTCGCAGACGCTTTTATTGAAAATGATGGGATATATACACATATCTGTCTATCTATCTATCTATCTATCTGTCTGTCTGTCTGTCTATCTATCTATCTATCTATCTATCTGTCTGTCTGTCTGTCTGTCTGTCTGTCTGTCTGTCTGTCTATCTATCTATCTATCTATCTATCTGTCTATCTGTCTATCTGTCTATCTATCTGTCTGTCTGTCTGTCTGTCTGTCTGTCTGTCTGTCTGTCTGTCTATCTATCTGTCTGTCTGTCTCTGTCTGTCTGTCTGTCTATCAATCTATCTATCTATCTATCTATCTATCTGTCTCTCTGTCTGTCTGTCTATCTATCTATCTACCTATCTGTCTATCTATCTATCTATCTATCTATCTATATGTATTATCTATAGTTGTCTTAAGATATGAATGGGTATTATTTTGGTTTTAGGACAACTTTGATAAAAGGTTTTGATCCACTTGGTTCTGATGTTGACTACTGTATAAATACATTAATTATCCTGAATTATTGATCTTGCTTTTCATTTACATCTGGAAGAGAATTTCATTGCATTTTATCTACACTACATATTTGCTTCGCTGTAAATAAAAAAATGTAAAAAGGTTGAATTCATGCTTGAAAAGCTCCGGTCTCAACATCTCCACGGGCCTCTTCCTTTGTATCTGGTGAAGTTGTTCTGGATCACATGTCAACAGTGCTGCTGTTCCATTCAGAATAATCTTGATTGTCCACCTGAATGATCTCAAACTTAAATTCTGAAAAAATGTTTGGACATTTACTGTAAATAACAGAAGTTGTCCCAGGAAGACTAAAAATCTGTACTATCAACAATCATAGTACAACATAGTTCATTTGAAATTCATCTTCTCCACCCTGTTGTCCACTTCCTTCGTCCATGTCTTCTTACAGTTTCTCCTCTTGCTCTTTCCACGACACCAGTGCCCTCCTCTCTACTCATCTCTTCTCCCTTTCCTTCTCCTCTCCTCTTTTCTCACATCTTCCTCTCTGCTCACCTCTTTCTACTTGTTCCTCTCTTCTTCTTTTCTCTCATTACTCCCCTTTCTCTGCCCACTCCACCACCTTATAGACTTACACCTCTTTCTTTATGCCCCCCCCCAATTTTATTTTTATTTCTTTTATTTTAATTTTATTATTATTATCATGCAAATTCGTTCTTGCTCTTTATATATTTTTCCTTTTATTATCACTCTAAAGCAATTGTGATAAATGTGTAAACGATTAAGAAAACTGCATTTCCTGTGTTGAGTGTATGATTAACCCAATAGTTTTCAGTTTAGGGCCAATCGAAAATACACCATGTTCATTTGATAGAATGACAAATTACAGAGTTTTGTTTCTTGTGTTTGGACAAATGGTGCATAAAAGTTTGTGATTTGTGTAAAACATTTTTTCAGATATTTTAAAGTATTGATTGGTTGTATTAACTATTGTGAAAACATTTGAGAGTTTTGTGCACATTGTTTTGAGAAAATTATTTGCATGATTTGTAGTTTGTATGAAATGAATGAAAATGTACAATCTGTTTAGGACAATTATAAAGTGTTCAGATCACTGTGTTAACTGTTTTGAGAACAGTGACCTGAGTTTGGAGAAATGTGTCAAATCGATTGAGAAAACTGTAAATAACATGTACTCCCTGTCTACAGGCCTTACTGTTCTCATATCATATATAACTGTGATGTTATACAAAACAAGCTTTAAAACGCTTTTGTTCTTACTGCTGAAAATTAGATCATTTACTGTGAAATCTGTTTTGTCTCCGGTACATCACCAGTGTAAGCTTCATGGTGAAAACTTCTGCATCACTCTTGACAACCTAGTCCATATAATTACAATAAAAATTTATCTTGATTTTATCTTGTGGTCATTTTGGGAAGAACAGTAGGGGGGCATTTTACCCCACTCTACCCTAAATAGACACAAAATCATATGTAAATGGTTTAAAAACATACATGGAGTTTGTGCATTGCATCTAAGAACTCATGCAACAGATGATCATAAGTCTTTACACTGATAAAGTTACATGTATTTATTTAGCAGATGCTTTTCTCTGAGGTCCTGACTGATGATCTGCAGCGTCCTCTGCTGGACACACTCTGACATTACAACTTCATAACTTCATTAAAAACAATCACATTAACACATATTACTGAAGTGAGCATACACATCAGGAGATCCTGTCACTCTCTGGTCATCTGATGTGCAAAATCCTGAGTGATTCACAGACATACAAACATTAATAACAATAATAAACATCTAAAATCTTCTCAAGAAATAAGACATTTCTTAAGATAAATTCCAAGAAATTCATAAGAATGCACCAATGGAGTACAATTCTTAAGAAGTTTTCTTATTGAATAAATGGCGGTTCTAGATAAAGACTCACTGATAAACTAGGTTGTCTTGGACATGTCCCTACAAATATCCAGCTACTACTAAATTGTCCCTAGCAATAATTTAGCGAGTATTAATGTATGTTAGCGGTGGGAGGGGCCAGTTCAGACCCCGCCCACACCTGACGCAAGCGACACAACAGTAAACAAATATGTATTTTAAATATAAAGTATAAATTTAAGAATTTTCTAATAAATCTATTTATTTTCCTAGCTAAGTTTTTTATACACAAATACACATTTTTGTCTGTTAAACCTCTATTTTTAATTTTTTGTAAAGACTCGAAATTTCAAAGACTTAAAATCCTATATGTTGTTGTGCAGAAAGAATAATATTTATGCTTTTTTATAATGTGATATTGACTAGGTGCTGGGAGGGTGAGATTTACACTACAAGAAAATTATTTTCTTACTTAATATTTTGTCTCGTTTTCTAGTATAAATATCTAAAAATTCTTGAATCAAGATGCATTTACTATTAAAAACAAGTAAAATGACTTAAGATATTATGTCTTGCTTTAAGAAAAAATAATAT
Source organism: Spinibarbus caldwelli (assembly GCA_039654775.1). NCBI lineage: Eukaryota > Metazoa > Chordata > Actinopteri > Cypriniformes > Cyprinidae > Spinibarbus > Spinibarbus caldwelli. The sequence continues at coordinate 866,093 of CM077245.1, forward strand.
ATATATATATATATATATATATATATTCAAAAAACAAGACAAAAATACTAAGAAAATCATTTTTTTGTAGTAATTTTTTTTCTTTCCTCTTCTTTCTTCTCAAATTTAATTTATTTTAATTTATGTATTACCCCTGGCTTAATGTTTTGTTTTGTTTTGTTTTTGGTTATTTTCCAGTTTCTTTGTATATTGTTTATCATTTATTTGTATCAAACAATTAAATATATGTGTCTGTAACCACTGTTGTTGTGATTTCGGCCACATCTGAAATAGATCACACCATTGATATTACCTGAGAAGTTAAAGAAATACACTAGAAAACATTTAATAGATGTGTGGAGTAAGAACATATAAGAGCCAAAGTGTTTGAAACATATAAGCACAGTTCAGCGAATCATTTGATTCAGATCAGAACTTCAGAGCAGGTTCACGGATCATTTGCTTTTTTTAATTAAACAGTACAAAACAAATAATCAAACCATCAAGATATTTATACAAAACAAAGAAAGAAAGACACAAATATGAATCCCTAAAGAACATTAAAGTAACCTTTTTTCTTTTTTTTTTTTTTTGTATAACCACACTTTTACTACAAATACCATGGTTAAAATATGGTTAGTGTAGCAAAAGTGTATCATGGTTCATTTGTGGTTACCGTGGTTTCACTATATTAATCTTTTCTTAATGTGAAATTTAGCTAGCAGGAAACAAAGTTACATTTTCCTATATTCTCTTTTGAGTATGAGCAGATTTAATGCACAATCAACACTTTTCATTTCATTTTCAATTTATTCGCGATAGCCATTATAGATTTAGTTTGTGCAATCACTATTAAACTCTTGTCATGTTTAAGCCTCTTCATATGGGTTCAGCGCAAAACTTTGAGCTTTTAAAACTACTTTAAATGTAAAACTGCTTCAAACTTCAAAATTTTAGAAGTATTATCTATCTATCTGTCTGTCTGTCTGTCTGTCTGTTTATCTATCTGTCTGTCTGTCTGTCCGTCCTTCCGTCCGTCCATCTATCTATCTATCTATCTATCTATCTATCTATCTATCTATCTATCTGTCTGTCTGTCTGTCTGTCTGTCTGTCTGTCTGTCTGTCTGTCTGTCTGTCAGTCCGTCCGTCCGTCCGTCCGTCCGTCCGTCCATCCATCCATCCATCCATCCATCCATCTATCTATCTATCTATCTATTTATCTATCTCACCTTTATAACTACTACCTTCTGACTTTAAGCTAAATTAACTTCAAACTGTGTGGTCAGGCTTCTCAACACAACATCAAGTTTGTCATGAACTTTTTTCACCTAGTTTTGTGTAAAATGGTTTGGCAATATTCAGTGTTGGGAAGGTTACTTTGGAAATGTAATAGATTACAGTTACCCTATTTAAAATGTAATAAGTAGTGTAACTATTTCAATTACTTTATTAAAGTAATGTAACTGATTACATTTGATTACTTTTCTAAATGTAAATTTCTACCTTTTTTAATTTCTAATTTCTTTTAATTCTGTTAATCATTTTGAAACATGTAAAGCAGAAAGGGTTAACCTTACAGTAGTGCTCAACACTGATTACTGTCAGACTTTCAAAATCCCTCATCACTTGAATTAAGATTATAAAAATTTAATTTTTAAGCACAGCCACCACAAAATCAGACTTACTTTGAGATCATTCTGAGGTCAAATACAGATAAAAGCTATGATACTGTTTTTGAAATCAAATCTTTGCATAGCTATGACATGAAACAACGACATCTAAAAATCTGGGGGAAAAAAACAGTTAATCTTAAAAAATAATGCATTTACACAAACCCAAACAGGAAATAAAACAGTTATCAAATAAGCATGTGTCCTAAACTCCTGAAACATTGGTGTCTCATATTTACAGCAGTCAGTGCAACTTTGGAAAGAAATCAATCAAATCTGTGTGTGCATGAAAATACTCAGATGTAACACACTTTTGTGATCATTAACATTTTCATAAGTAACTGTAGTTTAATTACACATTTTTTCTCGGTAACTCTAACAGATTACAGTAACATTTATTTTGTAATCAAATTACAAAATTCCGTTACATAACTAGTTACTCCCCAACACTGACAATATTGTACGTGAATATTGTAATATTGGCAGTGTAGTAAAGTTCTTCAAGCTGAACTGAAACTGACAGACAGACAGACAGAGAGAGAGACAGTGAGTCAGACAGACAGTATGAGGTGAGTATAGGGTGGGTTCTGTCTGATTTCTCGTCTGTTCCGCTCTCGCTGCAGCTTTCATTCACAGCTCTGGAGCTAGTCGTGTGTTTCTGTAACTAGTTGAAAGTGTAAGTGCAGCTCATGAGGAGTCCGCTCTCAGCAGAAGTTCTTCTGGAGTTCTCCATCAGCGAAGATGAGTGCAGAAGATTCTGATGTTCCTCAGGATCTGCTGGGTAAGAAACTTCAGTCTCTCACACATCAGTATGTTTAAATGTGAAACTGTGAAAAATCGCTCAAACTCCTTTGTTTGAGTTTGTCCTCTTTTCCTCAGAAACGTTTTAGATTTTTAAAGCTTAGAGACGCTTTATTAGGATATTAGTATTAATGTATTAAAGGGGTCATATGATGCAATTTCATATGCAATTTCATATGATGAGATTTCCTTTCTCTTTGGAGTGTTACAAGCTGTTTGTGCATAGATAAGATCCCTGAAGTTGCAAAGATCAAAGAGATATTCTTTATAAAAGTTAAGACTCAACCACGCCCCCCTAAAATGGCTCATTCAAACACGCCCCACATGTCTACGTCACGGTGTGGGGAGATTTGCAAAACACCGCCCAAATGTATACGCAATGAAAGAGGGCGGGACTTTTATTCTCGCTGTAGTATTGTTGCTGCCGCCGGCGTCATGTTCTGGAGACGCTGTGTTTCGTTGTGAAAGCAAAACTACTTTGTTTGGGCTTCCAAAAGAGGACACAACTAGAAATCAGTGGTTAAGTTGTATTTACAACACTGTTCCAGAACAGTTCAACCCAAATATTAGAGTGTGTGCAGCACATTTTACGGAGGACTATTTCCTGAAGCTGGGAGTAGCTGCCAGCTGCTCAAAGACTGTTTCTATAAAGTGGAGCAATTCCAGCTTTGCAAGAACAGTCTTGCGCTTCTGACTCACAGCCTGTAAGTATGTTTTCATATTTAAAGAATTTGCCACTGACTATTCAAACGTGAGTTTTGAGCAGTGTAGAGTAGTGCTTGTTGTTTGTCATTTCTCAGATCACAAATGCAGACATGGTAATGTTAAAAGACAGTATAAGTCACTATAATCAGTAATTATGTCCCCACTGGATGCAACAAATGCCTCGTTTGTAATGGGTTTTATTGTTTTTGTGTCGTCACGCCGGGACACGGCATCACAATACGGTAAGGGGCATAACATTTCCGTCTCACGCTTGAGGTATTCAGCCAATCACAATGCACTGGATAGCTGGCCAATCAGAGCATGCCTCGCTTCTCAGAACAATGAGCTTTGTAAAAATCGGCGTGTTTCAGAAAGGCGGGGCATAGAGGAGCAACTATAGTGTACAGTATGTGGAAAATAATGTTTTTTTTAACCTTAAACCACATAAACACATTGCATTACACCAAATACACAAAATAATGTTCTTTTTAGTAATGTCATATGACCCCTTTAATGTATGTTAGCGGTGAGAGGGGTCAGTGTAGACTCCGCCCACACCTGTCGCAAGCAACGCAACAGTAAACAGATATAACACAAGTATTTTCTAATAAATCTATTTATTTTCCTAACTAAGTTTTTATACATAAATGCAAATTTTTTTTCTGTTAAACCTCTATTTTTTATTTTTTGTAAAGACTCAAAATGTTATTTGGATACTATATATTCTTCCACCAATTTCAAAGACTTAAAATCCTATACGTTGTGCACAAAGTATAATATTTATGCTGTTTTTATGTTTAATGTGCTATTGACTAGGTGCTGGGAGGTGTCAGGATTCTGGACTGTCTGTGTTGTGTTTTGCCCCTGTTTCTGTTCCTGTTTGTCCTTATTTGGTCATGTTCCTGTCCTTGTCTAGTCTAATTAGTTGATTCCCCGCACCTGTCTGTTCCTCGTTATCCTGTGTTTAGAAGCCCCAGTCTGTTCAGTTAGTGTTTGTTGTGTCTACTTGTTGGATGTCGTGTGTTTCCCGTGTTCCTGTTGTGGACTTTTCCCCTGTGATTCAAGTATTAAAGACTGTTTAACGTTTCTCCACATCTCCATCGTTCCTCCCATAGCGAACTGTGACCAGAGGGTGGGATTTATACTGCAAAAAAAATATATTTTCTTTCTTAGTATTTTGTCTCGTTTTCTAGTATAAATATCTAAAAATTCTTGAATCAGGATGCATTTACTTTACAAGTAAAATGACTTAAGATATTATGTCTTGCTTTGAGAAAAAAAAAACAATATTTTATTAGTTTTTGTCTAAAACAAGCAAAAATATAATTATAATTATAATTATTATAATATAATTATTTAGCCTTTGAATTAAGATGATTTTTCTTACCCCATTGGCAGATATTTTTGCTTGTTTTAGGCAAAAACTAACAAAATTTAGATTTTTTTTTTGTTTGTTTGTTTGTTTTTTTTTGTTTTTTTGTTTTAGGAAACAAGACTTAATATCTTAAGTCATTTGTCAAGCACGTCAAGTAAATGCATCTTGACTGAAGAATGTTTAGATATTTGTACTATAAAAAGAGACAAAAATACCAAGTAAGAAATCATTTTTTTGCAGTGTAGCCTTTTTTTTTTTTTTCTATTCTTTCTTCTCAAATTTAATTTTATTTTAATTTATATATTACCCCAGGCTTAATGTTTTGTTTTTTGGTTATTTTCCAGGTTGTTTGTATATTGTTTATGCATCTATTATTGTTGTTATAATCTGTTTTGAGCTGTAAATGTTCAATTAAAAAAAAAAAAAAAGTAAACAGATATAACCTATATAACCTATATTTAACCAGGAAAAAGATCTCTTTTACAGGAGGGTCCTGGCCAAGATAGGCAGTCAGGTTTGCATATGCAAATAAACAACAAAGTTACAACATGCAGTACTAAAACCGAAATACATAAACAACAACAATTAAAATTAATTGTTTTCAGTTAACAATTAAAAACAATTACACACCATTAATTCACTCAGATTACGTAAATTTAAAAAATAATAATAATAATAATAATAATTAATAAAAATTAAATGTATTTTAGACGAAATATATAATTATAAATATATTTCAAAATACAACTGTGTAATATAGTAAATAAAATAAAAATTATTGGAGTACATTTTACAACTAATTCTACACCATTACAACTAATAATAATAGTAATTGCGTTAAAAGCAAAAAACAAAAACAAACGTGACAAAAATTGAAAAAAAAAATTGTCAGTCAATAAAAAAAGAAGTGAAAAAAGAAGTGAAAATTAGGGAGAACAAATAACAAAGGGCCTTTGAATGTCTATATCAACCACATGCTACATAGAAATGTCTTAATATTCTATGTATGTATGTATGGCTGCAGAGATCTCTTCTGAATCACTAAATGAGTCACGTGAGATTATTGGGGTCGTTTTGTCAAGAGAAACATCAGAGAATCAGAGAAATGTTTCTGTTTGCTCTCATTTGCCATTTAGGAGAAACACTTCATTCAGTGAGCACAATGGTGATTTTTCCTTCTTGTTTCATGTGATTTGATCAGTTTTGACTCCTTTTGAAATGAATCATGAGTAGATGCATGCTGCACTTCTGAATTCATCATGTGAGTTGTTGGATAAAATTAATACTCTGAGAATATTAATTAATAAGATTTTGAGAAGCTTGTGCGTGTGTGTGTGTGCGTGTGTGTGTGTGTGTGTGTGTGTGTGTGTGTGTAGAGAGTGTTCAGGATGCCGTCGGGCAGCAGGTGAAGCTGTGTGTCCTTAAGAAAGTGAACCTGGAGGTCAAAGGTGACAAACTGGAGAACAGAATCCTGGTGAGTAAATTGTGTTTCTGTCACGACGCTGAACATAATATTAAAGTAATAGTTCACCCAAAAATGAAAATGTGCTCATCCTCAGGTCATCCGAGATTAAGATGAGTTTGTTTCTTCATCAGAAATGTGTCACTGCATCAGTGTCTCAGCAATGGATGCTCTGCAGTGAATGGGTGCCGTCAGAATGAGAGTTCAAACAGCTGATAAAAACATCACAATAATCCACAAGTAATCCACAGCACTCCAGTCCATCAGTTAACATCTGGAGAAGACAAAAGCTGAAACAAATCCAGCATTAAGATGTTTTTAACTAAAATACCATAGAGTTCATAATCCATAACAACTCTTCCTCCAGTGAAAAAGTGTTCTGGTGTGAATCAGGAGAGAAATCTGCACAGATCAAGCAGTGTTTACAAGCCAAAACAGCTCTAAACAAATATGTGGCTGGATTTTGATGTGAGAGACAACAGCAGATGCACTTTTTCACTGGAGGAAGCGTTATTATGGATTATGGACTCGTGTTTAAGTTAAAAACATCTTGATGGATTTGTTGCAGCTTTTGTCTTCTCCAGATGTTAACTGATGGACTGGAGTGGTGTGGATTACTTGTGGATTATTGAGATGTTTTTATCAGCTGTTTGGACTCTCATTCTGACGGCACCCATTCACTGCAGAGCATCCATTTATGAGCAAGTGATAGAATGACACATTTCTACAAATCTGTTCCTATAAAGAACAAATTTTCATTTTTAGGTAAACTATTCCTTTAATTATATATAAAAAAAAAATAGACTTAATTTCCTTCATGCAAAACGTCATTTTGTTTTTGTTACCTGTGATTTTTGTGTGCTGGTCATGTTTTTGTGTGTCAGACAGACTTGAGTGTGTGTCTGCAGCTCATGTGTTTCTGCTGTGAGGTTTTGTCTTTATACAGTGAGTTACAGGGAGTGTCTGAGAAGTTCCTCATTGTAAAATTCAGCTGTGGTATTTACACATACTTACCCTCATTTTCCTGTCCTGACATGACAGAGGTCTGTTTCTCTAGACATGAACACACACACACACACACACTTTGCATTCCAGGAGCTTCCACAAGATTTAGCAAGAAACTCACAGCCTTTAGTCATGATGTTTATCTTATCTTGAGCTCAGTGGCTTTTTTAAGTCATGACGGCTCATTATTCTCTAAATGGACCGCTTTACCTGATTACAGGCACTCTACACTAATTATAATTACTATTCAGCTGAAAAAAAAAATCTGTGTGGTTTTGTTGCTGATTACAGCAATACATAATTACAACATTAATTCATATTTGCGTGGTATCATAAAATGCCAAAGAAAGCACACCAGTGAATATATTTTATTTTTTAAAGGTTAGCTTTATTATTTTTTTCTTGAGCACATGGACTTTGCAATAACAATACAGCATGCATAAATCTTCAACAGGCAGAATAAAGAGAATAATAATATAATTGTATTATTATTATTAAACAATAACTGAAAAGATGTTGTTTTTGTAATGTACAAAATGATTAATTTTAATATGTAATCAGTATTTTTATGATTGTGCTCACAGTGACATCATAATGTATGTCAGAATACATCATGATTTAAAAATTGTTATATTTAGTTTAAATTAGTGCTATTTAAATGTTAAATGTAACATTTTAATATAACATCCATGTTTGATAGAAATAAAATTATACTTTTAAATATGAAACTAAAACCGCCAGTAGGTGTCAGCAAGTCTTAATGAGTGAGTCATGATTCATTTATTTAGTCGATTCGTTCAAAACGCAGTTTATTATTTGTTACTAAATGTAGAAGTGTTTTAAACAACTTCATGAGAGGCATGATACTTGTCTTTAATTAGTACATTAATATTATTGATAGTATTAGATAATCTGTTTATCTTTTAGTTGGATAATTTGTTTTTCCCTCATCAACTGTAAATATTGACAAAACTCCAACATGAATATAACATTTTAAGGACTTTTGCCTGCTAGTTTAATTACACTGCTGTTCATAGTACACACTACAATACAAGCTCAGTATACAGCCAGAGTACATACTTAACATGGGTAATTATTCCATCAGACTGACAAAAAATAAAACGTTTTTACACAAAATTGGATTAAAATGTGCTTTCTGAACATGCAATCTAATAATAAGGTCATGTGATAGTGTAGCATACTAATAACTGATGTGTTTATCATTGTCAATCAAGCCTGGTTCTTGATGGCTATAGAAGGGTGAGCTGGCAGATATCCTGGGTGGGCATTTTTTAGTCATATTATTAGATAGTCTAGACGATATTTATACTGTAGATATTGCTATATTAACTATATTATATGTACACTGAAAAAAGCTTTCATGGGCAGCCTAGAATATTATGCACTTTCACAGCAAAATAAACTTGTTTTTTCTTTATTGAATAGTAAAAAAAAGCCCTCTTTGTTCTCTTTCTCTGGATTATTGTTTCTACACTGGTGACTCTTTTCAACTAACTTTTTTATTTATACCAAACAAGGCCGTAATCATGTCTAGAACATTGGAGAGACCAGTTGTTTTGAGGAAATATAAAGACCAGACCACTATGCTAATGGTATTTATTTGAAGAAACCAAATAAATGAAGGATTTAAATGGATTTAGGGGAATAAATTAAAAGAAGAAAAAAGAACAGTAAAAGAACACAAATAAGATTTTTTGTAAAGTAATCAACCTGAACTGCAAATAATATTTTTATTTTAAAATATAAAAATATCAAAAAAAATATTAAAAATATCAAAAATATCAAAATATATTAAAAATATAAAAAACTAACACTAGCTTTTCTAATCTTTTTGTATTCTATTTGTTTTCTTTTTATTTATTATACAATTTACAAAAGCAAAAAAAGACCTCTAACACTAGCTTGCGCTATTCTTTTTCTATTCTCCTTTAATTTATTATATAATTAAAAAAAAAAAAACCTTGCTACATGTACTAAGCTAACTGAGACTTGTTATAGCATTGCTGTTTTGTTGATTTTGATTGCTTCCATTGTCCTCATTTGTCAGTCGCTTTGGATAAAAGCGTCTGCTAAATGTAAATGTAAAATATGCACCTATTCAATTTCAGTTGTATTGTTGAAAACGCAAAACAGAAAAATGCTATTGTCGTCATAGTCAATTATGAATTACGCGAATCACGTAAATGGCCCCAGCAGGCACCAGACGTCTATGTAACGTCAGGTTGACGTTGGACATGACATCGGACAGACGTTGCATTTTGGTTGAAAATGAAAATCGGGTCGACGTCAATATTTGACGTCAATTTGACGTTGACTTAACGTTGGGTTTTGGTTGCACAACCTAAAAACAACAAAATCTCAACGTCAGCTGACATCGGTATTGGACATCAATTTGACATTGACATAAGACGTTGAATTTACGTTGAATTTTGGTCACCCGAACTCGCAAAATTTAACCAAATATCAACGTCTTATGACGTTGTGTGCATGTTTTGTGCCTGCTGGGGGCAGACCTACTTTCCATTCAAAACTGCGGAATTTTACAACAACAACAACAAAAGTCAAATAGTTTGCATCAGAGGTTGGTCGTTTATGTCATAGAAGGGGAACACTACGTTTTGCAGTCGAGCCAACTGTTGCTATAGTAACGAACACAACTTTCATCGCACAAGCTCTTTACTTTCAACTTTCATTCTTACATTCAAAGCAAGCCAAAAGGGTAAGATTTCATCTGAGCTGTATAGCCTACATGCATTTTAGACGCTTATATTATGCTCTTTCCCCGTCCATGCAGCGAATTCACGTTATTGAATGAGCGGTCTTATTTAGAACATTAAAACTGCTCAGGTATTTTCAGTGGTAGGTTATGATACATATTCATGTAGTCTATTAAACCCCTGTAACTCGCAAACTCCCTGTGATAGCGCGCAAATATTTCTACCTGTTTTCGCTCGTTGTCAGCCTCTGCTTTTCTGCAACAGACTGAAGCTCCGCGTGAATTCAGCGCGCCTTGCATTCAGCTAATAAAAGAAAAATGCTGCAATTTTCTGCTGTTATTTTATTATTGTTGGGGCAGTCTACAGCTATATCTTAAACTTCTTAAAATACAGTCCGCTTCAGATTGGTTTTAATCACTGCATTAAAAAAATTAAAAAAAAATAACGTAATCTTTATCTAATTCTGATTGGGTGGGCAAGACTGCTATTTGGGTGGGTTTAGCCCTCCCCTGCCCATACCTGGAGCCGGCCCCGGTGTCAATTCTGTTTTATATCTGTACATTTTAAAGTAGTATAGTAAATAAACGTTTATTGCTTAAAGAATAAACAAACTAAAAGTAATTGTGACATTTTGTCTCACAATTCTCTATTTTTAATTTTTTTTATTTTTGAAATTTGAGTGTATCTCACAATTTAGATTTTTTTTCCTTGGAATTCTGAGAAAAAAAGAAGAACTGTGAGATAAAAAGTTGTAAAAAAAAATTAGTTTTAAATTTCATGGTGAAAAAAAAACAGGATTGCGTCAAAATTATTTGACGTAAACTCAGAATTCTGTGATTGTGAATGCGATTATGGTTTTATAATTTGCAATTACAATATATAAACTTGCTGTTCTGAGAAAAAAGTCGCAAGTACCTTTTTTATTTTTTATTCTGTGACAGAAGAAAAAGTGAGATTTAAACTCGCAATTACAGGTTTATAATTTGCTATTGCAAGATATGAACTCTTGTGAGAAAAAGTCTGAAATGTAAAGTAAAATTACCTTTTTATTTTTTTATATTATTATTTGGATTAAAATGGAAACAAGGTTCCATATTAAACATCTGCTATTATTTCATTATTGTTTATTTCATTAGTGTCATGCTCTAAATCCTCTCTGGTCTCTTCACAGGCTCTCGCTCCTCATCGAGTGTTTCTTCTGAGTGCACGCGTCCCTGCTAAAGTGAGTGTGTGTGTGTGTGTGTGTGTCTTCTCTGTGGATCTGCAAACGTGTTCAGGCCTGTAGATTCACTCAGTCTCTCTTCAGTCTGCAGCAGTCATTTCTGTGTGTGTTTGAATGGTTTGTTTGTTTGTATGTGTGATATTGTGTGTTTATTTGTGCTGTTTGTTCAGGATCTATATTCTTATGTATGTCATCTGTAGTTTTATTGTGTGTTTGTTTGTCCTCCAGGTGGATCAGTCCTTCAGCATCTTTGACATTCAGAGCATCAGCAGCATCAAACAGAAACAAGTGAACATCAACTATCACAATCAGAATCTTATACTTACATACACAGAAATTACACAACAAACAGAGACCAATAATGCAAAAAAAAAAAAAAATACAGTAAAACAGTAATATTGTGAAGTATTATTACAGTTTCAAACAGCTGTTTTCTATGTGAATATCTGTTAAAATGTAATTTATTTCTGTGATGCGCAGCTGTATTTTCAGCATCATTACTCCAGTCTTCAGTGTCACATGATCCTTCAGAAATCATTCTAATATGCTGATTTGCTGCTCAAGAAAAATTTCTGATTATTATCAATGTTGAAAACAGTTGTGCTGCACAATATTTTTGTGGAAACCATGATAAACTCATTCAAAAGTTTGTGGTATGTAAGATTTAAAAAAGAGAGAGAGGGAAATTACTACTTTTATTCATCACAGATGCATTAAATTAATGAAAAGTGCCAGAAAAGACATTTATAACGTCACAAAAGATTTCAAATAAACACTGTTCTTTTGAATTTTCTATTAATCTGAACTAGTAGTATGTCATTCTGAATCCAGGTTGTGCTCCTCTACAGGTATATAATGCTGTGATGGATGTATAACACCCTCTGCTGCTCGTATTGTGCTTTAACACCTGTGTGTGTGTGTGTGTGTGTGTGTGTGTGTGTGTGTGTGTGTGTGTGTGTGTGTGTGTGTGTGTGTGTGTGTGTGTGTGTGTGCGCGTGTGCGTGTGCGTGTGTGTGTGTGTAGTTGCTGTTGGACTATAACAGAGGTCAGCTTTCTCTGAGACTCACATCTGATCAGGACGTTGATGATTTCATTGCACAAATAGGAACAAACATTCAGGAGATTTGTCCAGGAATCGACCCGCTGTAAGTCTTAAACACACACACACACACACACACACCGTAACTCCATACATGAATGTGAGTGTGTATATTTCATGTGTTTGTTTGTGTGTTTCAGGAGGGTTATAAAGAAGCTTGTGTTAAAGCCAGTGGAGAGAATCACCAGTTTACAGACACTCTGGGAAAATCACACACCAGCAGAAGCAGGACCATGTGGTACACACACACACACACACACACACACACACACACACACACACACACAAACTCTCACAGGGTTTGGGAAAGTATGGAATTTGATTTAAGTAATTTCCAGGTCTGGAAAAGTATGGAAAAATATTTGCATTTCCATACTTTTGCCCCCTTATTTATTTTTTTATTTTTTTATAATACAAAATTAAGAATATAATGAAAATAATGTAGTGTGTTTTCATCATGGCACCTGTTTAATGATTCTTTAGTGACTGTAAAACATGAATTCAAGGTGCACTTCTTCATTATGCAAGATGCAGGTTATCAGTGTTTTGGGATTCTTCTCACGCTGTTCTTAACACCGTATTTCACAGCCTCAAGGACTTTTGCAAAAATGAAAAATATACAGACTTTTATGTACACACCAGAAACCATTAAACTTTGCATGTGAGACGATGCACACTGAGCCACATATTGCACCATCAGCATAGACCTAAGGCCTTGAAATATGACATAGTGCCCTAATTAAAGCCAAATTTTGAACGCTTTTTTTTTTTTTTTACAGTAACAGTCTTTTTTATAGACCCTTGAACTTGGCAAATAGGACATCCCAGGTGAAAAACAAGTGCACTTCCATAATGTACTTAAAATGCTCTATTTTCACGCACTAATTTTGTACTTGATATACTAAAAATGATTCTTTAGTACCTCTTAAGATAAACTTAAGATCATCTAAGTGTACTCAACTGTGCTATTTTGAGACACCATGAATATGAACTTATATGCACTTTTAACATACTATCTCTGTATTTAAAAAAATGTATTTAGTTACTGCTTGTAGCACACTTGAAGCCATCTTTCATACACTAGTACACTCAAGTATTTGATTGTGCTAAAGTGGAACTATTGCAAGTATACTTCAGGTACACTTTAAATATTTTGCATTTAAAGATATTATTCAAAGACCATGCAATCCTCATCAACAGTGACATTAAAACACATTTTAAGCTTAAGATTAATAAATGTGCATTGTGCACAAGTAGTACAGAAGTTTCAAATAAAGGTTAATTATAATTTTTTATATCAGTAAGTCTCGAGCGATATGTCAGCAAATATGTTAATAGATTTGAACTATACTTAGTATGAAATAAATTTATTTTAAATGTATTATTTTCTTACTAGGGCCCACTCTCACAGATGTCTGTAGCTCTCGTGAAACCTGTCTCTCTCTCTCTCTCTGCTCTATGTGTGTGTGTGTGTGTGTGTGTGTGTGTGTGTGTGTGTTGCTTTAGGTGGTTTCTCAAGGCTCTACTGGTGTGTGTGTGATCAGATGAATGTTCCCTACAGAGACGAGGTGCAGTGGGTCAGTACAGCTTTATTTCATCTCGTCTCATCTGTATCTCATGCTGCATCCCAATTCGCCTACCTATACTATGCCCTAAAAGTATGTACTCTTTTTGTGATGAAAAAGTACATAGTTTTGAGTATGTAGCAGAATAGTAGGCAAGCTTTGAGACATACTACTTCATCATTATTACGTCTTTAACGGACGCTCTGTTGAAATGAAAAGGCATGTTGACCTGCCAGTCGCGGGTCTATCATATCGAGAACTCTCTTCATATGTTTGTAAAATGATGCATTTAAAAGTTAATGACCAAACGTATCATCATAAAAGTTCACAGTGTTGCTGCAGATGCGGATAACATTAAATATTTTTTCAACAGGTCAGACACTGATTATTTATCACTCAAACCCCTTTTTCTACCTGTCTGGCATATCCACCATGTTTGTAGTTTGTTTGTTTTTTTAAACACTTTTTATGCGTGTTTGTAGTTCTAATCGAATCCATGTCCACTGTGTAATGTGTTGTGGGCAATATTAGCCGTTAGAGTATGCACATATCTGCACTTCGAATTTCTACCAAAGGTAGACCATCCGGGAATCTTTGGCATACTCTTTTCAACATACGACGATGTGGGACATACGAATTCTATTTTCGAATGCTATTTAGCACGGATAGTATGTGAATTGGGACGCAGCATCAGTGTCGGTCTCACAGCTCTGTGTTTGTCTCTGAAGGACGTGGACACCATCTATCTGTCCCAGGACACACGGGAGCTCTGCCTGCAGGACTTCATACACCTGGACAACAGGTAACAGTTTTTTATTCAACTGCTTACACACAAAATCTTTACTTGTCACACAATTTCTGAAAGCTGACACTCAAACAGCAGAAGCACACACCAAATCTGCAAAACCATACACTAATTCTCAGCCTTTGTTTTCAATTTCATAAAACACTTTTTTGCAAAGCACAACACACAGTTCTCTATGTAACACACAGAAATCTAACAGGAGGTATCTTGATTTCAAACACAAGCAATCAAAATGCCACACTAATTCATCAGTGCCTCACACTAACTCCTCACTGTCACGATATCACTCAGGGACACGAGGGAATAATCCAAATCAAAAGTCTTTAATAACATCCAAACAGGCAAGTACAACACAGGCTGGAAACACTGACGCGACAGACAGAAAAGACATATAATACTAGACCAGAAACACAGGGCAGGACACACTATAAGTACACAACCTAATGAGATAATTAAACACACAACTGGAACATAATTAACTAATAATGAAACAAACGAGAACAGGAAATAACCAAATATGGTCAAACAAGAGGAAGGGAAACACAAGACACACAAGACAACCCTGACACTCACATGTGCTTTACTGAACACCAATCAATCATGGCTTTAGAATAGGCCTATAAATAGGCCAAAAGTCAAGTTATAGGTTTTGAACAATGGATGCAAACAATATGCAATACACCCAACCATCTCACCCAGCAACGCACGCGCGCACCATTCCTGTGGAATAATCACCTTTTTCAAAATTGTTTGATTTCTGTCCAACTACACACGTTTGATGTATTTCTTTTCTTTTATACTGTGTAAAACTGTATTCACAATCACAAATGATTACAGTAAAAAAAGTTTGGTTTCAATCTTGCTTTTATGTTTACTGTGAATTTTTCAACATCTCTCTGCCCATTACTTTCAATCTTGTACAGAAATGCACATAGCAGCTCATGGTAGAAGAGCTTTAGGTTTTGAGTAACTGTGTGAATATGACATATCCAAAAATATAATATTATGGCAAAAGTGTTTGCAAGACAAATGTTTGCTTTTGAGATGTGTTTGTGATATTTTGAATATAGTGCTTCATTTTGCAAGAGATGTGAGGCATTTTGCATTCTGTGTGTGTCAATTCTTGGATTTGTGTGTAAAGTTTTGAAATATAAAGAGAGGCAAAATTTTAAAAATGTAAGCAGTTGAAAAAAAAAACAGTATATTAGCCGTACATTGATGGTGTGTTTGTGTTTCTGTGTTCAGGGATCTGCTGGCCATCACTGCTGCTCTGGAGCTCAACCAGTGGTTCATCAAACTCTCCATCAAGGACTTTAAACTGGTGAGAAACTGAGTGTCTGTGAGAATGTGAAGCATTGCTGGAGGATGTGCTCATACACTCATCATGATGATGTGTGTGTGTGTGTGTGTGCGTGTGTGTGCGTGTGTGTGTGTGTGTGTGTGTGTGTGTGTGTGTGTGTTTAGACTGCAGATCTGTGTGATCAGATACTGACAGTTGTGTCCCGATCCACCAAACTAGAGGAACTGACGCTGGACAACACTGGACTCAAGAGGTTCACACACACACAGTATATTCACATGCATGTGTCCTGTTTAATTACAACAGTCTGTTTTACTCTGTGTGTGTGTGTGTGTGTGTGTGTGTGTGTGTTTCAGTGATTTTGCACAGAAATTTGCTGCTGCGTTGAGTCAGAATCCAAACTCAGCATTACACACTATCAGTCTGGCCAACAACTGCCTCGAAGACAAAGGTACAACAAACACACACACACACACACACACACACACACATACACTAGGACTGAAAGATGTGCAGAAAAAATCTAATTGTAATTTTCTTGATAATAAATGCAAAAAAAAAAAAAATTGTCTGCACTTGAATTATCATAGCTCACATTCACATACACAAAAAAAAATGTAAAATAAAAAATAAGAGATATATTACTACTGTAATTTTAATTTTAATTATTTTTGTAATTTTATATTATGCATATTTTTTATTATTAATATTATTATTTTAATATTATTAATTAGGCTTATTTTATTTTTACTTCAGTTTTATATTATTTCCAGTTAGTAATTTTAGTGCCTACTGCCTAAACAAATTTCAATTGACAAAAAAAAACAAAAAAACATTTAAATAGTTCTAGTTTTAGTTAACAATAATAACATGAAATAAAATAAACTTAAACTGAAAGAAAATAAATTATAAAAAAGAACCATTTCCCAAAGCAACATTTCTCATTTTTATTTAGTTTGACTTGATGTACTAAAATAACAAAACCTAAAACTGAAATAAAAATATTTCTATGGAATCTACCGCTCTGACTCTGTCTCTGTCTGTCTGTCTCTCTCTGTGTGTGTGTGTGTGTGTGTGATTGACAGGTGCTGTGGTTCTGAGCTCTGCGCTGTCTAAACTCACACCTGGACTGAAACAGCTGGATCTGTCCAAGAACTCACTGTCAGCTAAAGGTGAACACACACACACATTTAATATGAAGTATTAATTTATGATTTGTATTTTCATGACAATAATAGAAATGAGTCAGTGTGTGCTGTGTTCATAATGTGTGTGTGTTTCAGGTGTGAATGTTCTGGCTCAGTGTTTCAGTTCCACGTCACTCACACACCTGAACCTGTCTGGAAACACACTCAGAGGAGACGACATGCCTGTATGTATACACACACACACACACACACACACACACACTCACTCACTC
>CM077245.1:885740-910740 GCA_039654775.1 Spinibarbus caldwelli
GATGTCTTCAGAGCACTGCTCCTGGGTCTGGCCTGTAACACTAACCTGCGAGATGTTTCTCTGGACATCAGCGGCTGTGAGGTACCACACCACACTTCTGCTGTCTGTCTGATGTTCATTCTGACGCAGGACTGCTCAGCTCGGTGTCTGTTATGTGTTCCTCAATCGTTGTTATTCTTGTGTTCAGTTGCGCTCAGCAGGCTCTCAGATTCTGGAAGGCTGTATCGCTGAGATCCCAAACATCGCCAGCCTGGACATTTCAGACAACGGTTAATACACACACACACACACACACAAACACACACACACTCACACACACACACTCAGTCACTCACTTACTCACAAACACAAACAAACACACAGAGGTGTCTTCTGCTGTTGTGTTGATTCAGGAGGATTGTGTGTTTGTGTTTCAGGACTGGACTCAGATCTGTCCACGCTGCTCGTGTGGCTCGGGAACAACCGCTCCATCAAACACTTGTCCATCGGCAGGAACTTCAGCAACATCAAAACCAAGTGAGACTCTGCAGCTTTGATTCAGTTTGGAGGTCATGTGACCTTCACAGATCAATAGAGAAGAACTTCTACAATCAGTGTGAGCTGAGATCACAAACCCGATGTAGAATATACATTTGCAGTTACATTTATACATTCAGCAGATGAAATGTTCTTATAAATGTCTTTACTGTAACTTTTGATCAATTTAATGCAGCCTTGGTGAATAAAAGCATTCATTTTCTCACCAAGTTTGCAAACATTTGAACAGTAAAGTACATCAAATGGAGTATTTCTAGAAACATTAGACAATATAAATAATGAGTGTTTGAAATGCACCTTTAGAGATTTCTATTTATTTTCTATATATTATATATCATTTGATTATATTTAGTGTTTAAACTTTCCCAAAATGCTCTAGCAGTCCTTAAAATAAGGCAACAAAGTTATCTTACAGGTTTTTTCAATTGCTTAAGCACAATTTTGAAAACAGGGCCCGGTTTTCCAAACCCTTTCACACAGTTAGCACAACACTACACCAAAGTAGCACAACACCTCAAGTAATTTGCAAAATGGAACACTTTTGTCAAAACTATACAATGTCTTATAAAAACCTTATTTTGTTGTCATAACATAAACACTACCATCATATGGTCTGATTCTGTTTGAATCAGTTAAACACTCCTGTGCTCAACCTAAAACACTTTTAGCATTTACACAGAGAAAGTGTAAAAATACATTCACCAACACCACGACACCAGTTGTGCAGAGTAATGAAAATATTTATTTCTTTTCATGTACTCAAGTCAGTCAATACTGAACATTTCAACAAAACATTCCTAACAAAACATTTTCCAGTTTTCATACAGTATTACTGAACGTACCATTGTACTGTAAGCTTATAGTAATACTGTAACAAAATTACATATCCAGTTCAGTACCGAATAAAAAAAATAAATAAAAACCTAAACATCTCTCCGCCTAGCTGGATCTGGCCACAGGGCCTCGTCAACATCACAGGCTATATTTTCATTTGCAAGGCAACGTGGGAAGAATCTTTTAGAGTGACGAATCCACCCTTGTATGGATGCTACTTCAATTTGATCACATGCTTCCTCCATAGCTTGAATGAGGGCCATCGGGACATAGAGCCGGAGATCATAAACCTTCCACCGCCATGCTGAGAAGAACTCCTCGATGGGGTTTAGGAAGGGGGAGTATGCTGGAAGGTATTGATCTGTAAATTGTGGGTGTTGATGAAACCAGTTTTGGACCAGAGCAGAACGATGGAAAGCTACATGGTCCCAGACGACAATGTATTGCATCTGGTCCCTTTGGTTTGCTGCTGTGATAATATTGTGGAATCTGTCTAAAAATGTAAGAATGAGGTCAGTGTTGTAAGGACCCAAGTTGGCATGGCGGCGGAGGACCCCATTCTGTGTAATGGCAGCACAAAGGGTAATGTTACCCCCACGTTGCCCTGGTACATTGACATTAACCCTGTGGCCAATGATGTTTCTTCCCCTTCTCACTGTTGTCAGGTTAAATCCAGCCTCATCAATGTATATAAACTCATGCGGGACTTCCTTCGCATCCATTTGCAAAACTCTCTGAAATACAGCAAAATATCACATTGTGTAGATCAATATACTGTAGGTCCGCTATACAGTAAAATTACATGTACAGTAAAAAGGTTATGTGTGCAGTACACAATACTACAGTCAGAGAACAAAACGTACCACCACATATTCACGCCGCAGGACTTTCACCCTGTCTGAATTTCTTTCAAATGGCACTTTATACAGTTGTTTCATCACAACTTGATGTTGTTTAAGGATACGGGCTATTGTTGACAGAGAGACCTGTTGGACATTATTGAAAATTTGGTGATCATTGACAATATGGGCTTGAATTTCTCTAAGTCTGATTGCATTACTGGCCAAAACAAGGTTTATGATCTCTCTCTTGCTCCTGTGTGAATATGGGGCCCCTCCCTCCTTGGTGTTCTCGACGTTCAATCCTATGTTGGCCAAACAAAATACATGTAAAATGATACAGGAATACATACCAAAACTGTTGATATAGTACATGCAATAAGCTATGGATTTTCTGTTGACAGAAGATAAGTTTCTCACCTGTGCTCTTGACGAAATGTCTGAACTATTGATGCCACCGTGTACCTGCTTAGGTTAGGCTGTACTCTCAGTCCAGCCTCCCTCAGTGTTAGTCCGTGGTTTATTACATGGTCCACAATTGTAGCATGAATTTCGTTACACAGATTTGTGCAAGGTGGCCTCTTCCTCCACCTTGTTCTCTCCGGATTCCCCCTCTCATCCACACTCTCCCTCTTACATTTACATTTACATTTAGTCATTTAGCAGACGCTTTTATCCAAAGCGACTTACAATTGGGGAATACATAAAGCGATACGTCTTGAAGAGGCAATCAGACAGAGGAAGTGCTTGTAACAACAAGTCTCAGGCATTGTTCAAATAAGTACAAGCTAGAAAGGAAAGGAATAAATAAAGAGAAAGAATTTTTTTTTTTTTTTTTTTTTTTTTTTTAGGATGAAGTCAAGTAGTGCTGAAAGAGATGAGTTTTCAGTTGTTGCTTAAAGATTGGTTGGGATCCAGCATTCCGGATAGGGGTGGGAAGATCATTCCACCAGCCAGGAATGGTGAATGAGAATGTTCTGGAGAGTGATTTTGAGCCTCTCTGTGATGGTACCACGAGGCGTCGCTCACTAGCAGATCTCAGACTTCTGGAGGGGGTGTAGATTCGTAATAGTGAGTGGAAGTAGGCGGGTGCTGAGCCTGTGGTTGTTCTATATGCAAGCATCAGTGTCTTGAACTTGATCCGAGCTGCAGCTGGTAGCCAGTGCAAGGAGATAAAGAGAGGTGTAACATGGGCTCTTTTGGGCTCATTGAAGACCAGACCTCTTCCTCTGACATCGTCCATTTTTGTTGAAGACAGGTGAACTTACCTGTTTTTATAGTGCTTAAACCTGATTGGTGTGTCTGCAATTAAGCACAAGTGTGTGTGCACACCTGGTGGCTGTGTTTAACCAAGTGGTTCATGGGGTGTGTTCATTTGAAAGCCTTTGCTTTGAAATTGCAAGGAAATGACATCATGATAAATTTCTGTGTCAAATGCATACAAGTGTGTTTAGTGTTTTGCAAATCACTGTGTGTAATTATGTAGACGAAATACTTCCAAGACACTCACGGGGTTAGATAAAAAGCCTTTAATGTGCTGGGCTTAAATCATTACAAATAGTTATTTGTAATGATTTAAGCCCAGCACATTAAAGGCTATTTATCTAACCCAGTGAGTGCCTTGGAAGTATTTCATCTACATAATTTGATCTTTACCTCTACTATACCCAATGAGCACCAGGGGTTTTATAAAGACACCGTGTAGCACTCTCTGCTTCTGTTTCCTGCACTGTGTGTGTAATGTTTTGCAAAAAGTGTGAAGCTGACAATGTGCTTACAGTTGTGCAAATCTAGGCCGGTGTTTTGCTCCTTGAGTGTAAGGTTTTGCTAATTGTGGGAAAGTTTTAATTTTAGTGTGTAAGCAATTGAAAAAAACTGTAAAAAAAATAAAAATAAAAAAATCTCTTGTGGTTCAGTTTGACAGATAATTGATCATTTTGACTGTACTGAACATGAGAAACATGAGGTAATAACTTTATATATTAGAGAAAAAAATTGAATAATTAGACAAAATAATCATCTAATTAATGATGATTTGTAGCAGGACATGATGGACTAATGACAATCTTAAATCTGTGTTATTGTGACAGTTCAGTTCACATTCACACACGTCTTACAGTCTGAATGTGTGTGTGTTTCTCTGCAGGAATCTTGGGCAGGTTCTGGCCTCTCTGGTCCACATGATTCAGGAAGAGGATTCTGTGAGTCTGTAGATCTGTCATGAGATGCTGCACTCAGGTTTCAGTTGTTTAACTATGTGTGTGTGTGTGTGTGTGTGTAGCCGCTGGCGTCTCTGTCTCTGGCAGACTCAAGGCTGAAGGCGGATCTGTCAGTGGTGCTGAATGCGCTGGGAGGAAACAGCAGTCTGACCCATCTGGACATCAGCGGGAACAGCATGGGCGACTTTGGGGCGAAGATGCTGGCCAAAGTCCTGCAGATCAACACTAAACTCAGGTGCCGCACATCAAAAAATCGTCTGATACACACTCATGTGCACAAATATACAGTGTTCAACATGTGTGTGTTTTAGGACTGTGATCTGGGACCGTAACTGTGTCAGCGCTCAGGGCCTGCAGGACGTGGCTGCTGCTCTGGAGAAGTGTGTCTGAGCTCTTCCTTAACTTCAGATTCTGTGTGTGTCTGATTGTCAGGTTCAGTCATGTTTGTCTTTCATCATCTGCAGGAATTACACCATCAGATTCATGCCGGTTCCCATCACAGATGCAGCACAAGCTCTGAAGAACAACTCAGAGAAAACTGAAGATGCCCTGATGAAGGTCTGAACACAGTGCGAACATACACAAACATGCTCTAAACATACTCAGACATGATCAAACATACACAAACACGCTCCAAACATACTCAAATATGCTCAAACATACACAAACACGCTCCAAACATACTCAAATATGCTCAAACATACACAAACACTCTCTAAACACTCAAAAACATACACAAACATGCTCCAAAAATACACAAACAAACTCTAAATGTACTCAAATATACACTCTCCAAACATGCACGGACATGGTCAAACATGCTCTAAAGATACACAAACTCCCCAGAGCTCTTTTTTTATGTAATGTGCCTCCCCTCATGATACCTTTGTGTGTTTGTGCAGATGGAGCAGTATCTGCTGCGTAACCATGAGAGCAGGCGATACCTGCAGGAGCAGGCGTTCAGACTGCAGCAGGGCCTCGTCACCAGCACAACACAACAGGTGACTGATCATATCTGATGGGACGTATATCTACTCAGCGTTCCCTGTAACTGAAAACACTTTTTAAACTGTTTATTGAAAAACTGAAAAAACTGTTTATTATTTGATTGATGTGATCATATATCAGATTATATGTATTTACCTGCCAGTGGTGTGTTCATCGGTGTGTGTGTGTGTGTGTGTGTGCGCACACAGATGATGGGGCAGGTGTGTGTGCAGGTTCAGGATCAGCTGAACTCTCTGCGCTTCAGTACAAGTGACAGAGTTCAGCAGGACATGAAGACGGCCGAGAACCTGATGAAAGACGCCAAGAACTCCACAACAGTGAGACACAAACACACACACACACATGCCATAAACGGCTGATGGGTTTATATGACTGTGTTTAATATGACACAAAACCCTGAAAGAAGATTAAAAACATGATGTGCTTCAGTAATGAATTGTTTTTCTGGTTGAAGACATCCTCAGCATGAGGTCTGCTCACGTTCAGTTTGTCTCATGGTTGTGTTTAACCAGCCCTTCATAAGTTTTTAGATTGGAACATAGGGCTTTAGTAAATAATAAGTCTGTAAGCTTAGTTTTGTGTCTGTCTGTAGCTGCTGCACAGTCTGTATCACCTGTGCTCAAGCGGGCGGGCAGCAAGTGGCATACTCAAATATACACAAACATGCTCCAAACATACTCAAACACACTCTAAACGTACTCAAACATTCAGAAACACACTCTAAACATAATCAAACATGCTTAAGCATACACAAACATGCTCCAAACATACTCAAACACACTCTAAACGTACTCAAACATTCAGAAACACACTCTAAACATAATCAAACATGCTTAAACATACACAAACATGCTCCAAACATACTCAAACACACTATAAACGTACTCAAGCATTCAGAAACAAACTCTAAACATACTCAAACATGCTTAAACATACACAAACATGCTCCACACATGCTCAAACATACACAAACACACTCTAAACGTACTCAAACATTCAGAAACACACTCTAAACATACTCAAACACACTCAGACATACACAAACATGCTCCAAACATACTCAAGCACACTCTAAACGTACACAAACATTCAGAAACACACTCTAAACATACTCAAACATGCTTAAACATACACAAACACGCTCCAAACATACTCAAACACGCTCTAAACATACTCAAACATTCAGAAACACACTCTAAACATACTCAAACATGCTTAAACATACACAAACACGCTCCAAACATACTCAAACACAGTCTAAACATACTCAAACATTCATAAGCACATTCTAAACATACTAAAACATGCTCCAAACATACTCACACTCTAAACGTACTCAAACATTCAGAAACACACTCTAAATATACTCAAACATGCTTAAACATACACAAACACGCTCCAAACATACTCAAACACACTCTAAACGTACTCAAACATTCAGAAACACACTCTAAACATACTCAGACATGCTCAGACATACACAAACACACTCCAAACATACTCAAACACACTCTAAACATACTCAAATTTTCAGAAGCACACTCTAAACATACTCAGACATGCTGAAACATGAACAAAAATGCTCCAAGCATGCTCAAACACACACAAACATGCTCCAAACACACTCTAAACATACTCAAACATACACAAACATGCTCCAAACATACTCAAACATACACAAACACGTTCCAAACATACTCAAACATACACAAACATGCTCCAAACATACTCAAACACACTCTAAACATAGGAACGTAGGGCTGTAGTAACTAGTTTTGTGTCTCTGTCTGTAGCTGCTGCGCAGTCTGTATCACCTGCGCTCGAGCGGGCGGGCAGCGGGCTGCAGTGACGGGTCAGCAGGTGTGTGTGTGCAGCAGGTGAAGGAGAAAATGTGTTCAGTGGCAGGAGAGATCAGCGCACTCATAGATCAGCAGCTGCAGGTACTCTCACAAACATCAGCATCATACCGACTGGCTGAGAAACACACCCTGACGTGTGTGTGTGTGTGTGTGTGTGTGTGTGTGTGTTCAGGATAATGACACACTATTTCCTTGTTTAATACTGTAAAGCTGCTTTGACACAATCTGCATTGTAAAAAGTGCTATATAAATAATGGTGACTTGACTTCAGGGTTTGCTGGTGTCCATGTTGGATACGGCTCAGAGCGTGTGTCCTCACATCATGCAGCAGGCGTGTTTGCATGAAGATCTTCTGCGTGCCAGCGAGGGGAGGACGAGTGTGTCGAAAGCCTTCATCACCTCCACTCTGCTGGAGCAGTCGGCCATCGATATCATCAATAAGATCAGGTCAGCCACGGCTGCGCTTAAGTTTATACGAGTGTTATGGGTTAACACAGGGATTCACAAATGTCAGATGAACCCCTCTAAGTCAATATTTCAGTAATTTAACAACACATTCACATGTTCATGATTCTCTGATGTCCGTTAATAGTGACATGACATGCTGGACAAGTGTTGTATTTTAATTTTTTATTTTAAAAATAGGTTTCTATTTAATTTTTGCTATGTTACTTTTTATTATAACTTCAAGTATTTTAATCTTGCCTTTTATTATTTCATTCATTTTTAGTGTTTTATTTTTATTATTATTTTAAAACAATTTCTTTATTTTAATTATTTTTCATTTTTAGTATTTCATTTTTTTTAGCATTTCATTTTTTTTTATATTTTGATTTAACATTTTTCTGATTTTATTTTTAGTAATTTTAATTTAATTGTTTTATTTTATTTAAATTTTGCATTTTATGATTTAATATTATTTATTTGTTATTATTTTAAAATGCTTTATTTCAAATCATTTATTTATTTATTTATTTATTGTTTGTTTAGTATTTTATTTATATAAGAACCCACGGTGACGTGGTTGTCACAAACACTGGTGATTATCTGGAAAGGTCTTTTTAAAGGTCTTTTTTTTGCATTATCCCTCACTTTCAACTCAGGAAGTCCCTAATATATTAATGACATATAATGAACACCCAGATTCAGTCATGTGACAATGTGTGGATTTTTGTTGCCATGGCAACATTTCCAAAATGGTGTCCTGTCTGGTTAGCACGTTACAGTGTCAGCAATTTTTAAAACCCTATTTTTTGTTACAAAAGTTATGTTTCAACCCATGCAACAATTCTAATATTTTAATAACATATCCTAGATTACTCTTCGCCTGATTTTAATACATTTCTTGAGCAAATTGATATAAAACAAGATATTGTGGTGACATATATGCCATATCGGGCTGTTAACCTTAAAACAGTATGTGGAATTTTGATGTGATGTATTTGTCACATTAAGAAAAATGGTAAAAATTTTAATGAGCTGCTCAATTAATTTAGCTGATTCAATTATTTTAGTGTTATATATTCTCTGCTGCTCATTTCAAAGCATATTTTAACAAATCTACGTGCATGTTTAACATGTTGACCTCCAGTCTAAGGTAGTTATTTATTTTTATTCAGTTTGCACATTTTTGAGTCGTGAAAAAAAAAAAAAATCTAAAAACCTAAAAATTCATTTCTGGTTAAACCATATACTTGAAAAGGTAGAATTTTGATATGTTACAAAAGAGTAAAATTAATAGTCACAGTTATGTGGTTTTGAAATATATTGTGGCAAACCAAATAAAATGCAAAAACTATATTACTTCTGAAAAAGGTTTTTGTTTTATCTTCCCATAAAAGTAATCATTTTGATATATGTTGTGGAAAAGCAAATAAACAGAAAAAAACTGTTATTTAGCAAAAAAAAATTATAAAATATATTTTTTTCAATTGAGCAATAAACGCCCAATGTGACAAATATGTAACATGAAAAATTTATCATAAACGCCCAATGACATGTATATGTAACATTACAGATCTTTCACAAGGAGGGGCTGTATTTCAAAACTAACTGCATAAATATGTTATAAGTGGTCCATTTGGTCTGTTTTATATGCCCCATAATTTTCCTATAAAGAGAAATTGGTCTGGGTTCTTATGGGTTAAATTATGTATTTTAAATTTGTATTTATCTTTGTAAGTGTTCTATTTGTTTTTATTTTAATATATTTTAATTTGACAGTCACTTTGAGGGCTTAACTGTGTGTGTGTGTGTGTGTGTGTGTGTGTTTTCAGTGAGGTGAAGCTCAGTATGGCATCATGTCTCTCTGATTACATCACTGATGAGATCCTACAGTCTCTTTCTCGCTCTCAACAAACACTGGTGAGATTTACACTCACAAAACTATTTTATCGCAGTGTACGTGTGTCTCATTCACGTGTGTGTGTGTGTGTGTGTGTGTGTGTGTGTGTGTGTGTGTGTGTCAGGCAGGTCACCTGAGCAGGAGAGGACAGCACCCACTGCTGCATCACGACTCGCAGGAGACAGAAGTTATAGACGAGAGAGATATACAGACAGACAACATGACACAACCAGAACAACAACCACAGGTACACACACTCACAGGGCAGAAACACACAATATAAAAAAATAACTTTCTAAACTCTAGGGTTAGAAATTCTACACCAAATATTTTTCAGTGCATAAGAGAACCCATAGATGGGTGATTTTAAGTCATCATTTACTTGCCCTCAAAGCCAGCTGACTTTCTTTCTCCTGTGGAAGACAAATGGAGACATTTAGAATGTGCTATTTTTAATTATTTCAATTTTTTTGTTGTTTTTATATTTTGCAGTTTTATGATTTAATTAATTTTTAGTAAGTGTTTATTTTGTTTTATTTTTGTTTTATTTTTTTTTATTATTATTTTAATTTGCCAGTTTTATGATGTAATTCATTTTAAAGTAAAAATAATAAAAATGCATTAAATCACAAAAATGCACAATTAAAATACATAATTTTAAAATAAAAAACAAACAAATTACTAGAAATTATGAAACTAGTAATTATTTTAATTATTATTATTTTTTTAATTATGTTTTGTTTGATTTAATAATAATTTTTTATGCGTTTTATTTTGGTTGTTTTTATTTTAAACTTATTTTAATTTGCTGTTTTTATGATTTAAGTAAAAATTAGCTATAAATCATGAACTTTGGTTTGGGAAACCCTAAACCATAATACATGCTGAAGATCTTAACATGAGAATACATTTTTACTAAGATAGATAGATATATAGATAGATAGTTTTGAATCTATCTATCTATCTATCTATCTATCTATCTATCTATGTATTTTAATTTTGCATTTTTATAATTCAATTTTAAGCGTTTTACTGCTGTGGAACACAAATAGAAATGTTCAGCAGAACTTGCTGTGCTTTTCCCTACAATGTGATCATGAACACCAGAAACAGCAAACGCATCATGTTTGTGCTGTATATGAATATTCATGAGTGTAAATGAGATTGTATCAGATGAATCTGTGTGTGTTTGGATCTCTAGTGGACACAGAAAGCCAAGAGGAAGAGCATTCACAGCCGGATGTTCAGACCCATGTCTGCCGCATTCGGTACGCGTCGAACACTTCATCAGTTATAATTATTGTTTCTGAAGTACTGATGATTAATTGTGTTTGTCAGAGCTGGGCTTTGATCTGTGTAAGGCGTTAGAGGATGTGTCCATCTGTGTGGACAATCTGCCTCTGCCACCGCCCCTTTCCCTGACTCCACCCCCTCCGCCGGCAGAGACCCTGCCCCCCGCGGAGGCGGAGCTACAGCCTCCTTGGCCAATGAGCTTCAGCGACCTGCCCACAGAGGACATGCCCACTCTACAGCACGTCACTAAATACAGGCCGCGGCGGACGAAGAAATTCAAACCCAGCAGAGCTGCCGTAAGACATTTATTAAACATGTTATTGTTAAATGAAACATTTCCATTTAGAGAATTAAAAGACAATTAATATTCAGTAATATTATTGATTTAACTGCACTGACACTATTGGATGAGAGCAAAACTGGTTTTGTAACAATAACACTGTTATTTTCCTTTATTTTCCTGTTTTATTAATGAGAATCTGCTTTGAATCAGTCTGTATTGTATAAAGCGCTATAGAAATACACTGACTAGACTTGATTGGAATTAAATGTTTAAATTTAGAGGCCTTTGAAGGTGAAAGTTCATGAATCATCCTTACAGACTGACTGGTTTATTGAACTCCATTGTTTGGATGTCGCTTTCAGAATCAGCCAATCAGCAAAGCCGCTGCACAGGAAGTGGATGTGAGCAGCGGTGTGGATCAGCTGGACGAGGGCGTGCCGGAGTTCTTCTCCAGGAAGGTCACGAACATCAGCGTGAGGTGAGATCTGAGACGCGTAGCTCTGATCTGTGTGCTGTGGCGTCTCTCGTGACGCTCGTTCTGTCTGCAGTGTTGGGGGTAACGCATTATAAGTGACGTGAGTTATGTAATCAGATTACTTTTTTCAAGTAACTAGTAAAGTAACAGATTACTTTTCAATTAACAAGAAAATATGTGATGTACTTTTTCAAATAAGTAACGCAAGTTACTTTTATTTCCTATATATTCACTGACAGCTCTTCTGTCCCTGTGTTGAGAGAAATCAGGAGTAAGTGCAGAGACAGAGGCATTTTCTTCAGTCTGAGGCTTATTAAATTTATATTATTAATATAAATTGGTATGAAAGGGCCTTTACAATCACCAAAAAATATAACTTTTGGGTTTTCTGTTATTAAAAATAAATAAGCAAGCCCAGCTCAGGTGACAAAAAGTAATGCAAAAGTAACGTAGTGCATTAATTTCCATAAAAAGTAACTAAGTAACGCAATTACTTTTTTATGGAGTAAAGCAACATTGTAATGCATTACTTTTAAAAGTAACTTTCCCCAGCACTGTTGGGCAGTAACTAGTACCTCTTACTAGTAACTAGTAATGTTATTACTAATTACTAGTAATGTTATAACTAGTAATGTTATTACTGTTACTAGTTACTAGTAACTAGTTACAGTAATAACATTACTTTTTGCAGTAACTAGTAGTGTTATTAATTACTAATAAGATTTCAGTAATTATATTACAGTTACAATCCATAAAACAGCTCGTTACTTAGTTACCTTTGATGCCTCAGCCCCTACTGATTTGAAGTCCAACAATCCAATAATTCCTAGATCTATTTTCATAATTTTCATGACTTGCAAATGCACATGAAGTCACCAGTGCAGCAGGCAATCTTGGAGTATGGAAAAGCTTACATTCAGTGGATGGAAATATTGCCATTGCATTGATTTTTTTCAGAAGAAAAGATGATCTGAACACTGATGTGGAAGTTATGGTATTACTTTACTCTGGCATTACATCCCTCTGATCCTGATAGGCCTATAAATTATGTCAAATCTTTTTAGAGAACAAAACATTTTCTTATGAACTTCTGTGATTTCTTTTGATACAATACATCACAAAATATAATCGTATATGGGTAACAGAGAAATTAGAGCTACAATTAGCTTGAAGCTACACATGACAATTAATGAGAATAATACAACACTTTAACTTAAATGTTACTATTAATCACCAATGAGTGTTTGTAATAACTTCTGACTGCGATCCAGTGTGGATTTTGGGCAAATGATGAGGCAGAAATGTATTAGTAACATTCTAGAAGAATTTTATGGGGAAGATACGCAATTACAGCTTCTGTGTGGCATAAAAGAAAAGTAATGTAATTAGTAGTGTAACTAATTACTGTTGGCAGAAAGTAATAACATTACTTTTGAAAGGAGTACCTAGTAATGAGTAATATATACATTTTTTTGAGTAACAAGCCCAACACTGGTCTGCAGGCCGAGAGAGTCTCGTATGAGCGGCTTCTTCAAGCGTCGCCCTTCTTCTAAAGCCACGCCCACAGCGGGGTCAGAAGCCCCTCCCCCTGAGCCGCCCATGACCTTGAGTGACCCCGCGCCGATCATGACCCCTGAGCCCATAGCGGCGCCTGAGGTCAAAGGTCACGTGCAGGAGGGGGTCAAACGCGGCAGTCCGCTGACGGGGCGTCACATGGGCGTACAGGTGCTGGGCAACGACCTGCTGGCCGAGATACGAGCCAAACAAGAGAAACGCAAGAAGGTGAGGCTTATAGCTTTTTACAATCGCTAGGACACATTTCTCAATACTTAGGACAGTTTTTCAAAAGTCTTCACACAGCGAGCACAACATCAGTCTATGTGGCTAAACTGTGGATCGTTTATCATTGCTTTGGTACAAAATGCATTCATTGACCACATCTGTCAAATTATATCAATTCTTTTATCACTCTGACACAAACACCACCGAATCTTTATGTACTATACAAGCCAATTTGCACACGTTTGCATACTGTTTTCAAAACTGTTAAACTTAAGTTCAAAACCTAGCACAGTACAAAAATGAATAAGGCAGAAATTTGCAACATTTCTACAATAATATCATATAGAAAACTATTCTGTATGTATAAAATCAAATACTATCAAAACAGTTGCATGTAGCTGTAGCATGTTAGTCTTTCACTTTCATTACCATCTATACAAAAGGGGAAAACCTAGGAATAATTTTGTACTGTAATGTAAACATGGAGTATGTAACATACTGCAGTGAATTATAAACAGTAGAGTATCATTCTTGTTTTGTAAAGAAATTTTACAAATGAAAACATTGTGTAATGCTCCCTGTTGTTAGTGTTTTTAGGTCGTTGTGTTGTGAGTGATAAAGTGTGTTTGTTCGGTGAAAACCTTTGCTAGAGTTATGGAAGAATGAGTTGATTTGAGACATTAATGAAGTGTTTTGGTAGTTTTAGTGCATTTTGAATGTGAAATGAACTGCTGTGTCAAGTTGAAAGATGGTTAAGAGAACTGTGTGGAAAGTTTTAAAAAGTGACTGTAGTATTGAGAAATGTGTTCTAGCGACTGTAAAAAAAACTGTAAATGTCTTAATTATCATTTTAAGAGGTCTTAAATTTGGGGATGAAAACACAGTGATAATGTAATTTATTAAAGGTGATGACTGAATTAAATAAATGTGAGCGCTGCATGTACAAAGTCAAAACACAATGCTGTGCACATTTTACAGGCTCAAGGTTTCAGAGCAGTTCACATTTGATGAATATTGTGCATTTATGCCAAGAAATTGATTATGATTTACTGCTGATTAATTATGACAATGTTTGCTTTTTTTATTGTAGTGTGTTGGTAGATGGTTTATCTAATTCAGCTGTTTGAATGAGCAGCAGGGTCATTATTGTTAACTAAAATTAAACCATAAAAATGTCATTACTTGAAATAAAATAATCATTAACTGAAATAAAATATTTAAAGAATTATTATTTATTTTATACATTTATTTATAATTTTCATATAGTTTAACTTGATGTACTAAAATAAGTAAAATTAGAACTGAAATAAAAATTTATAAAACGAAATACAGAAATGAAAACAAATGTGACAAAAATATGAAAATTACTACAACTTTAATATAAAAACTAAAAAATGAAAAACTGCAATAATGCAAAAATAAAACATACAAAAATAAAAACAAATTAAATATATATATATATATATATATATATATATATATATATATAAACTATAACATCTTGATATTAAAATAACACTGATGAGCAGCTGGATGTAGTAAAGCGTAGACACTTCAGAATCAAAATCCTGGTGGGTTTCAGGCTTTTTAAATAACTGAACGTCTTGCATTATGCACATAATCTTTTTTTCTGTAACTGCTATTTAGTTCAACGTAAACACTTGTAGCTTCTATCTGAGCCGCCTGTCACAGAACATTATTGAACACATTTCAGCATGTATGTATATATTAAACAAAACATGTCTGGAGTATTTTAGCCTGTTTGCATTAGGTAAAAGAATACATGATTTATTTATTTAGACTGTGTGTGTTTGTTCTGTATTGTTCAGTAAAAAAGTCTTATGCATGATTTTAAAAACTCTGCAGATAACCTGTCACAAACATGAGACATCAGTGATTGTTCTTTCTGAGAGCACTGATGATGATGATGATGATGATGATGGTGGTGGTGGTGATGGTGGTGATGATGATGATGATGATGATGGTGGTGATGATGATGATGATGATGTGTGTGACTCACAGGCAGGTGTTTCTCCAGCCGCAGCAGCCAAAGCTGAAGCTCCTGATGAAGGTGTGTCTGTGTGTAACTCAGTGTGTGTTTCTGATGATGTGTGTGTTAATTTACTGTCATGTGACTCCAGCTGTGTTATGATTGTACAATCTGTGATTGAGCAGGACGAGATCATGGACACACCACACCAGTGTCGCAGAAAGATGAACCTGCAGCCAACAAACTCAAACACACACCTGAACACAAGCTCACACCTGCAGCAACACACACTCCTGAACACACACCTGAACACACACCCACATCAGAGTCCTGCCGTCCGTCTGTCTCGTCCAGCTCTTCTGACTCCATCAGTGAGTGAAACACACACACACACACACACAAACACACTCATACACACACACACACACACACACACACACACAAACACACTCACACACCCCTGACTCACTCTTCATCATCTCTTCTGTTGTCCAGCTCCTCCTCCTCCTCTAGCTCGTGTGCCAGAATCCCCTGCTCTTCTGGCCCCGCCCCTGTGCCCATGGGTGCTGTTGTCTGTCACTGAGGGGGCGGAGCCAGGTCCTGTCACTCACAGCGCAGAGGGAGGAGACTCGCCTCTACGTGAGTCCATCATTTCATCTCAACTATCATCAAGCTGATTTCATATCAGAATGTCCTCCTGTTTTCAGTTATCTTCAGACTGTGTGTAATAGGGATGTAATGGTATTATCAATATCTTGGTATCACGATAGCAAAACTGTCTCAATATTATCATGGACACATGACGATATGAAACCATAGGTCTTCCAGGTTTTTAAAATATATTTAAACATCTTATTCTAACATAAAAGGTCTATAAAGTTGTGTTTTGGGGCATTATGCTCTGGCACAGTATCTGTCAAGCAAACTAAAACCCAAAGCACAACATAATCCCTTCATCAATCGTTTCAAAGCGAAGCGTTCACTTCGTTCAGGCGATCAGCTGGTGATCTGGTGTTTTCTGTGTCTCAGAACGGCTCATTTCACTCTGAATGAATCCAGTGAACTCCTTTATTTCATGTGCTGTGAGTTCAGCCACCAGTCATTCACTAGATTTGCAGAGAGATGTGTTTTTGTAAGCCTGTTTTCACTGAAGCTGGAGTTTTCCTTCAAAATAAAAGCTCAAAAGTTCAGCATGAATTGCTGACAGCTAGGGGTTTAAATGGAGTACAAATTCAAAAATATTTTTCAAGTGCAGAAATTAGGAAAGAAATATTGTACTTTCCCTACTGTAGTGTAAAGCAAAAATAATATGAAATGACCTATGAAATATTAATTTTCATTTATTTTACAGTGCAAGTGTTTTACAATATATGGCTATTACTGTCATTGATGTTATTATTATTATATTCTAATTTATTTGGCTTCCTAAAACACCAGTGTGAATGTAGTTTAGACTGAGACAGTGTATCACAAATAAAAAGAGGGTTGAGTCCCCTTTAAAGTTCAGGTACAAGTCAATTCACTGACTTTTTCTGATTTAAGTTTTCTTAGTTAAGAACATGAGTTGGAGCTCTTAATTTTGAACTCTCAAAGTGCATTAGATAGAATAAAATGTTCTCTTTTTTTCCAATTCTTCATTTGTCTTTTTTTTTTTAAGTATCACAATAAATATCATACCATGGACTTCATATCATGATACTACTGTATCGTGAGATTTTGATATCATTACACCCCTAGTGTGGCCACAGCCATATCACCCTGCAGCCCAAGACTGGTCGCCCACTGAAGCTAAGCAGGGTTGAGCTGGTCAGTACCTGGATGGGAGACCTCCTGGGAAAACTAGGTTGCTGCTGGAAGAGGTGTTAGTGAGGCCAGCAGGGGGTGCTCACCCTGCAGTCTGTGTGGGTCCTAATGCCCCAGTATAGTGATGGGGACACTATACTGTCAACTAGCACCGTCTTTCGGATGAGACGTTAAACCGAGGTCTTGACTCTCTGTGGTCACTAAAAATCCCATGGCACTTCTCGTAAAGAGTAGAGGTGTAACCCCGGTGTCCTGGCCCTCCACTGGCCCCTGTCTATCATGGCCTCCTAATAATCCCCATCCACTGAATTGGCTCTGTCTCTCTCCTCTCCACCTGTAGCTGGTGTGTGGTGAGCGCACTGGGGCCGTTGTCCTGTGGCTGCCATCACATCATCCAGGTGGATTCTGCACACTGGTGGTGGTTGAGGAGAGACCCCCCATATGATTCTAAAGCGCTTTGGGTGTACGACAATACACAATAAAGCGCTATATAAATGCATCATTCATTCATAGTGTGTATATACTCTGATGTCTTGTTTGTGTGTGCAGCTCTGGAGTCTCCTGCTGATGGCGGTGTGTTCGACACACACTCGTCACACACATTGACGGTCAGTCGCTCCATATCTTGCGTCCACTCCAGGACTGACCCAGAGGACGACTCCACTGACCGCCAGCGCTCACAGTCCCTCCCCTCCGCCGCTCCGGCCAATCATGTCTCCTGATCGCCTCTGACTGACAGATGCCTCACACTGCAGTGTTTCCTCAGAGATTCTCAACAGTTTTATTTTTAGAAAAAATAATTTCTAATTAAATCTTTATATAAAGTATGCAGCTTGTGATCAGTGCTCAGTGCTTCTCAACCAGGGGGCCTCAAAAATTCCAAATTATTTGTAAAATTAAAATTATACATGAAAAATTATATGCGAAAAAAAAAATCAACGTACATTTCTCCTTCCTACAGCATCATTGAGATGTTATTATAGTTTTAAAAATATTTTGAATTAATTTTTATTTTTATATTTTTTGTTTTCATAGTAATTTTCAAGTTTTAGTAATTTTTTGTTTGTCATTTTTATCAGTTTTTATTTGTTAAATATGCCTATATATTTTATTAATTTTATTTTTATTTCAGTTTAGTTATTTTAGTACATTTAAACTAAATGAAAATTATAAATGCTGCCGTGGACACTAGCTGAAATAAACATTTATTTTATTTCAAGTAATGAACATTTATTTTATTTCAAGTAACAAAAGTTTATGGTTTTAGCTTTATGGTTTTATGGTTTTAGCTTTAGTTAACTATTATAAACCTGCTTTTAAGAACATACTGAATCAGAGTTAATTGCTTTTTAAAATAGCACATCAACCCTTCCAGTTTCTGATAATAAAGAAGTTTGAAACCAATCAGGATTGTCATAATTACAGCAGAAATGGAGGAATTAATTGAAATTAATAAAATAGTTGTTGTCCTAAACATATTTCACTGCATTTTTGTGTGAATAAACAAAGGTTGAGTAGCTCTGATCTAGAGGTCAGTTATGAAACTATCACAATAATTAATTAGAAATATTTTAAATGAGTATAAAATCTTAATATAGCCCTTTGTTTATTATACACAAATGATATTCATTAAATTTTAATATTCAGTACATTGTTGTAATCCTTCAGTATCTACCAAACAGTGTAAAGAATATTTACAGATTACTTTCACAAAAAAACAACATTTCAGTCTTTCTGCTGCTTCAGTGTGTAACTTGCTTTTTATTATTTGCGAATTATTTGCGAAATGTACTAGCGAAAAGTGAAAATGTTTCAAAGTAAATCCTACACTGTGTTTGTGTGTTTGGACCTGTTGATGTTTATCAGTGTTTATCATGATGATCTGGAGAGTTTCGTGTACAGAGCAACAAGAACAATACATGTTGTCTTTAGATGAAAACGTGTGCTTGTGTCTGATTAATAATGCAGATCTCTATTCATCTCGAATGTGATCT
Source organism: Spinibarbus caldwelli (assembly GCA_039654775.1). Classification (NCBI taxonomy): domain Eukaryota; kingdom Metazoa; phylum Chordata; class Actinopteri; order Cypriniformes; family Cyprinidae; genus Spinibarbus; species Spinibarbus caldwelli. Next base: position 905,001 of record CM077245.1, read on the forward strand.
GATGAATAAATGCGGCTCTGTGTGTGAGTCCAGCTGTGCAGCGCTGTGTGTGTGATTGTGTTGTCGTCTCCGGTGACGGCTCATTATGGGGGTGTGATGATGATGATGATGATGATGATGATGATGCTGAAGAGGAGCTGCAGCTGCGGATCGGACCGCAGTCATGGAGAGCGTCTTCAGAGGACTGACCGCTGCTGCTTTCCTCAACACTTGGACACAGTTCAGCAGGAATGGTGAGTTAATTCTGCATTTTATTTAAGCAAGGATTTAAGAGATTCTGCATTTTATTTTAGCAAGGATTCAAGAGATTTTGCATTTTATTTTAGCAAGGATTCAAGAGATCCTACATTTTATTTTAGCAAGGATTCGAGAGATTCTGCATTTTATTTTAGCAAAGATTTAAGAGATTCTGCATTTTATTTAAGCAGGGATTCGAGAGATTCTGCATTTTATTTAAGCAAGAATTTAAGAGATTCTGCATTTTATTTAAGCAGGGATTCGAGAGATTCTGCATTTTATTTTAGCAAGGATTTAAGAGATTCTGCATTTTATTTAAGCAGGGATTTGAGAGATTCTGCATTTTATTTAAGCAAGGATTCCAGAGATTCTGCATTTTATTTAAGCAAGGATTTAAGAGATTCTGCATTTTATTTAAGCAAGGATTTAAGAGATTCTGCATTTTATTTAAGTAAGGATTTAAGAGATTCTGCATTTTATTTAAGCAAGGATTTAAGAGATTCTGCATTTCATTTAAGCAAGGGTTTAAGAGATTCTGCATTTTATTTAGCAGGGATTCGAGAGATTCTGCATTTTATTTAAGCAAGGATTTGAGAGATTCTACATTTTATTTAAGCAGGGATTCGAGATATTCTGCATTTTATTTAAGCAAGGATTTAAGAGATTCTGCATTTTATTTAAGCAAGGATTTAGGAGATTCTCATTTTATTTAAACAGGGATTCAAGAGATTTTGCATTTTATTTAAGCAGGGATTTGAGAGATTCTGCATTTTATTTAAGCAGGGATTCGAGAGATTCTGCATTTTAAGCAAGGATTTAAGAGTTTCTGCATTTTATTTAAGCAAGGATTTAAGAGATTCTGCATTTTATTTAAGCAGGGATTCAAGAGATTCTGCATTTTATTTAGCAAGGATTTGAGAGATTCTGCATTTTATTTAAGCAAGGATTCGAGAGATTCTGCGTTTTATTTAAGCAAGGATTTAAGAGATTCTGCATTTTATTTAAGCAAGGATTTAAGAGATTCTGCATTTTATTTAAGCAAGGATTTAAGAGATTCTGAGTTTTATTTAAGCAGGGATTCGAGAGATTCTGCATTTTATTTAAGCAAGGATTTAAAAGATTATGCATTTTATTTAAGCAGGGATTCGAGAGATTCTGCATTTTATTTAAGCAAGGATTTAAGAGATTCTGCATTTTATTTTAGCAAGGATTTAAGAGATTCTGCTTTTTTTAAGCAGGGATTCAAGAGATTTTGCATTTTATTTAAGCAAGGATTTAAGAGATTCTGCATTTTATTTAAGCAGGGATTCGCGAGATTCTGAATTTTATTTAAGCAGGGATTCGAGAGATTCTGCATTTTATTTAAGCAAGGATTTAAGAGATTCTGCTTTTTTTAAGCAGGGATTCGAGAGATTCTGCATTTTATTTAAGCAAGGATTTAAGAGATTCTTCATTTTATTTAAGCAAGGACTCAAGAGATTCTGAGTTTTATTTAAGCAGGGATTCGAGAGATTCTGCATTTTATTTAAGCAAGGATTTAAGAGAGTCTGCATTTTATTTAAGCAGGGATTTCAGAGATTCTGCATTTTATTTAAGCAAGGATTTAAGAGAGTCTGCATTTTATTTAAACAAGGATTTAAGAGATTCTGCATTTGATTTAATAAAATGCTTTTTTTAAGCAGGGATTCAAGAGATTTTTGCATTTTATTTAAGCAAGGATTTAAGAGATTCTGCATTTTATTTAAGCAGGGATTCGCGAGATTCTGAATTTTATTTAAGCAGGGATTCGAGAGATTCTGCATTTTATTTAAGCAAGGATTTAAGAGATTCTGCTTTTTTTAAGCAGGGATTCGAGAGATTCTGCATTTTAATTAAGCAAGGATTTAAGAGATTCTGCATTTTATTTAAGCAGGGATTCGAGAGATTCTGCATTTTATTTAAGCAAGGATTTAAGAGATTCTGCATTTTATTTAAGCAAGGATTCAAGAGATTCTGACTTTTATTTAAGCAGGGATTCGAGAGATTCTGCATTTTATTTAAGTAAGGATTTAAGAGAGTCTGCATTTTATTTAAGCAGGGATTCGAGAGATTCTGCATTTTATTTAAGCAAGGATTTAAGAGATTCTGCATTTTATTTATGCAGGGATTCAAGAGATTCTGCATTTTATTTAAGCAAGGATTTAAGAGATTCTGCATTTTATTTAAGCAGTGATTCGAAAGATTCTGCATTTTATTTAAGCAAGGATTCAAGAGATTCTGCATTTTATTTAAACAAGTATTTAAGAGATTCTGCATTTTATTTAAGCAGGGATTCGAGAGATTCTGCATTTTATTTAAGCAAGGATTTAAGAGATTCTGCATTTTATTTTAGCAAGGATTTAAGAGATTCTGCTTTTTTTTAAGCAGGGATTCAAGAGATTCTGCATTTTATTTAAGCAAGGATTTAAGAGATTCTGCATTTTATTTAAGCAAGGATTTAAGAGATTCTGCATTTTATTTTAGCAAGGATTTAAGAGATTCTGCTTTTTTTTAAGCAGGGATTCGAGAGATTCTGCATTATATTTAAGCAAGGATTTAAGAGATTCTGCATTTTATTTATGCAGGGATTCGAGAGATTCTGCATTTTATTTAAGCAAGGATTCGAGAGATTCTGCATTTTATTTAAGCAAGGATTTAAGAGATTCTGCATTTTATTTTAGCAAGGATTTAAGAGATTCTGCTTTTTTTTAAGCAAGGATTCGAGAGATTCTGCATTTTATTTATGCAGGGATTCGAGAGATTCTGCATTTTATTTAAGCAAGGATTTAAGAGATTCTGCATTTTATTTTAGGAAGGATTTAAGAGATTCTGCTTTTTTTTAAGCAGGGATTCGAGAGATTCTGCATTTTATTTAAGCAAGGATTCAAGAGATTCTGCATTTTATTTAAGCAAGTATTTAAGAGATTCTGCATTTTATTTAAGCAGGGATTCGAGAGATTCTGCATTTTATTTAAGCAAGGATTTAAGAGATTCTGCATTTTATTTTAGGAAGGATTTAAGAGATTCTGCTTTTTTTTAAGCAGGGATTCGAGAGATTCTGCATTTTATTTAAGCAAGGATTTAAGAGATTCTGCATTTTATTTAAGCAAGGATTTAAGAGATTCTGCATTTTATTTTAGCAAGGATTTAAGAGATTCTGCTTTTTTTAAGCAGGGATTCGAGAGATTCTGCATTTTATTTAAGCAAGGATTTAAGAGATTCTGCATTTTATTTATGCAGGGATTCGAGAGATTCTGCATTTTATTTAAGCAAGGATTCGAGAGATTCTGCATTTTATTTAAGCAAGGATTTAAGAGATTCTGCATTTTATTTTAGCAAGGATTTAAGAGATTCTGCTTTTTTTTAAGCAAGGATTCGAGAGATTCTGCATTTTATGTAAGCAAGGATTTAAGAGATTCTGCATTTTATTTAAGCAGGAATTCGAAAGATTCTGCATTTTATTTAAGCAAGTATTTAAGAGATTCTGCATTTTATTTAAGCAGGAATTCGAGAGATTCTGCATTTTATTTACGCAAGAATTTAAGAGATTCTGCATTTTATTTTAGCAAGGATTTAAGAGATTCTGCTTTTTTTAAGCAGGGATTCGAGAGATTCTGCATTTTATTTAAGCAAGGATTTAAGAGAGTCTGCATTTTATTTAAGCAGGAATTCGAGAGATTCTGCATTTTATTTAAGCAGGGATTTAAGAGATTTTGCATTTTATTTTAGCAAGGATTTAAGAGATTCTGCTTTTTTTAAGCAGGGATTCGAGAGATTCTGCATTTTAGTTAAGCAAGGATTTAAAAGATTATGCATTTTATTTATGCAGGGATTCGAGAGATTCTGCATTTTATTTAAGCAAGGATTTAAGAGATTCTGCATTTTATTTAAGCAGGGATTCGAAAGATTCTGCATTTTATTTAAACAAGGATTGAGGAGATTCTGCATTTTATTTAAGCAGGGATTCGAGAGATTCTGCATTTTATTTAGGCAAATATTTAAGAGATTCTGTATTTTATTTAAGCAGGAATTCGGGAGATTCTCCATTTTATTTAAGCAGGGATTCAAGAGATTCTGCATTTTATTTAAGCAAGTATTTAAGAGATTCTGCATTTTATTTAAGCAGGGTTTCGAGAGATTCTGCATTTTATTTAAGCAAGGATTCAAGAGATTCTGCATTTTATTTAAGCAAGGTTTTAAGAGATTCTGCATTTTATTTAAGCAGGGATTCGAGAGATTCTGCATTTTATTTAAGCAAGGATTCAAGAGATTCTGCATTTTATTTAAGCAAGGATTTAAGAGATTCTGCGTTTTATTTAAGCATGGATTCGAGAGATTCTGCATTTTATTTAAGCAAGGATTCAAGAGATTCTGCATTTTATTTAAGAAAGGATTTAAGAGATTCTGCATTTTATTTTAGCAGGGATTTGAGAGATTCTGTGTTTTATTTAAGCAAGGATTTAAAAGAGTCTGCATTTTATTTAAGCAGGGATTTGAGAGATTCTGCATTTTATTTAAGCAAGGATTTAAGAGAGCCTGCATTTTAAGCAAGGATTTAAGAGATTCTGCATTTTATTTAAGCAGGGATTCGAGAGATTCTGCATTTTATTTAAGCAAGGATTTAAGAGATTCTACATTTTATTTAAGCAAGGATTTAAGAGATTCTGCATTTTATTTTAGCAGGGATTTGAGAGATTCTGTGTTTTATTTAAGCAAGGATTTAAGAGATTCTGCATTTTATTTAAGCAGGGATTCGAGAGATTCTGCATTTTATTTAAGCAAGGATTTAAGAGATTCTACATTTTATTTAAGAAAGGATTTAAGAGATTCTGCATTTTATTTTAGCAGGGATTTGAGAGATTCTGCATTTTATTTAAGCAAGGATTTAAGAGAGTCTGCATTTTAAGCAAGGATTTAAGAGATTCTGCATTTTATTTAAGCAGGGATTCGAGAGATTCTGCATTTTATTTTAGCAAGGATTTAAGAGATTCTGCATTTTATTTAAGCAAGGATTTAAGAGATTCTGCATTTTATTTAGCAAGGATTTAAGAGATTCTGCATTTTATTTAAGCAGGGATTCAAGAGATTCTGCATTTTATTTAAGCAAGGATTTAAGAGATTCTGCATTTTCTTTAAGCAAGGATTTAAGAGATTCTGCATTTTATTTAAGAAAGGATTTAAGAGATTCTGCATTTTATTTAGCAAGGATTTAAGAGATTCTGCATTTTATTTAAGCAGGGATTCAAGAGATTCTGCATTTTATTTAAGCAAGGATTTAAGAGATTCTGCATTTTCTTTAAGCAAGGATTTAAGAGAGTCTGCATTTTACTTAAGCAAGGATTTAAGAGATTCTGCATTTTATTTAAGCAAGGATTTAAGAAATTCTGCATTTTATTTAAGCAGGGATTTGAGAGATTCTGCATTTTATTTAAGCAGGGATTCGAGAGATTCTACAATTTATTTAGCAGGGATTTAAGAGAATCTG